>WEIT01025785.1:37662-91809 GCA_013389985.1 Dryoscopus gambensis | reverse complement strand
CCACTGTGGGGGCTGCATCTGCCGCTGCTAGACCCCCATCCTCCAGAGTTCCGGCCACCTCCAGACATGGAGCTTCCATGGCATGAACTTTCCTGTCCTCCTACTCCAGACATGGAGCCTCTCCTTCCTGAACTGCTCCCACTGCCCGAGCTCATGCCCCCACTTTGGGGGCTGCATCTGCCACTGCTGGAGCCAGATTGATAGCCACCAGAGCCCTGGCCACCTCCAGACATGGAACCTCCACTGCCTGAACTTCCTCCCCCATATCCTGAACCTTTTCCTCCTCCACAACTGGACCCACCACCACCAGAGCTGGCTCCTCCACCTCCAGAGCTGCTGCTGCCCTTGGACATGGAGCCTCCACTGCCAGAGCTTCCTCCTCCTCCACAGATGGAGCCTCCACTGCCAGAGCTTCCTCCTCCTCCACAGATGGAGCCTCCACTGCCAGAGCTTCCTCCTCCTCCAGATCCTGAGCCTTTTCCTCCTCCAGAAATGGACCCGCCACCACCTGAGCTGGACCCCCACCCTCCCGAACTGCTGCCACCCTCGGACATGGAGCCTCCACCGCCAGAGCTTCCTCCTCCTCCAGATCCTGAGCCTTTTCCTCCTCCAGAAATGGACCCGCCACCACCTGAGCTGGACCCCCACCCTCCCGAACTGCTGCCACCCTCGGACATGGAGCCTCCACCGCCAGAGCTTCCTCCTCCTCCAGATCCTGAGCCTTTTCCTCCTCCAGAAATGGACCCGCCACCACCTGAGCTGGACCCCCACCCTCCCGAACTGCTGCCACCCTCGGACATGGAGCCTCCACCGCCAGAGCTTCCTCCTCCTCCAGATCCTGAGCCTTTTCCTCCTCCAGAAATGGACCCGCCACCACCTGAGCTGGACCCCCACCCTCCCGAACTGCTGCCACCCTCGGACATGGAGCCTCCACCGCCAGAGCTTCCTCCTCCTCCAGATCCTGAGCCTTTTCCTCCTCCAGAAATGGACCCGCCACCACCTGAGCTGGACCCCCACCCTCCCGAACTGCTGCCACCCTCGGACATGGAGCCTCCACCGCCAGAGCTTCCTCCTCCTCCAGATCCTGAGCCTTTTCCTCCTCCAGAAATGGACCCGCCACCACCTGAGCTGGACCCCCACCCTCCCGAACTGCTGCCACCCTCGGACATGGAGCCTCCACCGCCAGAGCTTCCTCCTCCTCCAGATCCTGAGCCTTTTCCTCCTCCAGAAATGGACCCGCCACCACCTGAGCTGGACCCCCACCCTCCCGAACTGCTGCCACCCTCGGACATGGAGCCTCCACCGCCAGAGCTTCCTCCTCCTCCAGATCCTGAGCCTTTTCCTCCTCCAGAAATGGACCCGCCACCACCTGAGCTGGACCCCCACCCTCCCGAACTGCTGCCACCCTCGGACATGGAGCCTCCACCGCCAGAGCTTCCTCCTCCTCCAGATCCTGAGCCTTTTCCTCCTCCAGAAATGGACCCGCCACCACCTGAGCTGGACCCCCACCCTCCCGAACTGCTGCCACCCTCGGACATGGAGCCTCCACCGCCAGAGCTTCCTCCTCCTCCACAGATGGAGCCTCCACTGCCAGAACTTCCTCCTCCTCCTCCATATCCTGAGCCTTTTCCGCCTCCACAGATGGACCCACCCCCACCAGAGCTGGATCCACCCCCTCCAGATCTTCCACCTTTTCCCCCTCCAGAGATCGGCCCTTTAATTCTGCTCTCACTCGTACCACCAGAGGTCATTCCCTGCTTCACATTTTTTATGCCTCCAAAGAGTCCAGGAGCTCTGACATTGTGGTCAATGACACCTGCAAGAAATGGAAATTACGTTCAATTTATTCTTTTTACCTCCAAGAAGTCTGAGTGGGACTGGTTTAAGCATCATCCTTCCTACCCTGGTGGTCATGGACTTATCTTTGAAGGGGGCAACAAGAATCTCTGTTAGTAGAGATCAACCTATGGAATATTTTCTCATTTTTCTGGGGTTTTCAGCTTTTTTTTAAACATTATTTATGTCTTATTCCTCTCATGAACACTCAGTGCAGCCTGTCATTTACGAAGGCCAAGACTGCTTTTCTCTCTTCGTCAGCTTCCTCAACTATTCCACAAATTTTAGGACTAGTTTTTATTTCCTTCCCTTCTGCCCTGCATCAAACAGACCTATGGATTAAATGAGGTGTTTCCTATTTCCTCCAAATTTGGTGGGAATTAGCCAATAACTCTAAAGTCAGTTGTTATATTAATGTGTGTTCACAAACTCCCCTTTACATCCTTTCCTGAATTAAGATGGGAACTGGGATGGTTTGTTCCGATGGTGTTAAGGCCACAAAGTAGGAACAGTTTCCTGTAAAAAACCCTGAGAAAATCCTTGGGATACTCACAGATTGTGGCTGGTGATCCTTCCTGGATCCTGTGGAGGAAAAGTGACATTGAGGTAAAGCAGCAAATAAAATCAGAATTAGAATTCGGGTTAGGCTTTATCAATGATCCGCAGAAAGGTGACTCCTCCCAGGCCCAATCCATCCCAGAGATCCCAGTGGCAGATCCACGGACACGCTGCTTTGTCCGGGTGTTTCACACAGGATGGGTTCTGCCCCCACCTGTTCTCCTCCTCCTCGAGGAGTGATCGATACATGGCTATCTCAATGTCCAGGCCCAGCTTCACACCCAGGAGCTCCTGGTAATCATGGACAAGGTGAGAAAGGTCATCCTTGGCCTGTTGGAGGGCATTTTCCAGCTCCTGGAGCTTTTCCTGGCCATCCCTGATGGCCGAGCTCCCACGGTGCTCAGCATCTTTAATGGAGTCCTGGAGGCTGGAATTCTGCAGAGGGAACAAAGGGAATGTGAATGTGTCCCCTCTGTGGGGAGGATTTTATCATAGAATCATGGAATATCCATAGTTGGAAGGGAACCACAGGAATCATCAAGTCCAGCTCCTAGCCCAGCACAGGAAAATCCCCAAATCCCATCATTTTCAAACCCTCCTGACATTCCTTGGAAATCAAAAGGCTTTCCTCAATACAAAACACCATAAATACATTAGACTGGGTAAATTAACACAATTTAACCCCAATATCGATCCCAAAAAATCTAAATCTGCGTCATTTGGAAAAGAAAACTTCATCCCTAAGTTTGCCTCCAAAGGACTGGCTGCCTCACACTGCACTGAGATCCCATGGAAAAGGGGCTTAAACCATTTAGTCTTGCTGGAAAGTATCAGCATTACCCTTTTCCTTGCAATTTCAATTTCTGGTTGGAGTCTTTGGATCTGCCTGGCGAGTTCCTGAATTTCCTGGTGACTGTTCCTCAGCTGCTCTCGTTGATTCACCCACACGTTCTGCAGGTCCTGGTACTGATGGGAAGAGGACACAACACATTTTTGGTTTCTTTTCCAATGAGGACATTTGTGTCCCTGTTTCCCTGGTGTCCACTCACCCTGCCCCGGTACATGGCATCCACTTCAGCTGTGCTTCTCTGGGCCATCCCCTCATATTCCTGCCTGACCTCCTCGATGATTCCATCCATGTTCAGCTCCCTGTGGTTGTCCATGGACAGAATGACGTCAGCGTTCCCAACAACTGTTTGCAGCTGGGAGATCTCCTGCATGGAAAACCAGGTTAGGTATTTTAACAGTCCTTGTGGTCAGTCCATGTCTTTATGAGGAAAAAATGGGACCTTGTGGCCAATTTCCCACTGGAATTTCTCCACCTGCAGCCCCCAGATACCACTGTACCCCCCCACCTTGTAATTTTGAAGGTCTTATAGCCTTCAGGACACACCACCTCCCTTTTCACTCACCAAAGGCCAAGGATAATTAATTCTCCAACCCAAAAACTTCCACCCAAGCAAAATTTTTGAGAATCTCCAGAAGACATGTCCTTCAAGACCTGAAGGTAAGATTTTAATTACTCACAGCTTCATATAAACACCGGAGGAACTCCAGCTCCTGCCTCAGGATATCCAGCCGGACATCAAACTCCATTTTTCCCATGTATGCATTATCCAGTTCCTGTAAAAAAACCAAAAACCATTGGAATATTTGTATTTTGTTGATCCAAATGCTCCACTGACGTGCAATTCTTGGGATATTTCCATAAAGCCTTAATTCCTGGTATCAAGTAATGGCCCATGGACCTCCGATTTCATTTGAAAAGCAACAGGAACAAAGGGAAAGTGTTTAAGATGAAAAAATTGGCTGGGAAATGGGTACCACAACTGCAGCAATAAATCTGTTTCTGGGGAACATGAGAAATGGGAAAACACCATTTTTATCCATTCTTCTAATAAAAAGTTGCCTAAATTTTCTCTTCTCAGATAGTTTTTATTCTTCTAAGCCATCTACAGACATTATTTAACATAATAACAATATTTCACCTGGATTGGGATTGAATGAATAGGGAAAAACCAGTACTTTTTAGATATTTGTCCTGCAAAGGACCAGTTAATTCTCTAGAGGAAATAATTCCTCCTCAGTCCTGTTCTAGTTTTCAGTTACTTCAGTTAAAATTAGACAAAGCTCAGCAGAAACTTCAGCTTTTGAGAACCTTGGCAACCACCCAGATATTATTTCTGAGGCTTTGATTTTGCTCAGAGTCTCAGGTTAATTCACCTTTTTAAGCTCTACAAACTCCTCCTCCTTGGACGTGCGTTTGTTGATCTCGTCCTCGAATCTGGGGGAAAGAAGGAGGTGGATTATTATCTATTATCAATTTGTTTAATTAATCTATCCATTATCTTTAATTATCTATCTCAATTTTTAAGTCAAGTCGATCGGTAAACAACAGAATCACCCAAAGACTGAACGTGTCGAGTTTTCATTTTACTTTAATTGCAATTTCTGGCAAGCGAAAACCCTCTGCAAAAAGGGGCACTAAAACAGCCCAAAAAAAGGGGTCAATACAGATTGGTCCTGAATTTAGTAATTCTGAACTAAACTTTCAATTTTTCAGAGCTGTGGATGGACATAAATTATATAAGCCAGAAAAGGTGACAACTCTTCCCAACTTGACCCCAAGCTCAGCTCTGTCCCTCCCCACCAGGGCCCCACAAGTGGAATCCTGGGTCACTCACTGCTAGAGGGGAGAAAGGAGAGGAGGAGTCTGGGAAGGAAAAAGGGTGGGAGGGATGATCACAAACTGATTTTCTCTCATTTTTGGGAGTTCAACCCTTGCCAAACTCTTCCAGCGTCAAAGTCAGGCCCCATAATGCACCTGCATCAGAGCAGGGCTAAGAAACTCCAAACTCCTGCAGATGCAAAGCTGAGCTTTGCCGTCCAAGGCCACAGTGAGCATCACCTGGGGAAATCCCAGGACCTGTTTTCCCAGATTTGTGACTATTCACCTGTTTTTATAATCCTCAACAAGCCTGAGCATGTTGTAGGCTTCGGGATCCAGCTGCTCCTTCTGGCTCTGGAGCGTCTCAAGCTGCCGCTGCAGGTTGGTGACGTAGGACTGGAAGAAGTTGTTGATGTTCCTGCTCTCCTCAGGGCCAGAGCTTTGCTGCTGCAGAAGTTCCCACTTGGCCAAGAGCGCCTGATTCTGCCGCTCCAGACACTGAACCTGGAAGGGAAAGCAGATCCATTCCTGGAAGTGTCCAAGGCCAAGCTGGATGGGGCTCGGAACAGAGTGGTCTAGTAGAAGGTGTCCCTGCCCATGGCAGGAACTGGATGGGTTTTAAGGTCCCTTCCAACCCCAGCCACTCCATGATTTCTGTAATATTGACCAGGCGATAACCTGGACACCCAAAAGTTTGGGAGGGAAAGAAAGGAGTCACAGACACACTGATTCTTCAGGACTATGGAATCTTAAACCTCCTGAGTGTAATCAACACCTCCTGTCCGGTAAAAAAGGAAACCCTGAAGTCTCCACACGTAACAGAGAGAAGTAGAGACAGAGACACCTCCCAGATGCCACCGGAGTGGAAAAGCTTTCGTGGCTGGTTTGAGTAGAAGCAGAAGAGAAGACAAAACTGGAGCAATGGAAAGTTACGAAAGAGGTGAAGATGGACCACCTAGAAGAAGGCAGGGCTTCCAAACCAAGGAGTGATTTGTTTAATAATTCAGAGAAATTGAATCCACTTGGAATGTCTGGCAAGTGCAAACCCTCTGCAGGAAGAAGCACTAGAACAGCCTCTTCTTGCAAGGTTTGGCTTCCCTTGAGAAAAAAAATACTAACTCATCAAGATGTCCAAGTCCACCACCCGTTTTTCCTGCTAGCATCAACAACCTCCAGGCACCAGAATACAGGAATATATATTCCCAGAAACCCCTTTCCTCAAAAGAGGACTGAGTCAATGTGCCAGTGACATCCCAGCAGTTTATTGCTCTGCCACAAAAGATCTCCAAGATCTTTATCCCAGGGCAAAAAGTGATTTACCCAGCGGCGTTTACAGTGGCCCATCGGGAGCTTCACACCAGCCTGTGGGAATTCGGCCGATGCTGGGATTTTTGGGGGGAGAAGATGGAACATGAAGGTGTCCCCATGACTCACGCCCACTTTGTACCTCCCCCCTTCCCAGGTAACAGCACAAGCAGAGACCAGGACTCACCTTCTCGATGAATGATGCGAATTTGTTGTTGAGAGCTTTGATCTGCTCCTTCTCATCCGAGCGCACTCGCTGGAACTCGGGGTCCACCTGGAGCTGTATTGGCCTCAGCAGGCTGGTGTTCACATGAACCTCCTCAATGCCTCGGAGAACTCCAGCCTGTCTCAATCCCTGTCCAGCCCCTTGTTCCCCTACTCCAAGGCCTCCTCCAAGCACTTCCCTGCCTGAACCTCCTCTGCAGGTGCTGCCAAGCCCTGTTTCACCACCTTGAAAAGCTCCCACGAAATATCCTCTTCCACCAAAACCCCTCTCAGGTTGTCTCCAGCCACCAAACCCAAGGCATCTCCCATATCCTACTCCTCCTCCATAGCCTCCACCAGTATAGACATTCCTGAACCCTCCAAGGTTGTGGAGGCTCCTGCTGCCATACCCATGCCCAAACCCTCCAAATCTCCCATCTCCACCACCCAAGGTCCCGCAGTGAGCAGAAGAAGAACTGAAACTCCCATCCCCATATCTGGAGAAATATCGTCTCATGGCAGCACTTCCAGGTGGGAGAGCCGGTGGAGAAGGTAGTGAAACAGGAGGAGAAATCAGAATGAAGGATCCTCAGCTACTCCAGAGGAGTATGGAAGTTCTCCTTTATATGTCTTGGAGGAGCTCGTCTCCATTCCGTGGTAATTAGCAGGTCTCTAATGTTGTTATTGGGTTTGGTTCATCAGGCAGCAATTAATGGCTGCCCGGAGAGGTCAGATAAACACCAACACCAGTGGGGCAGTTGTGAAATTCCCCAAATCCTGCCTGACTCATGAGCTTTGCTGACGGATCTCCTTATCTCATGAGCCTCCATCCGTAATTACAGTCACCCCTGCTCATCCCACAGCTCGTTCTCTCCCATATTTCCCCATCTCTTTTCGCATTTCAGGGGGCACAAGACCTTGATGGGCCTTGGGAGTATCTGACCTCCCTTTACCGCATCACCAGGAGCACCTACTGCACCCTTTGCTTCCCATTCCCCTTCTCTCATTCCCAGAATATCCCAAGAGCAACTTTTGCTTCTTATGGGGAGGATCCATGCCTCTCCCCATCTCTGTGCCAGACTCCACCTTTCGAACATTCAGTGGCCATGGACATATGGAAAAGCACTTGGGAGCCAAATCCTACTGCTGGTAGCACCACTTGGAAGCTCCAGCCTGGATTAATTTCTTGAGAAGACACCGAGATGTGGTTCCTCCAAAACCACCTCTGGAACCACTTCCCCATGGGAAGAAGCTCCTCTTTGTTCCCTACTTGACTTTAGGAGGAGCTGGACTTCACCTGGCAGGATCCTCTTCCTCCCAGTGGAGCTGGATGAGGCCAGGCTGGGAATCCATCAGTTATGTAGAGGTTCTGTGGTCAGGGCTGTGCAATCCTGGCTCCATTTGGAAAGTGCCTCATAAATCCCCTAAATTAGGGGTTTGTAGCTAGAGGTTATTAAAACAGCTGGAATATCTCGAGGTGGACAAGACTTCGGACGCTCAGCGAGGCTTTTCTCACAAGGAAACACAGTGTTTTCCAGGAAAACAGCTGAGAAATCCACTTTTCCCTACCAAAATCCCCTACCTCACCTTACACCAGAAACAGCCAACTGGTATCTCAGACCTTCCTTCTGTGCTAATTTTGTAATTAAATTGTACTCATTATCTACATTTCCTGAAGAAATTCAACCAGATTTCCATCTGAATTTCCCCTTTTTATAAATCTGTATAAAAATCTGGCTTGGATTGAGAATTCTGTTTCCTGCTGGAATTAATTATGGTGAACATTAAAAAATGGTACAATTACCAGGATTTTAAAAGCAGGGGAGAGGGGAGGGAATTTCCTGAAGGGGACTGGAACGGTTGGAGCCAGGTGGGGGTCGGACTCTTCTCCGAGGTTATGAGTGACAGGATGAGAGGAAATGGCCTCAAGTTGTGCCAGGTTTAGGTTGGATGCTGGGGGAAATTCCTTCCTGGAAAGGGTTGTCCAGCCCTGGCACAGCTGCCCAGGGCAAGGGTGGAGTCCCCATCCCTGGAAGTGTCCAAGAAATGTGTGGATGCGGCACTTGGGGACACGGTCAGTGGTGGCCTTGGCCGTGCCAAGGGAATCACTGGACTTAATGATCCCAACCTAAATGATTCCATAATTCTGAAGGGCTGGTTCTGGCTCCAGGGAGATCCCCCTCTCTACCCCTCCTCTTCCCACTTTGCGAGTGCCTCATTCCGGAGCTGCACTGAGCAACACTCCAGGAAATCCCCATAGATCATGGAAGGAAGTGTTGTGACCCCAGAGAGCGAGCACCCACAGCTCCCTGCCGAACACCACTGAGAGAGGTGTCCATCCCAATACCCTGCCCTGTGCAGCAGCTGAAGTGAAGCAGGCATGAATTCTGAGCTTTCCAGGGCAGCTGGAGCCCAGAGCCAGCGCGAGGAGAGCAGCCATCCCACCCCACGTGCCGTAATCTGGAGTGTGGGCAGCTGTTGTGGTCGGAGCTGGCACCGGATCAGCCTTGGCAGCACATCCCAACCACACCTGGACCTGTCAAGCTGGCTCCAGAAACAGGGATGCATCCCAAGAGGTGTCCATGCATCCTGCGGATGAACGGGGAGCTTCCTGTGATTTCTTCCTCTTTCTGACATAGCTGGGACAAAGGGATCACAGGTTCACCCATCATCTTTCCCAGGCAGATGGATTTTCGTGGGATCAGGGTGTTGCAACAACAGGGTCAACCTGGCTCTTTGTCTTGGGGATTTTAAGGATAAATTTAAATTACATCCCAAAACTTGATCCATTAAAATTGTCTGCCTGGGCCACTTGTGCAGCTGTTGGAGCAGGCACTGAGGGCCCTCGTGTTGTTCCCCCCATCCAGAACAGTCCCTGGGGCAGGTGGGGAAGGTGGGGAAGTTTCTCCCACCTGGAAAATCCTCTGAGACAGTGACGTGAGTGTGACTTTTTGTGGACAACGAGGGAACCAGGAATGCACTGGGATGGACATGTTGGAAACATCCAGAAATTCAGACACAGACCCAAACCGGAGCTTTTTGAGCACAACTGGGGCAGGAATCTGCCAAACTCCAGCACCCTCATCCATCTCTGTCCACCTTCAACCCAAACCCTAAATGGAAATAATAAATCCCAGTTCTCAGGCTGATACTCAAGGAAATGCCTCGACATGCCCACAGGATTGTCTAAATCAGCTCAAAATAAGGTCATGGAATGGTCTGGGTTAGGAGAGACCTTAAAGCTCATTCCATTCCTGCCATGGGCAGGAACAACTCCCACTGTCCCAGGCTGCTCCAAGCCCTGTCCAACCTGGTCTTGAACACTTCCAGGAATGGGGCATCCCCTGGGAAATCCATTCCAGAGCCTCCCCACCCTCTCTGGGAGGAATTCCTGCCCAAGATCCCATCCATCCCTGCCCTCTGGCAGTGGGAAGTCATTACCCCTTCTCCTGTCCCTCTGGGCTCTTGTCCTCAGTCCCTCTCCAACTCTCCTGGAGCCCTTCAGGCACTGGAAGGGGCTCCAAGGTCTCCCTTCCACCAGGCCAGGTCACTCCAAGCCCCATCTATTCTGTCCTTGAGCACCTCCGGAGATGAGACAGCCATAAACTCTATAGAAAATAGAAATAAAAAGAACTAAAAGAAAAGGGTGGAGGAAGGAACTACAGAAAACACAAAATTACTAAAATCCTGCGGTTGTCTCGGAAAAACAGATCCTAAATATAAGTAAAGGATCTCTACAAGCCCCACTGGCAGAGCAGAGTGAATAAATAAGGATATCAATGCAATTCTGACTATTAAAGTACTGCTAGAGCCGTACAGTAGGACATGAATAAATCCAGTATTGAAATTTAGTAACTGCCCCAGTGAAGGAGGTAAATGAGCACTGAGAGAGATATTGATCTCCAGCTGCCTAAATTCCTGCATAATTAGGGCCCTCAGTCACTTGGAACTGGG
Source organism: Dryoscopus gambensis (assembly GCA_013389985.1). Taxonomy (NCBI): domain Eukaryota; kingdom Metazoa; phylum Chordata; class Aves; order Passeriformes; family Malaconotidae; genus Dryoscopus; species Dryoscopus gambensis. The sequence continues at coordinate 81,284 of WEIT01025785.1, read as the reverse complement.
GCTGGAATGACACAGACACACTCATAAAAATGCCTTTAGCCCGCAGACTTTCTTTTTCTGCCCCCTCTCTTTCCCTGGAATAACCACAACTTCTCCCTGTGGTCAGCAAAGGCAGCAAGGACTTGAGGAAGAGGGGAAAAAAAGGAGAGAAATGTCAAAAACCTTGTGTTTTATGCAGAACGAGAGGTGAAATGTTGGTAGTCTCCCAAAGTTTATCCTATTTTAAGCCTGAGGTTTCCCAGCTGCAAGAATATATTGTCCTAATGATACAGGTATTCCAAAGGGGATCCCACATCCATCATTTAGGGGACAGGGAGACCAGATGGAGTTTTCTTCACACAGACCTAGAGCTGGCTGAGACTGGGAGTTTGCTATTAAACCACAGGAAAAAGTCCCTCTATCAGGGAATTTTCAGAATTCCATGAATTCCCAACACTTTGTGGTAAATAGTGAAGTTTCCTGGTGAGAAAACTGTAACTGGAAGGGGTCTAGGAAGGCCCTAAATGGGAGGGATTTGTCCTGTGCAGACAGACAGAGCTCAGGTGGTTAGAAATGACTTTGGTGGGGGGGAGATCTTCTTTTGCCTTGGTTGAACAGCAGGGTTTTATGGAAAGGCTCCGTTGGAACTGGTGGGATCCAGGGCAGGGGGAGGGGAGGGGAGGGGGCAGTGCCGGGCACTCCAAACAGGGCAGATAAGGAGAACAGGACCATCACTGGCTCACTCCACCAGGAGCTGCTCGAAATGGAAGGACGAGGCCAATGGACCATGGAATTCCAGACCAGAAGGAACGATTTGTTGGCACAGAGGAATTTTATTTGTAGGGGAAGGTGGACACAAGTAGATGAAGTGGAGACCAGGATCTCTGAGGCAGCGCAGAACAACCTGGGAGAGGTTGGAACAAAGTCCAAGATCCAGTGAGAGTGAGGGAAGCAAAGGAGATCAGCGTGGGAAGGGCTGGAAAGACCTCAAAGAGCAGGAAGAGCTTCCCCAGAGCCAGAAATGTCCGTGCAGGGAATGGCCACAACCTTTCCCTGTGGTCATCAAAGGGGGATGACTTTGAAAGGACAAAGGAAGAGAAATGTCAAAAGCCTGGTGGTTTTTGCAAAAAAAAGTGAAGTGCCCTGGTGATGGCTTCGGACTGGAATTTTGACTTTGAGGAGCCCAGGGGGAGCTTCCAGGATGGATTCGACCCAGAGTGGGGAGGGAGGTCACCAGCTCCAGGGTCAGACAGCCCTGGCGTTGTGTCCCTGAGGGAGGGGGCTCTGGGGCAGCTCATTGAGGGACCAACAACCCAAAATCTGACTTTAACTTGCAATCCCATTAACAAGCGACTGATGGCTCTTTTAATCTCTTTTAATAAATGGTTCGTGATTTGGGGTTGACAGGAAGGTAAACAAGCCAATAACGTCCTCATTAACACCCTTGATATTAAATCATCAATTCAGAAAATAACAACATAATTATGATATTGGTTAATCTCCTCTTTCCCTGACAATAATGTGAAAGTTTATTAATTAAATTGAACATAATCTGTGAATACACTGAATTAATTTTTCTATCGCTGTTATTATTAACAGTGGTGGCGAGTGGACGAAGGAGAAGCTCATTAATTTTTTTGCTTAATTGGCTAATGCCAAACAACAGCCTCTGATCCCTGCGATCTCCAACAGGCTGAGCGTGTCCCGGTGCCTCCACACACAGCTGATGCCCTCGGGCTTGGGCGGGCGGTGCTGGAACAAGGCAGAGATAAAATCTCCAAAGGGTTTCAGAAGGAGGAGGTGGAAAGCTATGATCGGCAGAGAAAAAAAATTAAAATAAGGGGGAAAAAAGAGGATGAGGAAGAAACTGGGTGGAACTCTAGGTAAAAAGGACAGGGAGACGTGAGATTCTTTTCTATGTGCACCTGTTTCTCAGCAGAAAAATGGTCAGTGGATGTGGCAGTCATGATATAAATTGATTTTTATTTCTATTAGGGTAGGATTTTGATGAGGATCTCCAGGTGGCCCAACAATCAGAGCTCTCAGGAATGGCCTCTCCAGGGGTTTGGAACCTCAGGAACCTCTTCGCTTGGCCCCCAGGGTAAAGAAGCGTCTGCGAGTGTTCAGCAGCTTCAAAAGCTGTTGTGTGAGTTGAGAACCATTTTAATCACATCCTGTCCCGCAGGAAGTTGAAACAGCTGGAGATAATTCTGGCAGATGTTCCAAATCTGGTAAACAAGGTGATTACCGACCTCCCAGCAAAGTGGGTCCGGCGCTGCCTTCCTGGGGTAGCGTCACCAGCAGGAGGGTGACCACACCCAGCTCCCCCTGGGCTGGACTCCAAGCTCATAATTAGCCCAATCAAGGCCAGACTTTGTGATCAATGGAGTAAATCCCTCTACTGATGGATCTGAATTGCTGTCCTTTCCTCTGCAGCAGCAGCAGGAGCAGCCATGGGAAAACGAGGCAGGTGCAGAAAAGGTAAAGCTGCACAAAAAGCACCAAAAACTCTGATGGTTCCAGAGTAAATCTCCTGCCTGGGGAGGGAAAGGTCTGAGGATGGGCTGGGGAAGGCCAATTTAAGGGCTTTGACAGGTATAGAATCTTGGAATATCTCGAGTTCTGGAAGGGACACACAGGGAACATCAAGTCCAACTCCTGGCCTTGATCAGGAGAACCCAAAAATTTCACCATGGGCCTGAGAGCATTGTCCAGCGTAGGGAGGATGTGGAGCTGCTGGAGTGAGTCCAGAGGAGGCCACGGAGCTGCTCCGAGCCAGGAGCCCCTCTGGAGCCAGGCTGGGAGCGCTGGGGGTGCTCACCTGGAGAGGAGAAGGATCCAGGGAGAGCTCAGAGCCCCTTCCAGGGCCTGAAGGGCTCCAGGAGAGCTGGAGAGGGACTGGGGACAAGGCCTGGAGTGCCAGGACAAAGGGAATGGCTTCCCACTGCCAGAGGGCAGGGATGGGTGGGATGTTGGGAAGAAATTCCTCCCTGTGAGGGTGGTGAGGCCCTGGAATGGATTTCCCAGAGGGCGCCCCATGGAAAGCAATACAAGTGAAGGGCTCAGCTCCTTGGCCGCCAGCCCAACCTTTACTCCAGAAGGTCACAAACACCTGCAGAGCGCCCCCCAAAATGGGAGAACTCATTCAGCGAGAAGTGTTGTGGGGGAGGAGAGAGGGAAGTGGCTCCAAGGCCCCCCCAGGGCTGGCAGAAGGTCCTTGTCCAAGGCTGACACAGAGAGCAGTTCCTATTTCAGCTGATTCCAGCCCCAAGTCAAACCCTGAATGGATCAGACTCAACAGAGAACCCCCAGCCCAGAGAGACCCACCACAAACATGGGCACAACCCACCTCTTCTGTCACCTTCCTCCTGATTGTCAGCTGGAGCCATGACCTGGAACGATGGTGGGTTTGTACCCAACCCAAAATTCCCATCTCAATCTGACTCATAACTTACAGGAAAGTCAGTTCGTCATCGATCTGGAGGACAGTGGCAGGTTCTGGTGTCGGAGCAGCACCTGGAGGTCACTGGCAGGTTCAGTTGTCAGAGCAGGACGTGGAGGACAGTGACAGATTCAGGAGTGTCAGAAGGTCTGGAGGACAATGACAGGTTCAGGTGTGTGAGGAGAGGTTTGGAGGTCACTGACAAGTTCAGATGTGTCACAGCAGCACCTGGAGGTCACCAGCAGGTTCAGGTGTGTCAGAGAACACTTTCCCTTGCACAGGCTCCAAACCTCCCAGCGACATTTTGTGACATTTTGTGGCCATGTCCAGCCCCCCAGACCAGGTGAGTCCCCAGGCCACAGGAGAGGTGGAATTGATTCAACTCATGCTCCAACAGAATTGGTCAGATAATGCGGGTTTTGGGGTTGTGCCTGTAAACCCTGTGGAATTTCGTTCCACTCCAAGGGCAGAGCTAGCGAGTGCGAAAGGAGGATGAAGCTCGGGGAAGCACCAGCATCCCAGCTGAAATGGGTGGGAGGAGGAGGAATGGTCTCTGTCAGCACCAGGTGTGGATGATGCAGTTGCCGTAAGTTGTGCAAATCCAGCTCTACCTGTCCCAGCTGGAGCTGAGGCAGCCCTGGATGGAACAGGGCCGGCAGGGAGAGGCACCACATTCCCCGGCAGCTCATCCAGGTCATGCGGCTGGGTGGGAGCAGCTGTTTTGTTCGGAGGAGCAGGGTCAGCATCCAACGGGGGCCCAGTCCAGCAAGAAAAGTGCTCGGATGTCAACTCAATCTCTCCAAGCAAACCTGGGGTGAATATTAATTGGGTGCAGGGCCCGAATTGTTCTGCACAGCTGCAGATGATGCTCTGGGACACAGATTCCTCTGGATCCCAGCACAAGTCGCCCCTGGAGACTGGCAGTGGATTCACTCACAAGGAACCCAAGGCAGGGTCCGAAGTGCAGGAAAGGAGGCAATGGATTATCCAGGATTAAACATTTCCAGTGTGGAAAGCAAAGGAAAGAGCTCCCCTTAGCTAAATTTTTCTGGAAGTTGCTCAGCTTTAGGTACCTTTGTCAGTGTAGTTGCCCACGGGAGGCTTAAACCTCCTCCCAAGCCCAGATACTCCGTGGCGGTCACTGCTTTCATGAGCTGCTGACTTTGGTCTCTTTTGAGGAGCTCAGGGGGTTTTCTAGTGAGCGTTTGAGCTGGTTTTTAGACCAGTCAAGTTGGAGGTGAGAGAACTGGGGATGTTGCTGTTTGAAGTGCAGAGACAGGACCAAAGGATGCTGATCCCAACTTTTACCCTCCTTTAACCTCTCTGCTCCTCAATTCCTTCTCCTGAATGTCCCATCCTCAAGATCCCAAAGGACTCCAGCTGCTCAGGAGAAGTGTGCCAGGTAAACCCCAGTCTGGAGGATGCAGAGGGAGGTCACCTCCCAAGTGACAAACCAGTGCCTCTCATAAAAGCAAAGATTTCCTGTTCCCCAGCTGTCCACCGCCATCCCCCTGCAAGCCCGAACTGAGGGAGTCTCCTCCATGTTTGCACAATGACCCACCTGGGAGAACAAACCGTGGTGGCTCCCGAGGCCCTCCCACCATAAACATGATTAGTAACAATTAAAAACTCATTAGAGCCCTAATTACAGCCAACAGAACACCACTTGGGTTAATTTCCCAAGGAGCTCATAAAACACGGCACTGATTTGGTTTCTTCCCAGGTTCTAATGCAAAAGATCCTGCACAGCCCATGCCCTGACCCCAGTGGAGCGATGACATTTCCCTGCCCTCCAGCCCCCACCTGGCTTCACCCTCCTGTCAGGGAGTTCTGGAGAGTGAAAATGTCCCCCTTGAGCCTCATTTTCTCCAGGCTGAGCCCCCCCCAGCTCCCTCAGCTGCTTCTCAGGAGTTCTCCAGACCCTTCTCCTTGTGCTCCAGCCCTTCCCTAGCTCTGTTCTTGGCTCTGGACATGCTCCAGCCCCTCAGCGTCTTTTTTGGCACCCCTGGATGGGATCCAGCAGCTCTCGCAGTGCCCCACAGAGCAGGCGAAGGGGATCCCAACCCTTTCATCCCAGTGCTATGCACTTGAGCAACTCCCTTCAGCTGCCTTTTTCATGACTGCAGCAGATGGGAATGATAAACCTCGGCACTTCTTGGCTCCTCTCCAGGAAAAACTCAGGGAACTCGGAAAAAGCCTGTGGTTTTTGGCAGGATGATGTCTGCACCTTTGACTTCCTGGGCTTCAACAGGCTGGAGATCTCTGTCCTCTCTGCCACCTTCCCGAGGGTGTCCCCAGGACACTCCTGGGCTTCAAACCACCTGGGTCCATACCTGTCCCTGGACTCTCCCCTGGGATGAGGAACAGCGCCACGACTTCTTGGTCTCTGCCATCCCAACCTATGAATTGTAGAATCAGAAGTGTCATTTTTGACTCAAAGAGGAGGATAAGGCACATTGCAGCCTGGTGTTAATGCCAGTCAGAAGTCAGGAGGATGAGCTGGAAGGAAATTTGGGGGAAAATAAGAAAAACGGCAGGAAAGTAACACTGGTTCAAATAGAAACAATATTTTTTTCCTTATTTTGCTCATTTAGATGACAAGGACTTGACAATATTGATCTCCATTTCCATATTTTATCTGCACCAGATCAATCATAGAATCATGGGATGGCTGAAGTTGGAAAGGACCTCAAATCCCATCTGGTTCCACCCCCCATAACACACACGCTGCAGAGAAGTCAGGGCTGATTCACCTCTCACTCCTCCCAGAGCTACAGAAGAATCCAGTCAGGCGTTAATCAAATTAACTTGGTTGCAATGGGATGTAATTTGGAGAGGGCTAATGACTAATCTGGCTGGGCAACCTGGAGCTCTAATGGCAGGTTCTGGGCTCTAGCTTATCCTTTCACATTGCCTTTTTTTTTCTTTGTGAGTAATTTCTGTCCACTCAGAGTTGTCAGACCTTCCCACCGCTCATGAACGAGGAGCTGGTGCCGGTGTAAGAGCCCAGCCAGCCAGGCAGAGGGTGCTGCTCATCCTTGTGCCAGCCCAGGGGAGGATTTATCCTCCTCACCCTGGCTCCAGCCACCCGCTGGAGACTCCTCTGTGGCAGGGGTTGGAACGAGATGATCGCAGGATGTGGGAAGGATCCTAAAGCCCATTCAGTTCCACCCCTGCCGTGGGCAGGGACACCTTCCATTAGACCAGGTTGCTCCAAGCCCCTGCCCACCTCTGGCCAACCCAAACCCTAAACGGGAATAATGAATCCTGGTTCTCAGGGTGGTGCTCATGGAAACACCTTGACATTCCCACGAGATCATCTAAATCAGCTCAAAATAGGATCGTGGAATGGTTTGGGTTGGACGAGATCTTAAAGCTCATCCCATTCCACCCTTTGCTACAGGCTATCCCAGGTTGCTCCAAGCCCCATCCAGCCTGGCCTTGGACTTCAGCTGTGGGGGTGTCAGTGGATCGATGCCGCGTTTTTTCCCCGGGGTCCCTCGTGGAACGCTCAGCCCGCCCCCGCACGGGCACACGGTCGCAGCCGCTCGCACCCACGGGCCGTGCGCGAACCAGAGACCCAGAGGCGAGAGGGGCTCTCTGCGAGCAACTCCGAGGCATTCACTGGAACCAACGCACTCGAAGCGAACAGAGGCAAAGAGCACAGAACAAAAGCCCGCGCGTGGTGTTATCCCGAGGGGTTCCAGGGGCGGGCAGAGCATCAGAAGCCAATGGTCTGAGGGCTGGGGGCAGAGGCAAGGCTGAGTGACATAACAGGGGCCAATGGGAGGGGGGAGGGGAGGGGGCAGAGGAGCAGGGGCCGGCGGGGTCTCGGTAAAGGGAGAACTTTCTGGCACAGTGGTGTGGGCAGAGACCACTTCAAGTAACCCCGGGGGTGTAATGTGGACTTAGCCACCGCAACATTGGACGCTTCCAGGGACGGGGCAAGCTCAAGGGAATCTGTTCCGGTGCCTTACCACTCTCACAGGGAGGAATTCCTTCCCAACACCCCATCTAACTCTCCTCTTTTCCAGTCTGAAGCCATCACCTCTCGTCCCATCACCTCCTTTCCAAGTACCTCTCCAGCTCTCCTGGAGCCCCTTGGAAGGGGGTCCAAGGTCTCCTTTCCCTTCTGCTCTCCAGGTGAGCACCCCCAGCTCTCCCAGCCTGGCTCCAGAGGGGCTCCAGCCCTCGGAGCAGCTCCGTGGCCTCCTCTGGGCTCTCTCCAGCAGCTCCAGGTCCTCCCTGTGCAGGGCCCCAGGGCTGGGGCAGCTCTGCAGGTGGGGTCTCACCTGAGTGGGGCAGAGGAGCAGAGCCCCCCTCCCCTCTGCCCCCGCTGGGGCTCAGCCCGGGCTCGGGGGTCTCTGGGCTGGGGCAGGTCCAGCTCTCACACCCCCCACACCCCCAGGTCCTTCTCCCAGGACTGCTCTCAATTCTTTCCCTGTTCAGTCTGTGTTCTGGGATCACCCCGGTCCAGGGCAAACCCGTGTTTCCCCTCCCCTGGGGAGCATCGAGTGATGAGACAAGACAAAAATATCTTCATCTCTCTGCAGTTTATTGGTGCTGAAGGACCCTGGGGCCAGGGTGCTGGCAGGAAGCAGCAGATTCACACGACAGAGGGGTTAACAGGGCCACACATGCTCCAGGTGGGAAGGAGAGGAGGGAAAAGGATCCATAAAACATTAAAGCTGCCAAATTACTCCACCTGGGCAAGGTGGACATCTCCAGAGACCCATTTCTCACTCCTGAATCTGACTATGGGACATCATGTCCATGTTCATGCGGGCTCCTGACACAGCTGGAGCGGGATGCAGGGGACCCATGGGGGGCGGGGCGGGGAACACAGGCCTTAAAAAGTGACAGGAAAGAGCAGTTTTCCACAGGCTTCTCCTCAGCTGGCACAGCAGCCCCCGGGAGCTCTGCAGTGCCGGGGACCCACGAGGGAGAGGTTTTACCGCAGTGGGCTCAGCAAGGGCCAGGCTGGGCCAGAGGGATGTGTCTCATTTTCAATCTCACGTTGGGGAGATTTCCCCTGGAAACAGTTTGTTTCCTCCTGAATACCGATGGGGATGGAAGGGGCTGTGCTGCTGGTGGGAGGAAAAGGAACATGCTGCTTTCCCTGTGGGGACGGAGGCGAGGGCTCAGTATTTGACCCCAGAGGATTTCACCGTCGTGGTGGTGACGCATCTCCGCACGGAGGAGGAGCCACCCCCCGCCATGAAGTTGCCACCTGCAGAGCTGCACATCCTCCCGCTCCCAGAGGAGAAGCCACTGCTGAGGATCCCTCCTCCCACACCACAGCTGCCGCCAATGACGTTCCCAGTGCCAACCACGCACACTCCTCCTCCACCCAGGCCATTGCTGGCTCCAAAGCTGCTAGATCTGCCTCCGGACACGGTGGTTCTGCCCACCACAGCTGGAAGAGAGGGAGAGGCTCATTGAACATCAGGCAACATCCTGGGAATCCTCACAAAACCCAGGATAAAGGTAATTCTGCAGAGAAAACAGTGTACGAATACTTACAGACATTCACGTTGGAGGGGTTCTCTAAGCAGAGCCTGTGTAGGGAGAGGAACATCAGTTGTAAATCTGATACAGTCGGAAGCAAAACTCCATGAAATTCCCCAAATATCCCACTTATATCCTGTTTCATATAAGATCAGTCAAGCCCCCTGAGAAGTATTCCCCATGGGGACCACATTTCTGTTTTCAGCTTCAAAATGTGGAGGAAAAAAGGAAAGTAATCAGATTTCAACTTTAAATGTGTTGCGAGAGATGATTAAAGATTACACTGACCCAAGGCGGGACAGAACCACGGCCTGGCCAATGGTGGCAGGTCTCACCTGTTCTCCTCCCCCTCCAGCAGCTTCCTGTACATGGCGATCTCAACGTCCAGCGCAATCTTGATGTTCAGCAGCTCCTGGTACTCCTTCAGCAGGCGAGCCAGCTCCTCCTTGTCCTTGCTCAGGGCACATTCCAGCTCTTCCAGCTTCCTCCTGGCATCCTTGAGGGCCATCTCCCCCCTCTCCTCAGCCTCAGCAATGGCTGACTGCAGATGATGGTTCTGTGGAGAATAAAATGAGTTTCTCAGTTCCCTCTGCCCACCCTCAGCTGGAGCATCTTCAGGGCACAAACTGGAGGGAAAACAGGAGGAACCCGTGAGACACTGGCCAACACCCACCTGCTTCTTCACATTCTCGATCTCTGTCCGCAGCCTCTGGACATTCCTGGTCAGCTCCTGGATCTCAATCTTGGTGTTGCGGAGGTTGTCCCCGTGCCGGCCAGCCGTGCTCTGGAGCTCTTCGTACTGGAGACGTGGGGACAAAGACTCCCATCAATGACACAACTGACCAAGAGCTCCGGTGGTTCAAACAGAAGGGACTGTCCCAGGAGCCTCGACTGCTCCCAAACTCACCCGGCTCTGGTACCAGGCCTCGGCTTCGGCTCTGCTGTTCTGAGCAATCTGCTCATACTGGCGCCGGACCTCCTCGATGATGCTGTCCAGGTCCAGGTGCCGGTTGTTGTCCATGGACACCACCACAGACAGGTCCCGGCTGATCGTCTGCATCTGGGACAGCTCCTGCAACCAAGACATGAGTCAGAGGCACCATCTGATGAGCGGAGAGAAGAGCAGCAGCTCCAGGCAAACTCTCCAGATCAAACCCACAAAGACGCCCAGTCTATCCTGTGTCTTTGGCCACCACACCCTCATTAAAACTTCACCTAGGGGAAGGGAGAGCTCCTACCTCCTCGTAGATGCACCTCAGGAAGTTGATTTCATCTGTCAGAGCTCCCACCTTGGCTTCCAGCTCGACTTTGGTCATGTAGGCACAGTCCACGTCCTAAAGGAAAGATCCCAGAACTGGACCACGGCTTCCTCTCATCGCACAAGAGCTGTTGGCTCTTGTTGTTGGGATCTGCCCATCTTGGAGCTTAGTCTTTCCCATGTCTTTACCTCCTGTCCTCCCACACCCCATCCCTGCCGGTGCCTCCAGACTCACCTTCTTCAGCACCACAAACTCGTTCTCAGCAGCCGTGCGACGGTTGATCTCCTCCTCGTACCTGTGGTGGGGGCAGGACAAGGTGAGACTCTGAGACCCCTGGTCCCTCCTCCCGTGGGGTCTCGGCACCAGCTCCACTCCCCCGGCCGGTCCCTCCCCGGCCGTCCCCGCACTCACTTGGTTTTGAACTCCTCCACGTACTGCCGCATGTTCTGCAGCTCCGACTCCAGCTGCCCCCGCTGCCCCAGCAGAGACTCCAGCCTCCTCCGCAGGTTCTGGATGTAATTCTCAAAGATCACATCCAGGTTCTTCCTCGGCCCCGACGGCCCTTGCTGCTGGAGCAGCTCCCACTTGGTGGAGAGCACCTTGTTCTGCTGCTCCAGGAATCGGACCTGCAGCCAAGAGAGGGTGTGTGAGACATTCCCCAGGGAGACATCCCACTGCTCAAACCTCCTGGGAGCTTTGGAAGGCCATGGGAATCATTCCCCAAAACCTTAACACTACCATTGCTTCCAAGGGGAAAATTCCTCCTTTTTTTCTCCTTTTTTCCCCTCATTATCCTGAAATTCCTCCTCTTTTCTCCTCCTATATTTCTGGTTGGTTTTTTGGGGGGAGGAAAGGGGGGTGTTGATATTGAAATGCTTCCATTCCAATCTTACACATCATTTCAAATACCAGTAGGGATTTTTGACATTAATTTTCAGGAGCATCACATCCTTTTTGACCTTGCAGTGAATGAAATCCCATTGGTCTCCATATCCAAGAACATTCATCTTATCACATTCCGTATATACATGTGCATTCCATATACCTGTCATATATTTAAAAAACATGGAGCACTCTTATAACCAACATTCTCCCAGTTCAGATAATTTATCTGAATTCGGAGCTCATCTGCACTTAAACTGAAGTAAGAAATGGTCGGGAATTTTTTTAAATCTCATTCCTAGATTTTAAGTTCCTTGAGAAAAAATTACCCCCAGAAAAAGAACAGACTTAAAGAAACACTTCTGTCACTGAGTATATCCCCATCCCTTTGGCCTGTCTTCACTGGAGAGAAAACCAAGGAAGAATTTTCATCCACCAAACCTGGAGAAAGTTTCTCCGTGGATGCTAAATTTTGACATTTCCTCAGGAGGAAACCAGATGGAACCCAATGGAAACAATCACAGCCCAACACTGAGCTGAGAAGGACAATATTTCCCTCTCCAGAGCACCAGGAATTTCCACAGTTTTCCCATTCCCAAGAAAATTCAGCTCCAACCTCTCACCTTGTCGATGAAGGAGGCAAACTGGTTATTCAGAGTCTTGATCTGCTCTTTCTCCTGGCACTTCACTTGCTGGATCTGAGGGTCAATGTCAACATGGACTGGCCGCAGGAGGGTTGGATCCACCTGCACCGGCTGGATGCCTCCGGGGAACCCAGGGCCACCTCTGACAGGGCCACCAAAGCCGCCCATTCCTCCACCAACGACACCTCCTCCAATGCCACCAAATCCTCCTGGAAATCCTCCACCAAAGCCACCAATTCTACATCCGTAGCCGCTGCCATAAGAGCTGCCCATGGAAATCCTTGTGCTGCCCCCCAGGTTGTGGAGGCTCCGGCTGCTGAATCCTCCGCAGCGTCCGCTGCCGCCTCCAATTCCCCTGGATGTGGAGAACGAGCTGTAGCTGATCCTGCTCCGGCCACCGCCTCCAAAGCCACCACCAACAGCAGAGCAGGAGCTGAATCCCTTTCTCCCCCCAACTCCAAAGCTCCTGCAGACAGACTGACGAGACATGACTGGTTCTCCTCTAAAGAGCCAAAACTGGGGAAGATGAGATCGACAGAGCTGAGCTGGTGCTGAGGGCAGAGAGAAGTGCTCAGAGTCTTCTCTGGCTCCACAGCTCCAGGCATTCCCTTTTATCTGCTCCTGGAGGTGGGCTGGGACAGCTTGGGCGTGAAGAGGAAACAAATTTACTGTCTTCATCAGCTTGGTGCGGTTAACAGATTTTTGCCAAATTGGAGACTCCACCCAGAAATCCGCTTTGCTGTGCAGAAGGAAAAGCAGGAGCACTGAGGCAGGTCTCCGTGAGTAAGTGGACTCCCATATCTTTATGTCATCTTGAAAAATCTGTTTTACAGTGATGTTGTCATGTTATTCCCTCCTCCCACTTCCCTGCCTTTTCCTAATGACTCCGCAAGTTGTCTGACTCCGGATTTTTTGCCTGACGCTCCACACCAGGCACGGATTTTGGTGAAACCCAGGTAGAATGAGGCTTTCACAATTCCCCCAAGCACACCCCGAATATCCTTGTTAAGCAGAAAATTCCCAGTGGCTTTCCAAGTGGAAACATGCCACGTCATTAACGTTTAACAGAGATCAGCATTTCTTTTTCATCCGTAAAGGAGCTGCTTACTTCGTTCCTAAGAGCATTGAGTGGGATTTTTCCCTCCAAACTGTGTCCCCCAGAGCCCAGGTCCTGGGATTCTGAGCACCACAGTAAGAGAACAAGGATGTCCAACTCCTTACTTGTGCTTTTCCAATGGCCACAGGGATGGTCAAGCCACAGAGCACGGAAAGGACGCTCCAGGCAGTAGATGATGTAATGATGACTGACAATAATGTTTAATTTCATGCACCAGCTCCCCGGCAATGGATTCGGGTGCTCACATGAAGGACATCTTGAAGGTACCATCTGAGCCTCACTAATCAAATAAATATTTTAGTTACATTTATGCATTTTATTGGTAAAAAATGGCAACATTTCCTTCATTCTTATTTCCTGAAAATCGTGGATAAAAGTCAAGGGAAATATGTATTTTAAAGCACTTCACCAGTCCAACAGTATCCTGTGTTTAAGCTTCCCAATTGCACGTGTTGAGTTTTCATGGTCACACAGGAGATTTGAGCAGGTAAATGTGGTTTGAAAGCATCTCTAGGAACCAGCTGGTGGCCATAAACACAGCAAACACTTTGGAAACCAGCCCAGGAAAAGACTTCCAAAAGCCACTGGAGAAATCAGAAACATGAATGTCATTGATTGTCACTGGCATGAGGCTTCTGGAGCCACAGACGGTGTGGAATGGGAGGGAGGGGAGGATGTTACCCTTGATGGGGATTCAGCAGTTGGCCAAGATTATCCCACCCTTAGGGACTCAACAGTTGGCCAACGGTTATTTGACCACTGATGGACTCAACATTTGGCCAAGGATTATCCCACCATTAATGGACTAAACAGTTGACGAAGGGCTATCCCTCCCTTGGGGGACACAAGTCATGACTGGCCAAAGGCTACCCAGGTGTGTTTTCCTGCAGCAGAAGAATGGACAGCATTCCTACAGCCTGGAGGGGACACCCTCCCTTCCAAAAGCAGCTGCCCAAGATGGATTGGTTTCTCCATGGTCATCTCCCAGATGGAGATTTAAGTTCTCCAGACCATCCTGCAGCCCAGCACACTCGCTCATGATGAGCAGCCCGGGGAAGCTGCAGAGGGACTCGGGTTTAGGTGGAGAAAACAGGTCGTCCCTTCTCCTGGCCTCCCTCCCAGCTGCCAAACCCATTGTACGAAGGCACCAGGATTTCACTGGAACATCCCACAAGGAGGTTCCACAACGAGGAGGAGGATCTGCAAAGTCAGCCAGATGCCTGGGTGCTGACCACACTCAGCTCCTGCAGATAAGACACCCAGATTGAGTCACTCTGACGTCTTCAGACAAGATGTGCAGATTATTCCGAATCTGGAGTCACTTTGGCCTCCTCCAGGTGAGACTCAACAGGCAGCTGGGCTCCAGCCGTGCCCTCAGATCTCTTGCGCAAGGAGCTGTGCACAGCAGAATCACCGACACCAGGGAAGATGTGAACTTGGCAGAAAATGTGGATGGAGACCAAGCCACGCTCCAGCTTCGCATCTGACCCAGCCAATAGCACGGAGAAGGTGTCGCAACGACTCCTCACAGCAGCGCTACAACGCCACGTAAAGTGTGCTGTAAAGTTTAGAAGAAACAGACTCTTAAAATTAAGCACCGAAACAGGTGATTAAGCACCAAAACAGGTGACTCTTGCCCCAAGCCAAACCTCAAAATGCTCCTGGCACAACACCAGCTTCGCACAGGCATTGCCTACTCAGCATCTTTATTTGGGCCAAACCTAGCCACAATCCCAGCGCCAGCACCCTTCAAAGCAGCAAGAATTCCCTTTTACAAGAGCCCACTGCCTTTCCTGGACCTCTTCTTCAGTCTGCAGCTTCCTGACCCACTGTGGGAACATCAGCAGCTCCCAGAGGCTGTTGTGGGACTCCTGAACCACCACTGACAGCGTTTTCTGCCTCTTTGATCTCTCCGGGTAGTGGAGGAACCACAGCACAGCACAGATCAAACACTCCAGACTCCCCTCCCAAACCCCCTCCTGAGCTCCTCCAAATCTCTCCCTGCTGCTCTTGGAGCAGGGATGAGCCACTGGGGAATTAATTAATCGGCTTCTCAGGGAGAGGATGGTACCTGAGCTCACGGGCTGGGGATGAATCACACCTTCCCAGCCCATCGTGTTCCCACGGCTGGTCAGGGATGGTACATGGCTCTCCGGTGCTCCCAGTGCTCTCTGGGTGCTGAGCTGTGCATCCCACCTGGCCACAGAGACAGGTGCTTGACCAACATCCTGATCCATTCTTATCCATGTTCACCTGCTCTCCCACCCAAGGGGCTCCTACCCTGCCACCCCCTCATCACAACCCAAAGACCCTTCGGAGCAGGAAACACAGATGAGACTAATCCAGTGTCTGTTCCCACCTGCCACTGCTGATTCTCATCATCAATCAGCCTCTGTGGGTCTCTACTGGTCTGGCGACGAGGCACTGGGAATGTTCCTGCCTAAATTCCAGGACATGGATTTCAGCAGACCCTTTGCAGAGCTTCTAAAATCCAAGAGGCATTGAGAAAATCCCTTTCCTAGAGCTTCAGGAATTGTGTTGCCACATCTGGAGAGATGTGATGTGGGCACTGAGTGCCTTTTTGCGCCTAAAGCCGAGCCTAGCAAATTGGGATGGGGCAGCCTGTATTTGCTCAGTGATTAGGAAGGTGCTGGACTCCCCTGTGCTGGAGGTTTCCAGACCCAACAGTTGCAGAAATCTGCTGTGGGAATAACTCTACAGGATTCCTGGGATGAACTGGGTGATTCACTATGTCAGGAGATGCCTAAAAGTTGAGCAGGCTCCTGTATTCCTCAGTTTGGTCTTCTGCTGGCTCACAGTTACGCAGCGTTGTGTGAACTGAGCGTCCAGCACCCACCACCTGGCCTTGTGCCTTCAGGTGAGAGTCAGAGTCATCTCCTGAGCTGGGACGCCTGCCCTGATCCATCCCCACCTGTTGGGTTCCATCAAAGCACAGGTACGGCACACTGAGCAAAGAGCAACCCCCCAGCTTCCCAACAAGCTGCCTCCCCAAAGCACGAACCGCCCCGCCCAGAGCGGCTCCCGAGGCAGCGATACAACAACTCCGTGAATGTTCTCTGCAATTTATTGGGAATGGCAACATCCCGGGGAAGGAGGGCAGGACACACACAGGGGAAGGGAGGCGGGGACACGGAACAGGAGGAGAGAGGAGGAAAGACGGGGTTTATACACATTTGCCACAAGAAATGTACAACACAGCGAGGAAGGCAGAGCGGCCCCTCCCGCCAGGCAGCTCCCGGTGCCGGGAAACCCACGGCATCGCCACCAAACCCCCGGGTGGGACCAGGAGCTGGGACGAGCTGGGTGGGAGGGACACAGTTCATCCCATTGCAGGACACCGGAGCTGGGCTTCAGGAGGCTGGGCTGCTGCCGGGAGGAGAGAGGAGATGCTTCTTTCCTTGTCAACCTTCGGGGCTCAGAATCTCACTCCCGAAGATTTGACCGAGGTGGTGGTGACGCATCTCCGCACGGAGGATGAGCCCCCGCCAGAGCCGCACATCCTTCCGCTTCCAGAGGAGAAGCCCCCGACGTACATTCCTCCCCCCATCCCGCAGCTGCCGCCCATGCTGCCTCCTCCAAAGCTGCTGCCTCCTCCGCAGATGCCGCCTCCTCCCATTCCTCCTCCCATGCCGCTGCCGCCTCCGAATCCTCCTCCCATTCCACAGCTGCCGCCTGCGAATCCTCCTCCCATGCCGCTGCCTCCGAATCCTCCTCCCATGCCTCCTCTGCCTCCAGAGATAGTGGTCCTGCCCACCACAGCTGGAAGAGAAGCACAGGTTACTCACCTGTTGCCCAAAAGAACAAGTTCTACCGCTTCTGAAGGACCCCAGGGCAGATACTCACAGACATTGACGTTGGACATGTTGTCGTTGCACAGCCTGTGAGGGAAAATGGGAGCAGTTAATCCTCTGGGAAGTGCACGGCTCTTCAGCTGAGAATTTCCCTTTTTTGTACAAGTTTCTATTTCTCAATTATTCTTTAAAAAACTAGCAACCTATTCATTTTTTTTCACAGAATTTTCCAGTTGTTCTTTAAATAAATGAGCAACCTTTACCATTCTTTTAAGATGGAAAGCCTACTTAAATATGTTTATGCTTAATTAATATACTCTTGGGAATTCAAGCGTGAATGACACAAAATCAATCTTTAGTGTGGATTCAAGGGTTTTACCCACACGTCTTATAATCTGTCAAGAATTTAGTCAAATAGATGCCAATTAAGTACCTGTTCTCCTCCCCCTCCAGCAGCTTCCTGTACATGGCAATCTCAACGTCCAGCGCAATCTTGGTGTTCAGCAGCTCCTGGTACTCCTTCAGCAGGCGAGCCAGCTCCTCCTTGTCCTTGCTCAGGGCACATTCCAGCTCTTCCAGCTTCCTCCTGGCATCCTTGATGGCCATCTCCCCCCTCTCCTCAGCCTCAGCAATGGCTGACTGAAGCTGCTGGTTCTGGGGAAGAGAAAACCAGTGTGTGAGATCCCTTCTGCCCGTCCTCAGCTGGAACATCCTCAGAGCACAAACTGTAGGGAGAACAGACAGAAATAATCCATCTCCTCCACAGGACATGAATTTTCATGGCTGCTTTCCTTCTCACCTCCCTACCCCATCCTGACCCAGCCCGCATCTCTTACCCAATGAGGTGTTGATGGCCCCCTACCTGCTTCTTCACATTCTCAATCTCAGCCCGCAGCCTCTGGACATTCCTGGTCAGCTCCTGGATCTCAATCTTGGTGTTGCGGAGGTTGTCCCCATGTTTTCCAGCAGTGTTCTGTAGCTCTTCATACTGGAGACGTGGGGACAAAGACACCCATCAGTGACACAACT
Source organism: Dryoscopus gambensis (assembly GCA_013389985.1). Lineage (NCBI taxonomy): Eukaryota > Metazoa > Chordata > Aves > Passeriformes > Malaconotidae > Dryoscopus > Dryoscopus gambensis. The sequence goes on along the minus strand of WEIT01025785.1, from coordinate 63,612 downwards.
GACCAAGAGCTCCGGTGGTTCAAACAGAAGGGACTGTCCCAGGAGCCTCGACTGCTCCCAAACTCACCCGGCTCTGGTACCAGGCCTCGGCCTCAGCTCTGCTGCTCTGGGCAATCTGCTCATACTGGCGCCGGACCTCCTCGATGATGCTGTCCAGGTCCAGGTGCCGGTTGTTGTCCATGGACACCACCACAGACAGGTCCCGGCTGATCGTCTGCATCTGGGACAGCTCCTGCAACCAAGACATGAGTCAGAGGCACCATCTGATGAGCGGAGAGAAGAGCAGCAGCTCCAGGCAAACTCTCCAGATCAAACCCACAAAGACGCCCAGTCTATCCTGTGTCTTTGGCCACCACACCCTCATTAAAACTTCACCTAGGGGAAGGGAGAGCTCCTACCTCCTCGTAGATGCACCTCAGGAAGTTGATTTCATCTGTCAGAGCTCCCACCTTGGCTTCCAGCTCGACTTTGGTCATGTAGGCACAGTCCACGTCCTAAAGGAAAGATCCCAGAACTGGACCACGGCTTCCTCTCATCGCACAAGAGCTGTTGGCTCTTGTTGTTGGGATCTGCCCATCTTGGAGCTTAGTCTTTCCCATGTCTTTACCTCCTGTCCTCCCACACCCCATCCCTGCCGGTGCCTCCAGACTCACCTTCTTCAGCACCACAAACTCGTTCTCAGCAGCCGTGCGACGGTTGATCTCCTCCTCGTACCTGTGGTGGGGGCAGGACAAGGTGAGACTCTGAGACCCCTGGTCCCTCCTCCCGTGGGGTCTCGGCACCAGCTCCACTCCCCCGGCCGGTCCCTCCCCGGCCGTCCCCGCACTCACTTGGTTTTGAACTCCTCCACGTACTGCCGCATGTTCTGCAGCTCCGACTCCAGCTGCCCCCGCTGCCCCAGCAGAGACTCCAGCCTCCTCCGCAGGTTCTGGATGTAATTCTCAAAGATCACATCCAGGTTCTTCCTCGGCCCTGACGGCCCTTGCTGCTGGAGCAGCTCCCACTTGGTGGAGAGCACCTTGTTCTGCTGCTCCAGGAATCGGACCTGCAGCCAAGAGAGGGTGTGTGAGACATTCCCCAGGGAGACATCCCACTCCTGGGAGGTTTGGGAGCCCAGGGAATCTTTCCCCACCTATGTCTCATTCAGGCATTCTTGCTCCTGAAGTGCATGAGAAGCATTATTTAATTTATTTATTATTAGATAATTAGGTTTTGAGTCATTCTGAACTTCTTCCCTGGGGACTAAGAGATGTTGCCAGTAGAAAACATCATCCCAATTTTCCATAGCATCAGGGTTGGACTTTGCCATCAACTTTCCACCACTGAAGTCAAGAAAGATGGATTTTTATTCCCTAACTGCCTCCCTCTTGGGAGGGATTCTCTATTTCTTTGGCTTCTATTTGAAATGAAAATAATCTAAGAGTATTGGAAAGGGGTTTAATGCTCTGAAGTTTCTTGAAGCAGGCTTTTGGAAGAAAGACTCATCAAAAAGCAAATCCCAGCAATGAGAACTCTAAGGACAATTAAATTTACAATTATGACTTTGCCCTGAATCACTCGAAATGAGGCTGCAGAAGTGCCTTGGCAAGAAAATCCCCCAGAATATCCTGCAGATGTTCTCTTTAATCTTCCATTAGCACAAACCTCCCCTATTGCTCAGTGCTACTTAATAAAACCTGACTAATTACAACTTGATGCTGCTGCATTGGTCTGACAACTCCAACAGCTGTTGGTAAATGAAAAAATTCCTATTGACAGCCCAGGGAAGTTGTTTGACATGCCACCGCCAAAAAACCCCAGTCCTAAACTCTCACCTTGTCGATGAAGGAGGCAAACTGGTTGTTCAGGGTCTTGATCTGCTCCTTCTCCTGGTTTTTGACTTGCTGGATCTGGGGATCAATCTCGACATGGACCGGACGCAGGAGGTTGGGGTCAACTTGCACTGGTTGGATGCCTCCAGGGAAGCCTGGACCACCAAAGCCGCCCATTCCACCCATTCCCCCACCGCCCATTCCACCACCAAAGCCACCCATTCCTCCCCCACCACCCATTCCACCGCACATTCCACCACCAAAGCCACCCATTCCCATTCCTCCACCACCTATTCCACCACCTCCCATTCCTCCACAGCTCATTCCTCCACCAAAGCCGCCCATCCTGCCACCACCGCCGTAGCATCCGCCCATGGCGATCCTTCTGCTGCCCCCCGTGCTATGGAGGCTCCGGCTGCTGAACCCCCCGCAGTGTCCTCCTCCTCCTCCTCCCCGGGATGAGGAGTACGAGCTGTAGCTGATCCTGCTCCGGCCGCCACCACCTCCAAATCCACCACCGACAGCAGAGCAGGAGCTGAATCCCTTTCTCCCCCCAACTCCAAAGCTCCTGCAGACAGACTGACGAGACATGGCTGGTTTTTTCCAAGAGGAATCAAAATCCAGAAGAGCAGAAAGATCAACAGAGTTGATGAGGGCAGAGAGAAGTCTGCAGTCTTCTCTGGCTCCAACAGCTCTGGGCATTCCCTTTTATCTGCTGCTGGAGGTGGGCTGGGACAGCTTGGGTGTGAAGGTGGAAAGCAATTTAATATTTTCATCAGCACAGGGTTGTTGACAGATTCTGCATGAGCTTTGCCATATTTGGGGCTGCCCAGAAACACACCCTGTAATCTAGAGGTGAATAAGAGAGCATCGAGGCAGGTCTCCATGACTAAGTGGACTCCCATATCTTTATGACATCTTCGAAATCAATTTTGTCCATAATCCCTTTTTCTGCAGCCCCTCATTGGATATCCAGCCCTCATTAGTGGCTCCCAATAATTCCAGATAGAGATCTCCCTATCAAAGCTCCACAGAAAGGCAAAGTTTTGATGAAATCCCAGCTATAATATGGCTTTCACAATTCCTCACACACACCCTAAATCCCCTTTTTATATGTTAAATTGCCTTTGGCGTTTCAGGAGACGTTTCCCAATCCCGAATGGGAATTCATGACACTAAAATTTGAGGAGACTCAGCATATTCTCCAGCTAGAGAGGAAAAACATCTCCTTGGAGCATGTGGTGTCACTACAGTGATGGGAGTGTCTTCTGCCTGTGGTCTAAATTCCCTCCTCTTGCAACTCCCCAAATCTGGGACAACCAGCTGGGGTTTTGGATGATGCTGAAGCAGAGGGAAGAAGGTGACTGGAATCATCTCAATCTCCTCGGTGTTCTGAGGGAGACAGGGAATGACAGCTTGGGGAAGAATGAAGCGACATTTTGGGGAACCTCTCAGTGACAATGTCAGGGACAGACAAACAAACACTACGGAAGAGGAGCGACAGATGAACAATTCGAAGTGGTGAGGGGTTCCTGCTGCTCTGGTGAATCCCACGACCTCTGATTTACCTGTTTTTTCCCAAAAATGCGATGACTGACGTGGAAAAACCTGCTGAGAAATGGAGCTGTTACAACCCCCAAGGCACAGTATAACCTTTTGCTACCAAATAATCTATTGGGGAAGGAATGTGGTTTAGGAATGCGGTTTGGAAATGTGTCTGATAGGATGTGTTTGAAATAAACCCCTTTTTTTGTGTGTTGCATGTAAATGAAATTTTAATTAATTACAGAAAATACAAATAATATCAGTGTGTTCCAAAAAAAAAGTAGATTCTAATTTATAAGGAAGCCGAGTCTGTAAATGCTATTTAAGAGGCGTTCTGAAGGTTTTATCTACCTGGATATCATCAATTAAATACAGGAATAATTTAATGAATTAAATAGAAAATGAATGTTCACATTTTCCTAGAAAACAGACAGCACAAGTAATGAAAAAATCACAGAAAATGCACATTCTAGCCCTTGAAAATATTTTAAATATCAATTTAAGGCCATTCAAAAGACCTGTGTATGAACAGAGACCTTCAGAAGGAATTTTCAATCTCCAGTGAGACCTGGGCAACTAAATGTGTTTTGAAAGTATCACAAGGCATCAGAAACAAAAATGTCCATGACTGTCCCTGGGACGGGGGTGCTGAGCCCCATGGTCTGCATGGAACAGGGTGTGAGGGAGGGCAGAACATTACCCTTGAGGGAGTCAGCGGTTGGCCAAGGGTTATCCCACTCTTGAGGAACTTGGTGGGAGTTGGACAAGGGTTATGCCACACTTGGGGGCTCAGAAACACTTGAACAAGAATCATCCCACGCCTAACTCCTGGTTCGTCAAGAGTTACCCACTCCTGAGGGATTCAGGCGAGAGCTGGCCAAGGGTTGTCCCGCCCATGAGGGACTCAGAAAACACTTGTCCAAGGGTTATTCCCACCCCCAATGGACTCAGGTAAGAGTTGACCAATGGTTATCCCACTCTTGAGGGACAAGGTTATCCAGCTTTGATGGGGACCAATGATTGGCCAAAGGCTACCCAGGTGTGTTTTCCTGCAGCAGGAGAATGGACAGCATTCCTACAGCCTGGAGGGGACACCCTCCCTTCCAAAAGCAGCTGCCCAAGATGGATTGGTTTCTCCATGGTCATCTCCCAGATGGAGATTTAAGTTCTCCAGACCATCCTGCAGCCCAGCACACTCGCTCATGATGAGCAGCCCGGGGAAGCTGCAGAGGGACTCGGGTTTAGGTGGAGAAAACAGGTCGTCACTTCTCCTGGCCTCCCTCCCAGCTGCCAAACCCATTGTACGAAGGCACCAGGATTTCACTGGAACATCCCACAAGGAGGTTCCACAACGAGGAGGAGGATCTGCAAAGTCAGCCAGATGCCTGGGTGCTGACCACACTCAGCTCCTGCAGATAAGACACCCAGATTGAGTCACTCTGACGTCTTCAGACAAGATGTGCAGATTATTCCGAATCTGGAGTCAATTTGGCCTCCTCCAGGTGAGACTCAACAGGCAGCTGATCCTTCAGATCTCTTACACAAGGAGTTGAACATGGTAAGATCAACACCAGGGAAGATGTGAACTTGGCAGAAAATGTGGATGGAGACCGAGCCACGCTCCAGCTTTGCATCTGACCCAGCCAAGAGCTTCCGTCATGGATCTCGCACAGAGGTGTTGCACCAACTCCTCGCAATGGTGCTACAAAGCTGTGTTCTGGATTTTAAAGCTGAGAAGAAACAGACTCTTAAAATTAAGCACCGAAACAGGTGATTAAGCACCAAAACAGGTGACTCTTGCCCCAAGCCAAACCTCAAAATGCTCCTGGCACAACACCAGCTTCTCAGAGCCTTCTCAGCATCTGCTCTTTGGGCCAAACCCAGCCATGTTCCCCAATCCTGGCATGTTCCTGCTGGGCTTCCAGCAGGAGAATTTCCTCTTCCAAGAAGTCTGTAGTCATTCCCTGTTGCCTTTCCTGGACCTCTTCTTCAGTCTGCAGCTTCCTGACCCACTGTGGGAACATCAGCAGCTCCCAGAGGCTGTTGTGGGACTCCTGAACCACCACTGACAGCGTTTTCTGCCTCTTTGATCTCTCCGGGTAGTGGAGGAACCACAGCACAGCTCAGATCAAACACTCCAGACTCCCCTCCCAAACCCCCTCCTGAGCTCCTCCAAATCTCTCCCTGCTGCTCTTGGAGCAGGGATGAGCCACTGGGGAATTAATTAATCGGCTTCTCAGGGAGAGGATGGTACCTGAGCTCACGGGCTGGGGATGAATCACACCTTCCCAGCCCATCGTGTTCCCACGGCTGGTCAGGAATCACGGCTCATCCCGGGGTAGATGAGTTTGTGGCTGATGGCAGCCAGCGGCAGGTGCTTGGCCAACATCCCGATCCATATTCACCTGCCCTCCCACCATGGCCCACAGCAACACTGGTGCCATCTCCTTCCCCTAACACAGGTCAAAGTCTCCTGCACCTGGAGATGATCCGAAAGGAACCTCAGAAGTAGCGGCTTAATTGCATTTGTTGGTCCAAGGGTTGGGACACCTCCCATCTAGTGGAAGGTGTCCCTGTTCATGGCAGGGCGTTGGAATGGGATGATCTTTAAGGTCTCTTTCAACTCAAACCATTCCATTATTCAAAGATTCAGGTCTCCAACCTGGGCTCTTATTTTTCATTGTTCGGCTGGAGGATCCAGGCCCCCCCATTCCGGATATAGGCTTGTGCCTCCAGGTAAGACTCAAGAGCATCTTCTGAGCTGGGGCACCTGCCCTGACCCATCCCCACCCTGATCTATTCCCTCAAAACACAGGGATAGGCAGAAGAACGACTTCCCCTCCCACCCTGCCCAGAGCAGCTCCCAAAGCAGCAACACAACATCGAGAATATTCTCTGCAATTTATTGGGAATGGCAACATCCCAAGGAAGGAGGGCAGCCACAGAGGAGGGGGGGAGGTGGGGACAGTACATCTCACACTGTGTCATGGGAGCCAGGCACTGAAGGACAATTTTCTTCTCCTTAGGAACAGTCCAGATGTGTGTGAGGTGTCCCAGGCGTCACCGAGAGCTGGGACAAGTGGAGTGGAAGCCGGAGCTCCAGGGAAGCTCCTGCTGGCAGCACACCTGGAGCTCCCAAGTGGGCAAAGGTGCCCAGAAGCTCCAACCTGGGCCAGCTCATCCCTCTGGCCACCTGCTGAGATGCCCCCTCCCCAAGGGATGCGTCCTGCTTGCCCCACACCCGCCCTGACCCCAAAGGCCTGCAAAGGGAATAATGGGAAGGACAAACAGAGAAGCACCCCAGGGACACAGAACAGGAGGAGAGAGGAGGAAAGACGGGGTTTATACACATTTGCCACAAGAAATGTACAACACAGCGAGGAAGGCAGAGCGGCCCCTCCCGCCAGGCAGCTCCCGGTGCCGGGACACCCACGGCATCGCCACCAAACCCCCGGGTGGGACCAGGAGCTGGGACGAGCTGGGTGGGAGGGACACAGTTCATCCCATTGCAGGACACCGGAGCTGGGCTTCAGGAGGCTGGGCTGCTGCCGGGAGGAGAGAGGAGATGCTTCTTTCCTTGTCAACCTTCGGGGCTCAGAATCTCACTCCCGAAGATTTGACCGAGGTGGTGGTGACGCATCTCCGCACGGAGGATGAGCCCCCGCCAGAGCCGCACATCCTTCCGCTTCCAGAGGAGAAGCCCCCGACGTACATTCCTCCCCCCATCCCGCAGCTGCCGCCCATGCTGCCTCCTCCAAAGCTGCTGCCTCCTCCGCAGATGCCGCCTCCTCCCATTCCTCCTCCCATGCCGCTGCCGCCTCCGAATCCTCCTCCCATTCCACAGCTGCCGCCTGCGAATCCTCCTCCCATGCCGCTGCCTCCGAATCCTCCTCCCATGCCTCCTCTGCCTCCAGAGATAGTGGTCCTGCCCACCACAGCTGGAAGAGAAGCACAGGTTACTCACCTGTTGCCCAAAAGAACAAGTTCTACCGCTTCTGAAGGACCCCAGGGCAGATACTCACAGACATTGACGTTGGACATGTTGTCGTTGCACAGCCTGTGAGGGAAAATGGGAGCAGTTAATCCTCTGGGAAGTGCACGGCTCTTCAGCTGAGAATTTCCCTTTTTTGTACAAGTTTCTATTTCTCAATTATTCTTTAAAAAACTAGCAACCTATTCATTTTTTTTCACAGAATTTTCCAGTTGTTCTTTAAATAAATGAGCAACCTTTACCATTCTTTTAAGATGGAAAGCCTACTTAAATATGTTTATGCTTAATTAATATACTCTTGGGAATTCAAGCGTGAATGACACAAAATCAATCTTTAGTGTGGATTCAAGGGTTTTACCCACACGTCTTATAATCTGTCAAGAATTTAGTCAAATAGATGCCAATTAAGTACCTGTTCTCCTCCCCCTCCAGCAGCTTCCTGTACATGGCAATCTCAACGTCCAGCGCAATCTTGACGTTCAGCAGCTCCTGGTACTCCTTCAGCAGGCGAGCCAGCTCCTCCTTGTCCTTGCTCAGGGCGCTCTCCAGCTCTTCCAGCTTCAACCTGGCGTCTTTGAGGGCCATCTCCCCCCTCTCCTCAGCCTCAGCAATGGCTGCCTGAAGCTGCTGGTTCTGGGGAACACGATAGGAGCTTTCTCAGCCCTCATTTTGTCCCTGATGATCCCTCAGAGCCCCAAGAGGAGAAATCAGGAGGAAAATAAACATCTGCATGAGATGAACTTGGGGTGATGGAAGGTTTCTGCCCCACTCATGGTCATTTGTGATCCAACCTGCTGCCATCTTCCCCTGAGACACCAACCAGCCCCTTTCCTTCTTCATGTCCTCAATCTCATTCCCAAGACAGCAACCAACCCCTACCTGCTTCTTCACATTCTCAATCTCAGCCCGCAGCCTCTGAATGTTCCTGGTCAGCTCCTGGATCTCCATCTTGGTGTTGCGGAGGTTGTCCCCGTGCCGGCCAGCTGTGCTCTGGAGCTGCTCGTACTGATGGCACCAAGACATAACGACCCATCAGTAACACATTCCTGGTGCCTCAAGGAGGTTTATCCCCAGTTTCAAGGCTCGGGTGATGCTATAAGGACCCACTGCGCTGCCGATGAATGCCCAGCTCAACGTTCAAGGTGATTCTGGGACTCAGTCATGGGGTTTGAGCTTTGAAATGGATCTTAGTGACACTAAAAATAATCTCTTGGCTTCTGAAAAGCATCTTTGGGCTGGAATTTTCTCATTAAAGTGCATTTTGGGCCATTATTATTGAGAGGTTTGTGCCATGCACCTCGCAGAGTTTGGGACATATTGGGAACAGTGAGTCAGTTCCCTCAAAAGCAGCTCCATCCCTCTGGCACTTCCTTGCACCGTGAGCTCCAGCCCCGTTAGCTTGAAGAGGTGTCTCACCCAGCCATAAATTATTGTAAATCACCAAGCCACGCCCAGGAGCCTCGACTGCTCCCCAACTCACCTGGCTCTGGTACCAGGCCTCGGCCTCAGCTCTGCTGCTCTGGGCAATCTGCTCATACTGGCGCCGGACCTCCTCGATGATGCTGTCCATGTCCAAGTGCCGGTTGTTGTCCATGGACACCACCACAGACAGGTCCCGGCTGATCGTCTGCATCTGGGACAGCTCCTGCAACCAAGACATGAGTCAGAGGCACCATCTCAAGCCTAAATCCATCCCGAGACCCTGTCCAACCTCAACCTTTGGCCTCCTCATTTAAACTCCAGTCCCCTGGAGAAGGGAGAGCTCCTACCTCCTCGTAGATGCACCTCAGGAAGTTGATTTCATCTGTCAGAGCTCCCACCCTGGCTTCCAGCTCGACTTTGGTCATGTAAGCGCTGTCCACGTCCTAAAGGAAAATCCCACAGAAAATAGTTTTGTTTCCTCTTGGGAATTCTTCAAGCTTGTGGAAATTGCCATCTGTGCTGAGGGTTTGGTGCTATTCACTGGGACATCATTATGTTTATATATAATTCTATAACCATAAATATAAATAATTAAAATAGATAATGTTGTGGTGTCATTCAGGTATGCAAATTGAATATAAGGGATTCCAGATATTAGCTGGGAGATCTTAAAAACTCCACAATTCCCATTCAAGCACAGGTGAAGCCAAATATTGAGGGATTGTTTTGTGCTGCCTGTGACTCACCTTCTTCAGCACCACGAACTCGTTCTCAGCCGTCGTGCGCCGATTGATCTCTTCCTCATACCTATGGAGAGGAAAAGTACAAACTGAGATCCTGGATTTTCCTGCGTGAGGCCATGAGAAACAAACTAAAAGGGAAAAAACACTAAATGAAAATATTTAGGCTGAAAAACTATCTCCACCATCAAAATAAAAAGCAGTTGGGGGACATTAAAGTGACCGAAAAGCTGCTTGAGCTGCCCCTGGCTCCAACTCACTTGGTTTTGTAATCCTCGACGTACTGCTGCATGTTCTGCAGCTCCGACTCCAGCTGCCCCCGCTGCGCCAGGATTGAGTCCAGCTGCCTCCGCAGGTTCTGGATGTAATTCTCAAAGATCACATCCAGGTTCCTCCTCGGCCCTGACGGCCCTTGCTGCTGGAGCAGCTCCCACTTGGTGGAGAGCACCTTGTTCTGCTGCTCCAGGAATCGAACCTACAGCCAAGACACGGAGGACCCACCATCACACGGGAACAGCTCCCGCCAACACATCTCGTGCATCACGCTGAAGGATTTGTGTGGTGGTGAGAGAACCAATTAACTCTGGGGTTTTTTAATTTCTGTTGGTGCCTAAGCTGCAAAATCAGGAAAAGAAGGAAATTTGTAGTAACTGTCTACTCAAAGGAGCTTTTACACATTGCCCTTACACCGAGTCCATCCCCATCGCAGGCAGTGTGGAAATCTGATCTCTAGCCTAGATTTAAAAGCCTGGAGATTTGAAAACAAAGAGAAAAATATATAAATTAATACTTAAGTGGGAGGTGGTTTGGGCAGAGAGTGGTGGAGGAGGGAGAATCTGTGCCTGAAACCTGGAGAGGTTGGAGGTGTTGAACCTGCTTGCAAGAGCAACCTCAGAGTAGAGGTTGGTGCAACAGGGAAGATGAAAGCCCTGGAGACATTGCTTTGATCTCGTGTGGAGGAGAGATTCCCATCTCTTCCCTTAATGAAAAGGCTCTGTTCAAGCTTCTCTGCCTGCTGGGATTTAGCTCCAAAAGTACATTTCTGCACAACTGGGAAGTTCCTCCTAATTTTGACCTTAATCAGGCACAGTCTCTCACCTTGTCGATGAAGGAGGCAAACTGGTTGTTCAGGGTCTTGATCTGCTCCTTCTCCTGGTTTTTGACTTGCTGGATCTGGGGGTCAATCTCGACGTGGACCGGACGCAGGAGGGTTGTGTCGATCTGCACTGGCTGGATCCCGGGGCCGCCTCTCCCGGGGCCACCCATGCCAAAGCCTGGGCCACCAAAGCCTGGGCCACCAAAGCCACCCATTCCTCCACTACCCATCCCGCCACCAAAGCCACCCATTCCTCCACTGAAGCCACCCATTCCTCCTCCACCACCCATTCCACCTCCACCCATCCCTCCAAAGCCACACATTCCTCCTCCTCCTCCACCCATTCCGCCCCCAAAGCTGCCGAGACCCCCGTAGCTCCCGCCAAAGCTGCCCATCCTGCCGCCGTACCCACCACCGTAGCACCCGCCCATGGACATCCTGGCGCTGCCCCCCAGGTTGTGGAGGCTCCGGCTGCCGAAGCCCCCGCACCGTCCTCCGCCTCCGAATCCCCTGGACACTGAGTACGAGCTGTAGCTGCTCCTGCTCCGGCTGCCACCTCCAAAGCCACCACCGATTGCGGAGCAGGAGCTGAAGCCCCTTCTGCTCCCCCCTCCAAAGCTCCTGCAGACAGACTGACGAGACATGGCTGGTTATCCTCAAAAGAGCCAAGAATGGAGAAGCTGAGTAGCTCGGTGGGGTTGTGGGTGAGGAGGTGGGTGGAAGAAGGGAAGTCGATCCCTCTGGCTGGAGGGCAGCGGATGCTCCCTTTTATGTGTTTTTGGAGGTGGGCTGGGTCTGCATGGGCGTGAAGGAGGAGACAGCTCCTGTCTTCATCAGCGTGGCGTGGCTAAAGATTTCCATCTCCAATTTGCCAAACATTGACCCTACCCAGAAACACACCCTCTAATACAGGAGAAAAGGCAAAAAAGATCCAACTGGGGCTCTCAGCACTCCATGACTAAGGAATACTACGCCTTGTGGAGCAGCAAGAACCTCCCTAGGATACACCAGGCATTTTTTTCCGCCTTTTATCCACTGGGGTTGTTTCCCTGCTCGTGTTTATCTTTAAATCTCTCACTCCAAAGCCCCATTGCAGGCAGGTACTGCGGCTCATGCCAAGTTGTAGCCCGGCTTTCACAATTCCCAAAACACACCTGAGTTACACCCTCAGCCTTCTTTTTACTTGGAAAATTGCCTTTGGCTCTGAGAATTGAGTTTCTCAATCTACAGCCAGGGCTCAGCAAATTGCATTTTGATGAGGCTCTGCACCTTTTTGATAAATAAAACCTCACTGGTGACGAGACGCCAATGTTGGCACTGGAAATTCATTTATTGTTGGACTAAAGCATGTCCCGCTGTCTTCATGCCAAGATAATCTCAGCACTGGTGAGGAAATACCCCATCTGGGAAACCTGTGTAGGATTTTCTGAAGGCTTCAGGACCATCGAGACACCAGGCACCGGCTGCCATGGTGGGATGTGCGGGCAGACGGAGGGACAGCCCCGGGAACATGGCGGGAGGAGGGATCCCAAACCTTGCTGCCCGCATCACACACCCTGGAACAATTTAAATGCAATTAATAGAGCTCGACTCATTTGTAGAGATGTTTAAATGAGGAGAGCACAGGGCTTGGAGGAATCACCACTTTTTTCAGCTGTTTCGCTTATTTTGGTGTTTATATCTTTGGCAAATATATCTTTGGCAGATGTAGATTTTAGAAAGGCAGGAGTTTGTCAGAATCCTCCAGTTCCGATCCCGGACTGAGGATGGATTCAGACTCTGATCCGTCACAGAACTCCAGAATAGCTTGGGCTGGAAAGGACCTTAAAGCCGATCTCGTTCCACTGCCTGCCATGGGCAGGGACAACTTCCACTATCCCAGGTGGCTCCAAGCCCCTGTCCAACCTGACTTTGGACACTTCAGGGACTGGGCATGCACCACCCTTCACAGAATCATGGAATGATTTGGCTTGACTCTTAAAGTCATTTAATCCAAAAATACATCACAGATCCACACTTTTGCTTTGCTTATCAAATAAAATTTGTCATATTTTCTTTTTTTATAGAGAAACTCAAATTTTTTTATTGCTTTTCAACATTTTAAAGCCACCTAGAACATATTGAAGTCCAAACCCACAGCTCTGGAGGCACCTAACTGTGCTGGCAGCCAGCTGGTGCAGGTCTCGGAATTCCCACAGGACACACGTTAATTAAGAGCTTCTGGAAAATCCACACCAGCAACTTCTGGTATCATCAGATGTTTAAATACCTCTAAAAATATCACTCAGACACCCTTTTCCAAAAGTGCCTTGGGACCTGGACATGCAGCTAAACTGGCATTTCCACTGGAAAACATGACATTCCCTGTGTTTATCCCACCTCCAGGACCTGTGTGGCTCTGGGAAGACTCAGGGAGTTGGATTGAGGGGTAGATAAGGCTAAGAAAAATCACGGAATCATAGAATTATTAAGACTAGAAAAGACCTTTAAGAACATCAAGTCCTAGTTTTGAAAAAAAAACCATACAATATCAAAACGTCACTGTGAGAGCAAAGGAATGGGGGGGTGGGGGTTGGACAGAGGGGTTTATAGGCAATAGATCAAAAAAGAGAAAATAAATCAATACACGGACAATAAAAATGGGGGCTGAGGCACTGTCCTCCAATGGCCCAGACAAGACCCGCCTCCCTCAGCATTATCAAACCCCTGGTTACGCTTTCCTGGGGGATTTTTGTTGGGATTTTTTTCTCCTTCTGTGGGCGGGATGACACGATGCGAAAGTTCTCCCGTTCCCAGGGGAGGAGAGTTCCCGAGTCAGCAAACGGCGGAGCCCCGAGCGCCCGTGGAGATAACGCAGAGCGGTGAGTCATGGCCACGGCTCCAGCCAAGCTTAGGAAATCGAACTGGGATTTGGGTATCGACATCACCTCTCGGCTCAAACGTGATGGGCAGAAGTGAAATGGTTTGGGTGGGAAAGGAGTGGAAAGCTCATCCCATCCCACTCCTGCCATGGGCAGACACCTCCCACTGCCCCAGGCTGCTCCAAGCCTTGTCCAACCTGGCCTTGGGCCCTTCCAGGGATGGGGCAGCCACAGCTGCTCTGGGAAATCCATTCCAGGACCTCACCACCCTCACAGGGAGGAATTCCTTCCCAATATCCCACCTAATCCTGCCCTCTTCCAGCTGGAAGCCATCACCCCTTGTCCCATCATTTCAGGGCTTTTCCACATCTCTCTCCAGCTCTCCTGGAGCCCCCAGTGAAGGAAAATTACCTTTACAGGTCACTTCCCACCCAAACTGCTCCATGAGGCCGTAAAAATAAACAGGCCTTGAATAACTGAGAGGAAACCATGAAATCACAGAATCATGGAGTGGTTTGGGCTGGAAGGGACCTTAAAGCTCATCTTGGTCCATCCCCTGCCCTGGGCAGGGACAAGCCCTGATGAACCCAATCCTATTTTCAGACCATGGAAAATGTTTTCTCTGCTCCAACAAAAGGCAGGAATTATGTCACCTCTGTGTCTGGCCTGGGAGAATCCTCCCCTAATTGCTGGTTCGATCCCAGGAGCAAAAGGGGAGGGATTTGGGTGTATGTTTGTTTTAGCAATGGCCTTTGTGCTCCTGGAGAAGCCCTTTGTCTCTCCTTAGGCGGGAGTCACCGCTGGAAGCAAGTTTGGATTGGGGTGATATTTTCAGACCATGGAGACTCCGAGGGATTGAGGTGACTCCAAGGGAAGTCAATGCCTTTTCATTCAACACCACTTTAGGTCACTTTTACAACTCCCCGAATGTTTAACCATCGCCCAAACCGTGTCCCCACCCAAGCAGTGACAAGCCCGTGCTGGCAGCATTGTGACATTCCATTGTGACATTCCGCCTGTCGCTGCTGGTACTGGATGTCTTCAGCCTTTACCAGCTCAGAACGGAACATGGGAGAAGTGGGATGAGTCACCCAAAGCACAGTCTGTGGCTGGCCAGGGATTTGATTCAGGGTCTCCTGAATAAGAGGTCAAACCACAGCAGGAGTTTGGGCTTCAAAATGTATCAAAATACTCTGCTTGTGGGGACAGGTGGGGTTTGATGGAGTGGGAGGGGGAATGTCTTGCTCTTCCCATGGTCTCAGTTGCCTTTTGGAGATGCCTTAAGAGCAATCCATGGATCCTTGGTGAGTCCAGACAGCAGCAAAAGCTGCAGGGCTGGCTGGCTCCAAAATCATGGATACTGAGGCATTAGCTCCAAATTATTTGGAGGGGTAATGACCACCCTTCCTTCTCCCACACCAACCATGGTAGGATGCTCCTAAAGCACTTGGAGTTGTGCAAAGGGTGCCCTGGGAGCTCCAGCTGTGGCACTGCAGCCCTGGGGCCACCTCAGAAGACAGGGTGGGCAGTCGTGTGGTCAGGGACGGTGGCCAGGAAGAGGTGGGATAGCTGGAGAACATCCCAAACTGGCTAACTCCAGTATGGAAAGGGCTTAGGAAGAGAAGGAGGAAGGCAAAAGTCTCCTAAAATCCACAGAGTCTGAAAGTCTGCTCAGATCTGGTGGGAACAATGGGGGGACAACAGTCTCTGCCACATCCAGAGACCCCTCAGGACAGAGAGGAGGATGCAGGGGCTGCCTCTTTCTCTCTGCCAGGAGAGGGCTTATTCCCAGGGCAGCCACCAAGACACGCCCCACTGTGTCCCTGTCACTGCACCCAACATACCAAAAACCTCCCCGGTGAGACCCTCCTCATTCCTGCCAAACTCACAAACCCCCCACATTTTTGGAGACAGAGAGGAGTGAGAGGAGCCCTGGTTGCACCTTCACCTGAGTTCCTTTAAATTCAGACTTCAAAGGGCAGGAGAAAGTCAGGAAACGTTTTCAGATCTTGTCAGAAGACAAGACTTGTCACAACATGAAAGTCTTTGGTTGGGGAGAAAACCACACCAGGTTTCTGCCTCTCGTGTTTATTGGGGGACGGCACATGCCAAGGAGAAAGGCTTAAGCAAACACACACGATTGTTCCCATGGTCCCAAGGAAAAGGTGAACCCTGAGTAAAAATAAACATTTTCCAACAGCACAAGTGAAACTTGGGGGAAAAAGCAAATTAAAAGTCAGGTGAGTGAGAAACATCTTCATCTGGGCCAAGGCACCGGAGGAAATTCCTGGTTTAGAGCTCGAGCTGTGGCTGATGCATGGCACTGATTAAAGTTGCACCACGGCTGGATTCAGCACAAGAGCTTGAGAGAAGCCGAGGCTTCCCACTGCACTCGGATCCATCCCCGCTCCTGCCTGTGGTCAGGCACCTCTTGCTTGGAGGATGCTGCTCCACAGGCTCATCCCAGCCGGATTTGGGGTTCCCCATGAATGGGCAGGTCCCCCTCCCAAAGGAGACCTGGGCACCCAGGTCCAGCAGCTGGAGGGGAGCACAAGGGATTGAGCTGTTCTCGGATGCTGTTGGGAATCTCAGTCCTTAGCGGGTGCATTTGGCCATGTTTGTCTCCTGCCCGCAGTTTGGGTGGTGGTTTAAGGTGCCATCAGTGTCCATCACTCGGTGGTCATTAGGGCCTCATCGTGCAATTCGCTTTCTTTCTCCTCTGGGTGCCGGGGTCAGGGGGGCTGATCCATTTCCTATGCCCTCCGGCCGGTGGGGCTGCTGTTCTTCAGGATGGTGCCAGATCCCCCCACCACCACCGAGTTAGATCCCCCACCCAGGGAGCCAAATCCAGCCCCTCCAGAGGAGAATCCACCCCCTCCCAGGCTGAAGCATAAACCAGCACCACCCATGCTGCAGCTGCCTTTCCCGCTTCCAAAGCCAATTCCTCCTCCTCCAAGGCACAATCCGCTGCCGTATCCACCTCCCACGGAGCTGCTGCCGCCTACCACGGCTGTGGAGAGGAACAAAAGGCACCAGGTTACTTCTGATGCCACCGTGAAGTTTGGGAGCACTGATCCCAGCCCGCCGCACTCCTGTGGGAACAGTACTTACAGATGCTGACGGAGCTCTGGCACTCTCCAGACATCCTGCAAGGAAAAGAGATGGAGCGTCAGATCCAGCCAGAGCATCTGGAGTGGCCCAGCTCCATGAAGTCAGGATTGCCCCACTGTCACAGCCACAGGACCATGGTACACAGCTCGTGGCAACACCATTAATGTTTTATGAAGGTGATGGGACACATTTTTCCCACTGATTGATCAGGATACATTGGAATTCTCGCTGTATCCCACCCACCTGCACTCCTCGCCCTCCAGCAGCTTCCTGTATGTCGCAATCTCCACATCCAGGGCCAGTTTGACGTTCATGAGCTCCTGGTATTCCCGGAGCTGCCGGGCCATGTCAGCCTTGGCTTTCTGCAGGGCTGTCTCCAGCTCGGCCAGTTTGTCCCTGGCATCCTTGAGAGCCACCTCCCCGCGCTGCTCCGCGTCTGCAATTGATGTCTGAAGGGTCTCGCACTGGAGGGCAAGACATGGGCGGGATGAGTGGGGTGGGGGCAGTGGGTGGGAGATGAAACCGTGATTCCAGATCAGAGAAAAATGGAATGGTTTGGGTTGGACGGGACCTTAAAGATGATCTGGAGCATGAGCAGGGACACTATCCCGGGTTGCTACAAGCCGTGTCCAACCTGGCCTTGGACACTTCCATGGATGGAGCATCCATAACTTCTCTGGGCAACCCGTGCCAGAGCCACTCAGGCTCAGCTAGTCCCAGGTCCTTCCCGCGTCCAACAATTCCCACCACACTTATTTCCCTTCAGGGAAGCTCTAAAGGGCATGACAAAGAGACACTCCCCATTACTCAAAAAACATAACCCCCACCTGCTTCTTCACACTCTCGATCTCAGCCCGGATCCTCTGGATCATGCGGTTGAGCTCCGAGATCTCGATCTTGGTGTCCTTGAGGCTGTCCCCGTGCTTGCCCGCAGTTGCCTGCAGCTCCTCATACTGGTGGGATGAAGCAGGAGGAGAATGTTGGGTCCATTGTGTCCTCACAGCTACTCCCTCATCACCGCAGGGAAGCCAGGGAGAGCAAGTCTGTGCCAGGTCTGCTCTGGATGGACCAGCACCAGCAACATCCCAGATCTTGCCATGGCCTGAGCCGCCACCAGTAGCTCTCCCACTCCCCTGGACACTGGAGAACCCCAGCAGCGTGTGCCACATTCACCTTGCACCGGTACCAGGACTCGGCCTCCAGCCGGCTCCGGTTGGCGATCTCCTCGTACTGCGCCTTGACCTCAGCAATGATGCTGTCCAGGTCCAGGTTCCGGTTGTTGTCCATGGAGAGAACCACCGAGGTGTCGGACACAGTCTTCTGCATCTGGCACAGCTCCTGCAGGTGATGCCCAACCCAGATTTAGCCCTTCCAGAGCTTCCTTATGGTGCCACAACCCTCCCCCATCCCGGTGTCCCCAGAGTACTCACCGCCTCGTAAAGACACTTGAGGAAGTTGATCTCATCTGACAGAGAATCCAGTTTTCCCTGGAGTTCCACCTTGGTCATGTAGGCTCCATCCACGTCCTGCACCAGAGATGGGATGAGAAAACCTGCCCAGCACACACCGGTTAATCTAAAATTTCATGGAATCATGGAATGGTCTGGGTTGGAAGAGACCTTAAAAGCAATTCGACCCCCTTCCATGGGCATGGACACCTTCCACTGTCCCAGGCTGCTCCAAGCCCTGTCCAACCTCACCTTGGACAATTCCAGGTGTGGGGCAGCCACAGCTGCTCTGGGAAATCCATGCCAGGGCCTCCCCACCCTCACAGGGAAGAACTTCGCAATGTCCCCTCTATCCCTGCCCTCTGGCAGTGGGAAGCCATTCCCCCTTCTCCTGTAACTCCAGGCCATTGTCCAAAGTCCCTCTCCAGATCTCCTGGAGTCCCTTTAGGTAAAAAACAAGGACTTGACCTTCTTCAGGAGCACGAATTCATTCTCAGCTGCTGTCCTTTTGTTTATCTCCTCCTCGTACCTGTGGATGGGAAGGAGGGAGATGGAATCTGGCTGCTTGTTTTGGCTCTGGCTCAGACTAATGAACATTGTTGGCCTCAGACTCATGAACTCGGCAAAAATAGATCTGCCACAAGGGAGATTTATGGCCAGGGAATTGCACTTCGCCTTTCACTGCATCTCCAGCGCCTGGGTGAGGAAAGCCTGGAAAGAGGAATTCTGGCTCTGCTCTGCGGCCACTCCAAGTTCCTTTTACAAGATCCAAGAACCTCCAGCTCCTCACAGATATCATGGAATCTCCTGGTTTGGAAGGGACTTACAGGGATCATCAAGTTCAGCTCCTGGCCCTGCACAGGACACCCCAAAATCCCAAATGGTCCCAAATTTTCCAGGTGCTCATCTCTAAATGTAAAGTCAATTTTCACCCAGCAACCTCTGGTTGATCCCAGTTCTTGTTGATTCCGATGATTCCCAGACTTCCTTTCCCACTGTTTTTTGTAATTCCTCAAGTGGATTCATTTCTCCAGTCTTTGTTCTACTTTTTCCAACTGGACACATTTTATTTTCATATTTTTGGCTACAATAAATTATATATTATAATAAATAACAGCAGGAAAATAATCTTTAGTTTTCCTTTCCTTTTTTTTACCTCCTGTCAACCTTCCAAAAAATTCTCAAATCCTGAAGGATATTATGGGAAGAAATACATGAGGAAATCCATAAGGAAATTAGAATTGGGTTTAGCAACTGAGTAATTCATTAAATCATAATGTCACTGATTCTTAACTGAGGAAGACAAAGAGTGGAGGATCCTCTTTCAGGGAGAAGCCCAATTTGAGCAGTATATTGAGAAAATCTGAGAAAAGTTGAGAAATACCTTGAAAAGGCACCACTTTTTGTCCAAACTCACTTTCCCCAAAACATTTTACATTTTCCAACCATTGGAAAAAAAAATCAATATTGAAATTATTGTCAATATTTCAATTTTTTTGTCTGTTCGAAGTGAGTTTTTCTCTCTGTTTATTCACCACCAGGCACCCCAAACAACCTACTTGGTCTTGAAGTCCTCCACCATGTCCTGGAAGCTCTTCAGCTCCGTCTCCAGCTGGAGCTTCTCACTGGAGAGACAATCCAACTGCTTCCTCAGCCCACTGATGTAGGTCTCAAAGAAAGGGTCCAGGTTCCTGCCCCCTGTTCCTGCACCCCCCTGTTCCTGCAGCAGCTTCCACTTTGTCTCCAGGACTCGGTTCTGCTGCTCCAGGAACCGGACCTAAACAGGTGGGAAAAGAGTCAGATTCTTCCCTCAAAACCCCATCTTCTTACTGATTTTTTTCCCCATGTGTTTTCCATATTTCATTCCCATTTAATGTGCGATAACTCCCCAGTCCTATGGGGCAGGTAGGACCACAGAGGATGGGGAGAGAAGCCAAAGGGGGTCACCTCCCCTCCCCAGTTTTGGAGCCTCTAAACAGGAGAAACACAATGAACTTCATGGGTTTGGCATCTTCTTGTTCAAAATAGCCAAAAAAGTCCCAACATCTTCAAAATATACCAAAACACTCAAAAAGTCGAATCATCTCCTTTACAATAGCCTAAATCACTGCATATCCCATCTTCTTAAAAATAGCACAAAACATCCCAAATCCCAACATCTCCTTAAAAAAATTCCCCAAAAATTCCAACCTAAGGCATGATTCTCTGTTAAAATAGCCCAAATCACCCAAAATCACATCTTCTCCTGAAAAGTAGCCTAAATCCCCCAAAATCCCATTAAAAATAGCCCCAAACACCAAAAAATTTCACCTTCTCCTTCAAAATAGCCCCATGTTCCCCTTAAAGCAGCCTGTTTTCCCCTTAGAAACAGCCCCAAACACCTTCAGTTTACGGTGATTTGGGCAATTCCCGGCTCCGGGTGGCACTGGATGAGCATCTCCCGGTCATTCCCACCCTCCGGAGCCGTGGGGAGCCAGGACCCGATCCCGGGGTGAAGCCGCTCCAAACCTTGTCGATGAAGGAGGCGAATTTATCGTTGAGTTTCTTGATCTCCTCCCGCTCCTGTGTCCGAACTTTCTGGATCTCGGGGTCGATCTCCAGGTTGAGGGGGGCCAGCAGGCTCTGGTTGATGGTCACCTCCCTGATGCCGCCCGGGGGGCACAGGGGGAAGCCCTGGCCCCCCATCCCGCCATCAAATCCTCCACCAAAGCCACCAAAGCCACTGCCGAGGCCTCCACCGAAGCACCCCGCACCATAGCCGCCCCCAAATCCTGCTCCGGCCCCAAAGCCGAAGCCTCCTTGGCCGCTGAAGCCTCTGCAGGCACCGCCGGCCCCCCCGAATCCTCCCAGGGAGGTGCTTTTACTGCCCCCCAGGGAATAGAGGCTTCTGCTGCCGAAGCCGCCGGCGCCACCAGATCCCCGACATCCTCCACGGGACACGGAGCCAAATGTGACCTTGTTCTTGCCCCCGAAACACACAGAGCTGGAGCTGAACCCCTTGCCGAGAGCGCAGGACTGGCGAGACATGGTAAGGGGTCCCCAAAATTCTGAGCAAAGAGCAGAGGCTGGAGCTTGGGATGCGAGAGGAGCCGAGTCCTGTGGGAGCAGCTGCTGGGTCCCCTCTTTTTATGGGCGCAGGGAGCTGGTTGGTGCCAGGGGAGTGGAGATGTCACTTTTTGGGGTTGTTTCATTCTCTTCATTGTTTTCAGGTTTGAAAGGACGCCCTCCTCACTTTGCCACAACCATGACCTGCCTGCAAACACTCCCCAGAGAGCAAAGAAAAACAAAAGTATTGTTGGTGTTGGAGCCAAACTCCAGCTCAAATTCCTTGAGCCGCGGCCGGCCGTCACTCAGCACAAAGCCCCATGAACTCTCTGATGTGTCACGCCCTCTAGGGAAACCCTTGTTTAGTTAAATCTGTCATTTTCTGCCTGACACCAGGGGCTGGGTTCACTGAATTCCAACAAAACCCCAGGCTCCCAGGCACACCCTCGGATGCACTCAGTTTCAACCTCCTGCTTCGAGGAGGGGTGACGTGGGTTGTCCAAAGTGTTTCACAACTGGGAGCTTTAGTGCTTGGCAGGGCTCTAAAACGACTTTTATGTCAATAAAGATGATTTTAAAACCTTCTTAAATCTTGAAAGGGTTTTTAAATCATTCTGGATCCCTCTGAGTGATGGGTTGAGCTGGGCGGGACACACTGGGATTTGCAGAGACCGAAATATCCCGATATATCTGTGTTGGGCCACACCCCAGCGGGGTCAAGATCATTCCTTGCCCCACAACTTTGGCAGGGGATCACATCCCTCTGCTGAGGAACCTTCCAGGGATTTTGGGATGTTTCCTGAGGGTCCTTGTGGGTCTCCAGCCCCCTCCACAGCACGTGGCGCTCAGCAGAGCCACTCCCAGCCTACCCAATTGTTAAAACAACACAATTTAATTGCTTAATTGCTTTTAATTTCTATTTTAATGAGATGTTGAGCTGCGTCCATTGAGGATCTGGGTTTATCCCACCGTTAAAACAAATGAAAAGTCCCAAAACTTCCCCCCAGCCCCACACTGCCAATAAAATCCAGCTCCGGATTATCCCGTTCATTGGGAGAGGTTTGTGGAACCAGTTTCAGCTCCGAGACTGTTCACCCTGGGCTTTTTATTTCACTGAAAATATGTAAATCTGGGTCTGGGTGCATGTCCTGGTGTTTCCTCCTGAACCTTGTCAGGGATTCCTGAAGCTTCAGGATTTTCAGCCCCAGGGGATTTGCAGTGCAGGGAACAGGGAAGCTGATGCTCCCCTCAGGCAATGCTCATCCCGCACGCCCCAATCCCACCTGGAAACCCTCTCCCGCCCTCCGGGGGTCCCCAGTTTTCCAGTTGGAGAAGAGAAGTGGTTTGAACCGAGGGAAGGAGGTGGCAGCTGCATTTCCTGACCTTACGCAACCGGCAGATCTGCCCCAAAACCAAATGAACCTGTTGGAGCCCGGGCGGAGAGCGTTCCTGCCAGGAGTTCCCAGGGTGGCTCCAGGACCAGCTCCTGGCCCAGCCACTGGCCTGCGGCCAGCCCGGCACTTGCCCAAGCAGCTGCTGGGCCAGCAAAGCCCTGCCCCACCCTGCCACCAGGGGGTGGAGACACCTCACTGGGACTCGGGGTCGGCTCCCAAATCCCTCCTGAACTCCAAGGTGGAGCATCTCAGCTGCTCCAGCGCTTGCCGGGATGGGAATGCATCAGGAGCACAGCCGAGGGCCCAAGGTCGGCCACTGTCACCCAGCCAGTGTTGGCCACCATCATTCACCCAATGCTGGGCAACATCACCACCCAGCACTGGCCACCATCACCCACCCACTGTTGGCCACCAGCCCTCACCCACTGTTGGCCACCGTCACTCCCTCAGTGTTGACCACTCTCACCCACCCATCATAGAGGGCCACCCCCCCACCAGCGCTGGCCACCATCCTCTGCTCAGTCTTGGCCACTGTCACCCACCCAACCCTGACCATCATCCCCCATCCAGCACCGCAGTATCCCAGCTTCCCGGTGTGTCCCATGGGAGCGGGGACCACCAGCACAGGCACCCAGCAGTCCCAACCAGGGAAATGTGCAGCAGAACCAGAGCCCAAATACAGCCATTTTCACCCCAAAACTGCGCTGGGACAACCTCAAATCTGGAAACCCTCGGCTGCTCCGTTGGCAGCCACCGACCCGGGAAATTGCAGGGCTGGGAGTGGGAATGGTGACGGCTGGAACAACAAGGTGGGGCCCCGGGAGATCAAAGCGGGTGTTGCAGAAGACGGGTGGCACCCCGGGATTGCCGAGAGCCCCGGGCGCCCCGGGATCCACGGCGGGAGCAGAGCTGGAGCTCATGGCACCCCCCGATCCCAGGATTTACGAGCCCAGGAGCGGGATGGACTCTGGTTACTGTTGTGAGGCCGCTGGTGTCACCTCTCCCGCTGCCCCGGGATGGGACCCCGCACCACGCCCAGCCACCAGAAAAGCTCGTCCCAGCCTCGGCGCTGGGAAACGGATCCCAGGGAACGAGGGTTAGGGATCAGCTGGGATGTAGCCCCAGGAAGGAGCATCCACTTGGACTTGGGAGCCCCCGCAGGATCCCCCTGAGGGGGTGAGGACCCTTCTGGGGGTCACAGGGTGGGGGTGGGCCCCAGGCAGGGGTAGGGCTGACCCTGGGGGTCCCATGGGAACCCATGTGAATATCCCATGGGAATAACAGCCACTGGACACCCAGGTCCCCGTTGCTTCCCACATGGGGGGCAAACAAGGACACCAAAATCAGGTGAATTCAGGGGTAGAAAGGTCGGGGTGGGTGCTCAAGATGGGGGGGATCCCATGTTTTTGATGGAAAGCCATTGGGATTGGAGGGGTTGGACCCAATAGGCCCCCCCTGGGTGCAGCATCACCCCCTCCCGCAATTCCTGCTGGGGGGAAACAGGCGAGCTGCGCCCCGGAGTGTCCCTGTACCCATGCCTCCCCCGCCCTCCACAGTCCCTTGGGATCCCAAATCCAGAACACCCTCTAAAGGGCTGGAACGTGCCCCAAAGCCCAACCAGGCCCCCAAAAACGAGACCGCACCCCAAGCCACCCCACCATCCCCCCAGTCCCCTCTCCTGGGGGTTCCCCAACTCCCGGGGTCCCTCCACATCCCACCCCAATTAAAAAGGCAACACCCACCCAAAATGCGCTGGGCCTGGGGGTGCAGCCCTCAGGGGGCTGTGGGGGATGTTAGGGAGCCGGCGGAGGTTTGGGGTGCCGGGAGGGGAGGAGTGCAGGGGTGTGCGTGTGAAAGTACGAGGAGTTTGGGCGGCTCCTCCCGACGCTAATTACGGGAGTTAATTGCCCGGACGGGCCCTGGCTTGTCACTGCACACCAAAACCCCACCCGGGCAGCAGCCAAGGGACCAGCCCCCAATTCGGGGTAGGGACACCCCGGTATGGGGCAGAGAACCCCCATAAACACCTTGGACGTTTCTATGTCAGGAGGTGCCCACCTGAGCACCTGGATTTTGGGGGTCCCCTCCATGGGGAGGTGGGTTTTGGGGTGAAGGAGCCCATTCAGGAGGTGGATTTGGGGGGTCTGAGCTTGGGGGATCCCACAAAGATAGAAATGGGGGTTGAGGGCCTCCTGAGGCAGGAAAATTTGGGGGGCAGGAAGTGTCTTTCTGAGCCCCCGGGTTTTGGGGATCCCCGCCATGAAGAGGTGGGGTTGATGTGAAGAAGCCCATTCGGGAGGTGGATTCAGGGGGTCTGAGCTTGGACGGTCCCTCAGAGGTGGAAATGGGGGTTCAGGAAAATCTGGGGGGGCTTGACCTCATCCTCAGACACGGGGGACCCCCGTAGGGCAGGGTTCCCCCATTTCCTCCATCTCCCCTCACGAGCCCCCAGCACCCCCCCAATGTTGCAGCACCCCCAAACCCCTCATCCCACTCCCCCCATCCCAAGAGGAACCCAGGTGGCCCCAAAAGGAGCAGGGACCTCCCCCAACCTGCAAAAACCCAAACGCCCTGGACTCGACCCCATCCCCAGACACCAGAGGACCCCATTTCCCCCAGCACCTCGCCTGGGCTCAGCACCCCAAATCCCTCACTCCGCCCCCCAGGAAGGGACCCCAGTGTCCGGATCCCCCCTCCCGGCTCCCCCTAAACACCCCAAAAGGCTCAGGGACCCTCCCCAAACCTGGGGGCCCTCCAAGCGGGGCCCGACCGGGCGGCTGAGTCACGGCCGCACCCGTGGGGCGAGCTGGGCCAGGTCTCAGCCTGCCCGACCCAACTTCCCCCCCCCAGGGTGGGTTCGGGGGTCAAATCCTGCCGGGGGGGAGAGCGGGTGGGGAGTCCCCCAGTTGTCCCCGTGCCTCAGTTTCCCTCCCCGGGCACCACCGGCACGCGCAGCTCCAGAGCGGGGAGGTTTGGGATGAAGGGGAGGAGGGGGTTAAACTCCCTCCCCGGGCCCCTTTGGGTGCCCCGGGACGCCCGAGGCCCCCCCGCAGTGTCCCAGCGGGGTGGGGTGAGACCCCCTGCCTGCACAGGCCCGCCCACGGTTGCCCCCTCCCGAATTTGGGGTGCCCCCCCCATGGGGAAGGGGGTGAAGCGAGCAGGGGCTGGTGGCACCGAGGGGGTTACGGGAGGGGTCCTCTCGCACCCCCGGGAGTCCCGATGGCACTGAGGGTGACACGAGGTGACACCCGGGGGTCCCACCGAGCTTGAGGGCTGCAGCTCCCCCCACAAACAATCCCCTCCTGAGTTCCCTGCAGGGTCTCCGTCACCCCCAGTTTCCAACCAGGAGGGTCCGTGGGGCTCAACCCCCCGAGCCGCGGCCCTCCAGAACCACCCAGATCCCCCTAGGCCCCCGCAGCCAAACCCCTGAGCCCCCAAACACGCCCAGACCCCACAGCCCGCCCCCAACCCGGCAGCCCCCCAACA
>WEIT01025785.1:2964-13715 GCA_013389985.1 Dryoscopus gambensis | reverse complement strand
GGCGACGCGCCCACGTGGCCGCGAACGGGGGGGCTCGGAGGGGCCCCGGTACCGGGAGCTCGGGGGAGGTGGGATCAGCCCCCCGCCCCCACATCTCCCCGCAGGGGCTGCACCGGCTGCACCCGGGCCCGCGCTGCCCTTGAGGCTCCTTGGGGTTAGTAACGGGGGAGGCGGGCCGGGATATGACCCCCCCAGCCCCTCCAGTGCTCGTTCCCGGGCTGGGGGGACACGCCAGATTCCCCCCAGTCCCAACCCGGCTCCCTCCTCCATTCCCGATCCCGCAGCATCTCCCGGGATCCTCGGCTCTCCTTGGAGCGGGAGGGAGGTCCCGGTACCGGGGTGGGCACGGGGGGGCTGGAAGGTGCTCCCACCAAGGTTAGGTGTTTCCCACCTGGATCCATCCCTGCCCCAGCTTTCCGTGGGCCTCAGGTGCTTCCCGCATTCCCGGGGGTGTCCCAGGCTGGTTTCCTGGGGGAGGTCGGTTCCCCCCGGGGCAGCTCTGAGGGTCTTGGGGCTCCCGGATCCCAGGCTACAGTTCCTGGAACGGCTCCGCGCTTCCCTGAAATCCATGGTGGGGAGGGAAGGGAGGGATTGGGGGAAGCTGGAGCCATCCCAGGGGTCTCACACATCACCACACCCCACCCAATTCCCACGGGAAAACACTGCTGGTGGTTCTCTCTGTGCTGGAGTTCCATGGAATAACACATTTCCAGGCCATTCCGTGAGCAATCCCAGCATCCCACCTCCATCCTCTTTTATCCTCATTAAAGCTCTTCAGTTGATTAATTAATTAATTATTCTGCTCTCTGGTCAGAGATATCTGACAGGAGGCTCCGGCCATCCAAAAATTCATGATTTCTCCTTGAAAAAGAGAAGAGAATGTTTTTCCAAGCTTTTCTCTGTCCTATCCTTAAAACCCACTGGTTTTCCTTCCCTTGGGAGCACAATTGACCCCTTCGAAAGCTGCTGGGGGGTGGGGTGGGGGGGAAAGAATCCACCATCCCTTGGGGGCTCCAAGACCCCCCCAGCTCCACCCGGAGGGATTTTTCCTGGAAAATGCGGCGTTTTTGCTGGGAAAGGTCCCAGATCCAGCGGCAGAGCCGCATGAGGGCAGCAGTTCCTCCCGGAAGGAGGGAACACTGGGGGAACTGTGGATCAAAACCCGCCTTCCAGGAAATATCCCGGTTTTCCAGGAGGGTCACAGTATGTGCCTGGGTGTGTCCCCCCAGGGGGTGGGATGAGGATGGCTTTCCCGGTGGGAATAGGGAATAAAGGGGGCTGGCGGGTGGCTCGGGGTGGCTCCTGTCTCCTTGTGTGTCCCCTCCCAGTGGCTCCTGTCCAATCCTAGTGTCCCATGTCCTGTCCCAGCCCACTGTCTCCTATCCCAGTTCCTCATGTCCAGCTCCTCATATCCCATCCCCATGTCCTGTCCCAGTGGCTCCTGTCCCATCCCAGTGCCCCATGTCTCATCTTGTGTCCCATCCTGACACCTCCTGTCCCCTCTTGGCTCCTCCTGTCCCATCCCAGTTCCTCAAGTCCCGTCCTGATGCCCCATACCCCTTCCTGGTTCCTTCTGTCCCATCCTGGTGGCTCCTGTCCCACCCTGTGTCCCACCCTGATGCCCTCATGGCCCATCCCAGCACTTCATGTCCTCTCTCCGTGCCGTGTCCCATCCAGATGCCTCATGTCCCGTCCTATGTCCCCTCCCAGTGCCTTCTGTCCCACCTCAGTACTCTGTGTCCCATCTTGTGTCCCATCTTGGTGCCTCATGTCCCATCCCAGTGGCTGCTGTGCCATCCTGGTGGTCTGTGCTCCATCCCAGTGTCCTGTGTCCCAGCCCAGCACTTCCTGTCTCATCCTGGTGCCTCATGTCCTATCTCATGTCCCCTTCTGGCACCTTATGTCCCATCCCAGTGGTTCCTGTCCCATCCCATCCCGGCACCTCCTGTCCCGTCCTGGTGCTCCATGTCCCCCTGTTCCCTCCTGGCTCCTCCTGTCCTGTCTCCTGTTCCATCCCAGTGGCTCCTGTTCCATCCCAGCTCCTCCCATTCCATCCCAGTGCCCCATATCCCACCTTGTGTCCCATCCTCTCACCCTGTGCTCCATCCCAAGACCTCGTGTCCCATCCTGGTGGTTCCTGTCCCCTCTTGGCATCCCGTGTCCCATTCTAATGTCCCATCACAACACCTCCTGTCCTTTCCCAGTGTCCCATGTCCCGGTGCCTCGTGTCCAGTCCTGATACCTCATGTCCCCTCTCAGCGCCTCGTGTCCACTCCCAGTGTCGGGTCCTGGTGGCTCTTTGTGCCATCGCAGTGTCCCCAGTCCCATATCCTGGTGCCTCATGTTCCATGTCAGCTCCTCGTGTTCCATCCCAGGGTCCCATGTCCCATCGTGGTGTCCCCAGTCCCATTCCAGTGTCCTGTGTCTCACCCCAGTGTCCCCAGTCCCCTCAGTGCCCCCGTCCTGTTCCTGTCCCTGTTCTCATTCCACCTATTCCCACTGTCATTCCCAGTCTCTTTCCCACCCATTCCTGCTCTCATTCCTTCCCATCCCTGCTCCCACCGTTCCCACTCTGATCCCAGTCTCACTCCCTCCCTGCCCATTGCCATTCTCATTCCTGTCTATTCCCTGTCTGATTCCCGCCCATCCCCTCTCCCATCCCACTCTGATCCGTGTCTCCGCTCGCTCTGGCAGCGGCAGCGAAGAAGAAGCCAAAGAAGGGGAAGACGCTGACGCTCACGGATTTCCTGGCGGAGGACGGGGGCGGCGGGGGGGGCCCCACCTACATCCCCAAACCCGTGAGCTGGGCCGACGAGACCGACGACCTGGAAGGTGAGCGTGGCATTCCTGGCCCCTGGAATGGCATCCTTGGAGCCAGGACAGCATTCCCAGATCTGAAATCAGCATTTCCAGAGCTGGAACAGCATTCTCAATCCCTGGGCACCATTCCGAGCTCTGAGATTGGCATTCCCAACTCCCAGGCTAGCATTCCTGCTTCAGGATCAACATTCCCAACCCCCAGAGGGGCATTCCTGGGTCATGAAGGGCATTCCCAGCTCCCAGACTGTCATTCCCAGCTCTGGGTCAGCATTCCCAGCTCCTGGAACAGAATTCCTGCCTTCCAGATTGGCGTTCCTAGCTGCCAGTGGCAACCACAACTGGAAAAATCCACTGGTTATTCCTTTTTTGGGGGAATAATGAAGCTGGGAGAGCCATGCAAGATTTCCTTAGGGATGAGACTCAGTGTCTGGCGAGGTGGGGGAGCAGGAATGGGGTAGTGAGGGTTTGGGGAGCGGATTCACCAGAGCTTCCCACTGAGCCAGGCTGGAATCCAAGCAGAAGTGAATCCTGGAAAGCCATCCCATGGGATTGCCTATCCCTGCCTCGGCAGCTCTGGATGGTTTCAGGGCACCTTTTCCATGGATTTTCCAATGCTGCCAGTTCTCTCCGGTTGGCTCTGGATGACTCCGGTTTCTTCCAGTTGCCTCCGGTTGCTTTTGGCTGCCTCCATGGGGTGGGTTTGGGGATGATTTGCCGACTCCAGTTGAGCAGGGCAGCTCTGGATGGCCCTGGCTGGCTCCGGCCAGGGCGGTCTGTGCCGACATGCTGGGTTCCTCCGCAGTGTCCACCACGTGGCACAGCAATGACGACGACGTTTACCGGGCGCCTCCGATTGACCGCTCCATCCTTCCCACGGCCCCGCGCGCCGCCCGCGAGCCCAACATCGACAGAAGCCGCCTCCCCAAGTCCCCCCCATACACGGCATTCCTGGGAAACCTGCCCTACGATGTCACAGAGGAGTCCATCAAGGATTTCTTCCGAGGGCTCAATGTGAGTGACATTCCAGAGGGCAGGAATGGTGCGGGAACCCGGGATACGGCTCGCTCTCTCCATTGGGCGCCCGTATCCGTTGCCATGGGGCGTTTTCCTGAGAAGTGGGTGTCTGTAGCTTGATCCTGAGAGATTGAGGAGCTTCCAGTGGGGGGTTTCTCTGTGGAATCAGGCTGGGGTTAAACTGGGGGGTGGCAGGGCAGCAGCTCGCTCCCATGTGGGAAAAAAACAGGATCAGGAAGCTCATGAATCACGTAAAGTTGTTGAAAACCACAGGGAAATTAGTCAAATTGGGGAAAACCAAGTTTATTCCCATTTGAGCCAATCCTGCTCTTCCCTTTCCAGCTCCACACCTGACCTTGGCGTTCCTTATTCCATTTCCCTCTTCCCTGGCATTTTCCATCCTTTAAATATAATTCCATGGATGCATCATGGATTCTCATTTGGTTCAAGCTAGATCCTTTCCAAGAGGTTTCCCATCAGGAAATCCATCCCAGGAAAATTCAAGGGATGCTCTGGGGACCCCATGACCCCTGGGATGTCACTTAGGAATGCCAGTGGGTCCTGATAATTCCCAGGGCTCCGATCAGGAAGGAGCCAGGAGCTCCCACACTTTGGGAGCCGAAATCCAGGGAAAGGAGGTTGTGGGCTACTCTGTGTCCGTGT
Organism: Dryoscopus gambensis; assembly: GCA_013389985.1. Taxonomy (NCBI): domain Eukaryota; kingdom Metazoa; phylum Chordata; class Aves; order Passeriformes; family Malaconotidae; genus Dryoscopus; species Dryoscopus gambensis. Next base: position 9,218 of record WEIT01025785.1, on the reverse strand, counting down.
GGGACTCGTGCTGGTCACATTCAAGGCTGGTTTCCTACTGGGATGAGCTCTGAGATGGCTCCCACTTCCCTGAGCCTGGAGTGGAGCCTGCGGAGCACACCCAGCCCTTCCCATCATTCCCAGTGCAGCAGCCGGAGGTGGAATTCTCAGTCCCCCAATACAAAGATGTTGGGAAGCTCTGCTATGTCTGAGGTGGGACCCCCCTCATCCATGAGGACCCCCCTCAGTCCCGGGATATCCATAAGTTGCTCCATCCCAGATCCCGCCACCCTTCCACATTCCCCTTTGGAAACCAAGATCCCGATGGGAGCTTCCCTGCCTTCCCTCCCTTCCCAGATCAGCGCCGTACGGCTCCCACGGGAGCCCACCAATCCCGAGAGGTTGAAAGGTTTCGGATATGCGGAATTCGAGGATATTGATTCCCTTTTCCAGGCCCTGAGCCTCAACGAAGAGGTGAGTCCAATCCCAACTTCCAAGAGCACATCCCAGGGCCTAAAGGCGGGGCTCCAAGGACCTGGAGAAGGATTTGGACACAGGCCTGGAGTGGTGGGAGAAGGGCAAATGCCTTCCAGCTGCAAGAGGGGAGGGTCAGGTGGGATATGGGGAGGGAATTCCCAGCCCAGCACTCCCTTCCCGCTGTTGTTCCCAGTCTTTAGGAAACAGAAGGATACGAGTGGATGTGGCGGATCAAGCTCAGGATAAAGGTGAGTGTCCAGCTGCAGGCATGGATCAGGCAGGGTAGGGATTCAGGGAGAGGGGCCAACGGCCCAGCCCTGACCCTGCTCTTTTCCCTTTTATCCATTTTCCCTTTTTATCCCTTTTCTCTTTTTATCCCTTTATCTTCTCCCCTTCCCTTCCCGACTCTTTGTCTCTTTCCTTTTCCTTTTCTCTTTTCATCTCTTTCACTTTCCCTCTTTCTTTTCCCTTCCTTTTCCCTGTGCCTTTCCTTTCTCCTCTCCCTTTCCCTTCACTTTTTCCTTTTGTTTTCACTCTCCTTCTCTGTTCCCTTCTTTTCCTTTTAACTTTCTTTTCCTTTCCCTCTCCTTGTCCCTGCCCGTGTCCCTGGCTCCCAGCAGACCGGGACGATCGCTGCTTCGGCAGAGACCGGGATCGCTTCCGGGACTCGGAGAGGTTCGAGAGCGACTGGCGCGCGCGTCCGGCCGCTCCCGACGCCTTCGATGACTTCCCCCCACGCCGGAGTGACGATGGATTCGGGGACAGTGAGTGAAGGGAATGGGCCCAGCATTCCAGGCGCTCCCTTCTTCCCCTGTGTCCCTGGGAACCAGCGCTGTCCCGAGATCCAGGGGCACCTGATACTGCTCTGTCTGAGATTAGGGGCCACCTGAGCTCATTCCCACCCTGAGCTTATTCATTCCCACTCAGAATTCATTCATTCCTAGAACTTATTCCCACCTGGAGCTAATGTATTCCCAGAACTCTTTCCCACCCTGAGCTTGTTCATTCCCAGAACTCTTCATTCCCACCTGAGCTCATTCCCAGTTTGTAGGGGTAAATGGGGCCTCCCCCTCTCCCACCTGGAGCAGTACCGGGATTTTCCTCCTTCCTTGTGGAGTCTGTGCCTGTCCCAGTAAAACCCCATTCCACTTGCAGGATATCGTGACCGCTATGACGACCGGTATCGGGACGGGCCGCGGCGGGACATGGATCGCGGCTTTGGGGGCCGGGATCGCTATGATGACCGCAGCAGGGATTACGACCGAGGTGGGAATTCCCAAGGGATTTCAGGGGCAGAGAGAGCGGGAGCGAGACCCCCCCATGGCCAGCGAGTAACTGGGAATCCCCCAAATTCCCACACTCTTGTCACCGGGAATCTGGGCTGCCAGATAACCCCAGTTACACTCAGACAGATCCGTCTCCTTCCCCAGGCTACGATTCCCGAATAGGCAGCGGCCGGAGAGCCTTTGGCAGCGGGTACCGCCGGGACGACGACTACCGCGGCTACGAGGATCGCTATGACCGGCGGGATGACCGCATGGATCGGTGGAATTCCCGGGATGATTACGGCCGGGATGATTTCCGCCGCGAGGACAGAGGTGGGGTGGGACCAGGGCTGTTCCTTTGGGAAAGGTTGGATAGAATGGGAATGATCTCTTGGGAAAGCTGGGATGGGATTGGAAGAGTCTCTTGAGAAAGGCAGGATGGGATGGGAATCATCCCCATGGAAAGGTGAGAAGGACAGGGAATGGTCCCTTGGGAAAGGTGGGCTGGGGAAGGGGATGATCCCTTGGGAATAGCGGGATGGGACAGGGACTATCCTGTCACTCCCAGCACCGTTCCAGGTGGGCTCAGTGCCCACCAAGATCTCCGGCTCCTTCCCAGGTCCCACCCAGAGACCGAAGCTCAACCTGAAGCCCCGGAGCGCTCCCAAGGAAGAGGAAACTTCCGGAGCTCCTGCTGCCCAATCCAGCCGGGCCGCTTCCATCTTCGGGGGGGCCAAGCCCGTAGATACGGCGGCTCGGGAGCGGGAAGTGGAGGAGCGTCTCCAGAAGGAGCAGGAAAAGCTCCAGCGGCAGCTGGAGGATGACAAGAGGATTGACAGACGGCCCCGGGAAAGGTGGGAATGGTGCTTCGGGAAAGAGGGAGTGGGATGGGGATGATCCCTTGGGAAAGGTGGGAAGGGTTGGGAATGGTCTCTTGGGAAAGATGGGATGCGTAAGGAGTGATCGCTTGGTAGTGGTGGGGTGGGCAAAGAATGATCCCATCCAAAAGCTGAGAGGGATAGGGAATGGTCTCTTGGAAAATAGGGTATGGGCTGGGAATGATCGCATAGCAAAGGTGGGGATGGGCAGGGAATGATGCCCACGGAGAGGTGGGATGGCATGGAAATGATCCTCAGGAAATTCGGGGCTGATCCCCACAGAGAGATGGGAGGGACAGGGAATGGTCCCCATGGAAAAGCGGGATGGGTGGGCATGATGCTTTGGGAGTGGTTCAGATGGGGAGGGAGCTCATCCCGTGGGAAAGGTGGAATTGGGAGGGAACGATCGGCAGGGGCTGTTGCACTGGGGAAAGTGGGCTGGGATGGTGCTCGTACTGTGGGAAAGGTGGGATGGGGCAGCCCTTTCCCAGCCCCTGATCCTATTTCCGCCCTATCCCAGGCATCCGAGCTGGCGGAGCGAGGAGAACCAGGAGCGATCCCGGACAGGCAGCGAATCCTCCCAGAGCGGCCCTGCGGGACCCCCGGGAACGTCGGCGGGCTCCGGCCCCACCGGCCGGAGTGAGTCAGGATCTGGGGCGGCCGGAACATCCCAGCCCGGGGTGTCCGGCAGCTCCCACACGGATCCGTGTCCCCCCAGCCACGCGGAGGAGGGAGAGCGAGAAATCCCTGGAAAATGAGCCCCAAGGAAAGGAGGAGGAGCCGCCCTCACCCCCCTCCAAGTCCCGGGAGGAGAAGCCAAAGGTGATGCCGGCGCCGCCTCCCAAGGAAAACGCCTGGATGAAGCGGAGCAGCCAGAACCCCCCCGGCACTTCCCAGAGCTCCGACTCGGAGCAGCCCTCCCCGACCAGGTGGGTGTCCCAGGAAGGAGCGGCCTGGGCGGGGCTTTTCCAGCCCAAAGCATTCCATGGGTCCCTGGCTTTCCCTGGTGGAGCCGCTGGCTCTTCCTGACATTTCCAGGGATGATCCTGTAGCGCATCCCAACATTTCTGCCGCCCATCCCGACCTTGCTAAGGCCCATCCCAACATTCCTGTTTCCCAGAGATGTTCTGTGCCCCATCCCAGTATTCCTGCGGCACATCCCGGTGTTTGTTCCTGTGCCCCATCCCACTATTCCTGCAGCACATCCTGGTGTTCCTGTGGCACATGCCATGGAGTCACTGGCACATCCCAACATTCCTGCCGCCCAGGGATGTTCCTGCTGCCCATCCCAGCCTTCCTGTGCCCTTCCCACCATTCTCACACGTGTTCCTGTGCTCCATCCCAGAGTTCTTGGGCCCAATCCCAACTTTCCTGGGGTTCAGGGATTCTCCTGTGCCCCATCCTGACATTCCCAGGGCCCAGGGATATTCCAGTGTCCCATCCCAACATTCCCAAGCCCTATCCCACCATTCCTGGAATGGTTCCCCAGGACCCCTCTGATGCTCCTTCCCCCTTTTCTCTCTCCGCAGTGGGGGCCCTCCGGGCCCCTCCACCCCTGGAGATGACGGGGGCCCCCCCAGGNGGGGAGCTCAGGGGGTTTTGGGGGGGCTTGGGGGAAGGTTGGTATCAGGGGATCTGGGGAGACTATGGGACTTGGTGGGGGCTAAAGGGGGTCTGGGGAGGATTGGGGCTGTTGCAGGGATGTCAAGGCCTGGCTGGTGGGCTCGGGGTTTCGGGGGCTCTCTGTGACCCCCCCGCCCTTTCCCAGCAGAGGAACCGAAGCTGGAGGGGGGGCGGGAGAGCAGCTCCAAGGGCCGGAGTTGCAGCCGTGGCCCCCCGGGGATGGGGGACCCCGAGAGGTGAGACCCCCCCCAGAGCCCCCCCTCAGGAACCGGGAAACCCCCCCGGGAACCGGGAATTTCCCTGGGAATTGACCTCTGACCTCCACCCCCAGGAGGGACCCCCGGAAGGAGCACGAGCCAAAGAAACTGGAGGAGACCCCCCCCTCCGTAAGGATCCGGGGCACCCGGAGCGGGGGGAGGGGGGACTGTGGGGAACTTTCACCATAACTGACCCCCCATGTCTCCAGTTGAGCAGCAGGGGCTGGCACCCCTCTTTGGGATGAGTGAACCCCCAGGGGACTTGAAACCTTCAAATCCTGGGGTTTGGGCTATTTGGGGAATTTCCTGCTTAACTTCCCCCCTCCCCCTGCCCACCCCACAGTTCTCAGTCTGAGACCCCTTTTGGGGGGTGCATGACCCCCTGTGGGTCTTCATCCCCTTCCAATCTTGTTTTTTGTGGTGCTTGGGGAACTTTTTTCAATAATGACCCCCCTGGCCCTCCCAGCTCGACCACCCCAACCACTTTGGATGTCTCTGGCCCCTTTTGGGGGACTGTGACCCACTGGTTTTGGGATGTGTGAGCCCCTGGGGATCTTTATCCCCCTCAAATTGCATTTTTGGACACTTTTCCTGGTTTTTCCTGCAGTTCAGCCACGCCAGCAAATACGCCGCGCTCTCCATGGATGGGGAGGATGAAGGTGATGATGAAGAAGGAACTGAGTAAAAGCTTCCTCCCCCTCTTCCTCCTCAGCCGCCATGGGAACCTCTGGAGATTCCCAAAAATCCCAACCTTGATCCAGGCGAGACAGAAATAAAACCTAAAACTCATCAATTCCCGCAGCTACAGCTTCTTAAATCCTGAAAAACCCACCCTGAACGCACGGGAATCACCCCAAAATCAGCCCGGGGGGCGGGAGGGCTAATCCCAAGAGTTTTCTCAAAGGAAAGGAGCCCCCCGCCGTGTTTTCCATGGAATAAGGGGTGAGGAAGAGCTGGCCTTCCTCCCACCCCCTCCTCACTGGAGCCCCTCCAGAACAGAGATGGGGAGGTACCCAATCCCCCCCAAATCCTCTGGGATCCCCCTCCGCCCCCCCATATTCCTCACCTCTGGAATGTCGATTTCCCCCTGGACATCTTCATCCTCCTGCTCACAGGTGTCCCCCCAGTTCCCCCACCCAACATTTGGGATGCAAACCCCGCCCTTTACATGGGAAGACCTGGATTTCCACCCTGGAACCTCAAGATATTCCAAGATTTTGGGATTTGGGGTGGGCTGTAAAAATGTGTATAAAGAACCTTCCGAGAGGTTTGGGGAGGTCCGGGGAAGTTTCGGGGTCCCGGGAGGGGGGGATTGGGGTTCTCCCCTGGGTTTGGGGCTGTTTCATTTTCTCCAATAAAATGAGCTTGAAAAGATCCAGAAAGGCCCCAAATCCTTCTGCCTTCCTCCTTCCCCCCGCCAAGGGGAACGGGGCAGTTCCCAAAGCCCCCCAGGGGGCATTTCCTGTCCCAGCATTGGCCTTCCTCTCTCCGGGCTTCCTCTTCCTTCTTCCTTCTTGCTTCCTTCTCTTTCCACATTCCATCCTTATCCTCCTTCTCATCCTTCCTTCCTTCTTTCTTCCTGCTTTTCCTCCTTCATCCTCCTCCTTCCCTCTATCGTCTCTTCCTCCCCTCTCATTCCTCTTCCACTTTCTTATTTCTTCCTCCTCCATCCATCATTCCATCTCCTGCTTCCCCTTCACCTTCCTCCCTCCACCTTATTCTTCCTCCCCTTTCCTTCTTCCTCCTTCTCTGTCCTTCCTCCCATTCTTCCTTCT
>WEIT01025784.1:304-46199 GCA_013389985.1 Dryoscopus gambensis | reverse complement strand
ATGAAAGAGCACTTACCTCTAATTCCAATGCACAATTTTTTGTTCGTATTTGAGGTTCTAAATATAGGTATATATAATATACCTAAATATAGGTATATATATAATACCTAAATATAGGTATTAAGGAATAAAAAATAAACTGTTGAATATATTTAAAACACATGTACAGAAACATACATTTGGTGTCTTCAAGCAGAGATGCAGGACAGCTGCAATTTTGTCTTGTCTGTTTTCTGCCAAGACATTTTAAGATTTCTAGGAACTGGTATTGTTTACTGGTAATAATCAGACTTCATTGATAATTTCCCCCAGTCCCAAGCTGTTGTGGGTTTGATAGAATAGCTTTGTGCTTTGGAGGGAAAAAAATTTTGAGCATGATTGTTGCATTTGATATATTGCATTTATCCCAAGCAATGACTTGATAGGCCAATTTTAAAACTTCTGCCTCTTCTACAGTAGAAAGAATTGTAAGTATGACTTTCATGATGAACTTCCAAAGAGTTTGGTTTATAATAGCCATAATAAAATTAAAGTTATACTGTAATCAAGTTTATGTTTCTTAATGGTAGAATTCCTAAATGTTCAGTGTCTAATAACTTTATCTGCATTAACTTTTTACTTCCAGTGAAAGAGAAAAATTGGTATCATAAGAGAGCTTGGGGACTGTTTTCTGAAGATTGGAATTTGGCAATGCAGCATCTTTATGTAATTTGTTCTTATCTAAGAGCCCTTTGATGGCCTGTGTAATACAGTAGTACTTGTAATGTGTGTTTTGTTTTTTTTTTATTTTGTTTTTTTCCCCTGTTGTTCCCAGGAAGCAATCTTCAGTGCTCGCTTTAGTCCACCAAGCTGTGGAGTGCAGGTGAACAGATTGTGGTACAAGCCAGTAGAGCAGTTTATTTTGCCAGAGGTATGTGCAGTATCAGAACTGCCAGCAGTTCTTTTAAGTCATCTGAACAGAGTGTCTGATAAAATTGGCCTTTGCTTGCAGAAAAGGGCAAGTGAAAACCTCTAGAATGTTAGTTCACAGAATCACAGAATGGGTAAGTAGTTGCAGGGATATGCTGAAATCCAGTGTTTGTTTTACAGCATCGTATTATCATAAAGCATAAGCCTGGAAAGTACAAATTGATAAAAAATTATATTGTCAAATAGTAGCAACTTCATAAAACTTTTCTGTTTCTGATTGAAAACTGTACCTGCTTCGATTCTGTGGGAGAGTTTACCAGAAAAGGGGGTGCTTCTTTCTCCCTTTTCTGCTTTATCAGACATTAGCAGCAAGATAGGGAGGGAAGGATGGCACAGGTTTCAGGCAACAGCTGGAAAAGAGGTTTCTACATCTGATGTCTTGGACATAACGTCAAGATATTGTGTGCTACATTTGCAATGACAGGGTTCTTTGGTTTTGGTGTAGGGATATAGAACTTAATTGTGGCTGCATAGGAAGGTGATTAAACACAAAAGGAACAGAATATCATAGGAAAATACCCTGATGTTGTTACAGTGAAGGTTTAATCAATACAGGCTGACTCAGAAGGAGAATTCTAGTTAGCAGACCCTCCCAGGTACAAGGAATTGTTCTCAGTGGACCAGTGATCTCTCAGTAGATATATCAGCTACTGTTTTAGACAGCTTCCCTTCATTTAAACATTTTCCTGGACTCTAGCTGCTATTTCTGTAAATTGTCTTTAGGTCTGGGTTGTTTTATTATTCAAGAAATTGTGTTATGAAAGAATGAAGAGAAGACTGAAGAGGGAAGAGAGGACAATTTGGGCCAGTTTATTCCCTGGATCTATAATAATGAATGCATTTGGAAACCTGTTCATTTCAAGGGGAATCTGCAGCTGGCTGATTGGTTTATCATCTTAGACAGTGTTTACTGAATACTGTACAAGTTGCTATGCTGGCAGGAGACCTTTCAGGCGAGCAGACCACTTGCAATATTTTGTGCATATGTTTTGACAATCTAATTTCATACTAACATGATTAGGGGTTTATTTTACGTTTTTAAAAAGAGCATTGGTTACCCCGTAATTTGCTAGTCTATCATGTGAGCCTTTTCCCTCTAAGACTTTGTGTTGAGATGCTAAAATTCTAGGCAGTTGTAATTTTGCCATAAATGGTTGTAATTTTCCTGAGAGGCAGATGGGAGAGAGGATATTCCTTGAGAGAGAGGATATTAGTATTCGTATATTTCTTTGTGTGGGCTTCCTTAATCTGATGTGTGTCATGCGCTGAATGCTTGCAGGGTAACACGGTGTTTCTAATGTAGATTAACAGGGTTTATGCACAGCATGTAGTCTCCTGTGATGCTCAGGATGCTGAAGCATACACAATGATTCAGAAGAGATGGCAATGCCCACGTGTTCCTGTCTATTCTTTGAGAGCCCTAAATTTAGTGAACTGTTCAATTGTCATAGGATGGTTTCTGAGACAGCATCTATTCTCTGTCTTTCCACCTTGAAGAAGTAATGGATTGTACAGACTGCTGAAGAGCTTCATTCATCTTCCAGCTGAAGTGCTGCTCTTTCTGCTCCTCTTGGGGAAAGGAAAGGAAGTGCAGCATTAGAATAAGCATCTGGCAGGCCAGATTGTGAGAGACAGAATCGATCATTCAGCTTTGGAATGACTGAAAGTGCAGAACAGCAGAAACGCCAGCAGATAACAAAAACGCACAGGGGCTCTTACAGACAAGTCTTGCAATGTACTTATTTTGTCAAAAAGCCATGGGCCCATTGCATGAAGATGGCACTCTGCACTGCACATACTCTGTACTACTAATGGGGAGTAGTTAGAGAAACAAAAAGTACAGCACTGTTTAACATTAGGAAAGGAGTTTGGGAGGGCTGCATTATGTCAGTACACCTGTTCGGTATTCACTGTAAATGCCATTGCGCTCTGGCAGCAACAAGGCTGGAATTTAAATGGGGAAAAACAGATGATGTAGTCTCAGGTGTGCTACTAATGGTTTTGCTTGAAGCATTTTCAGGCCTCAGCTTTCATTAAGTGGCTTAGAGTAAGAATAGCTGAAGGCTAAAGTCATTAGAAAATTTGCTTACAAGTCTCTCAACCTGGAAAATAATGATAGTTTGCAGCTTTAGGATGCCTTACACTGAGATTCACTGGTAGTAACTGATTAAGACTCTTGGTACAGTTGAAGTCAGTATCAGTAATAGTCAGTGGTGGGAATTGTAATATTTCTGCTTGCTGAGGCATGAAAGGACTCTCTTGCTTCTAAAGGACTCTCCTGCTTACTAAACAACTTACCAAAGGTTGTGTCTATAAACAGGACGCTGAAGTGTGATTAGAGCCCAATCCCTACAGCAAAAAACATTGGAATGGGAGATGACAGTCACTGCAAACAGAAATTGAGCCACTAAAAAAAGTCTTAATAATGGTCCATTTGTTTTGATAACTGAGAAATAATTAAACAAACAACAGAAAGTGAGTATGAGTCAGCAGTGCCCTGGCAGCTACCAGGGTCAGCCATGTCCTGAGGTTACATCAGGCACAGCATCACCAGCTGGGCAAGGGAGGGCATTGTCCCACTCTGCTCTGCACTGGGGCTGCCTCACCTCGAGTCCTGTGTGCAGTTTTGGGTGCCACAATGTAAGAAAGACATTAAACTGTTCAAAAGTGTCCCAAGGAGGGCACTGAAGATGGTGAAGGGCCTTGAGGGGATACCATATGAGGAGCAGCTATGCTCACTTGGTCTGTTCAGGCTGGTGGAGACTGAGGGGAGACCTCATTGCAGTTACAACTTCCTTGTGAGGGGACGAGGAGGGGCAGGCACCGATCTCTGCTCTGTGGTGACCAGTGACAGGACCCAAGGGAATGGCCTGAAGTTGTGTCAGGGGAGGTTTAGGCTGGATATTAGAAAAAGATTCTTTACCCAGAGGGTGGCCAAGCCAAGAGTTCAAGAAGAGTTTGGACAATGCTTTCAGGCACAGGGTGTGATTTGGGAATGACGCTGTGCAGGGCCAGGAGTTGGACAGGATGATCCTTTTGGGTCCCTTCCAGTTCAGCTTATTCTGTGATTCTGTGAAACAAGGGGCATGGAAGTCAGGCTTGAATAAACACAAGCTAGCTCCATTATTAGATTATAAAGCTGGCATTTTAAATAATATATGAGAGACTTCTGAAATACACACAGAGCTGTCATTAAATACTGAGACTGCTGCAGATGTTAAGACCTACTTCTAGAGGAAAACAAAAAATTAAGCTGAACTCTAATCTAGACTTAACAGTGTTTCATTAATTGGAGACTTTTTGGAGAAGGTTTTTAGTGTACAAGGAAGCTAAAATGGGAAAGAGATGAGAGGTTGGTATAAGTAAACAGACTTCCTACAGCAACAGGGATGCATCTACAAACAAGTTGATTTTCCGTTCCAACGCCCACACTAACAACCAGTGTGTTTCCTATGAAACTGGGAGAGACAAAATGGAATGTGCTTATCTAGGAGTCAGGAGTACAACCACCCTACCTTGTCGTAAGGGAGAAACTGCTTTAAAAAATTTAAAAAATAAAATTCTACTAATACTCTTACCTGTACAAGTGTTCCTTTGCATGTTCTCAGGGGTCTTCAGTTTAAAGTTGAGATGAAGTGCTTTTAAATGCAAGAATTTACACACACACATGCACATATATAAATATATAAATATAAATAAATATAAATATATATATATGTAAAACATGGAGTGGCATAGCCTAATTTAACAGCTAAAACCAGAAAATTTTAAAGTTATTCACTTGTCTTCTTCTTCCTTATCAGCCAAGGTGTGAGGTCAGAATTCTGTGACTCCTACAGTAGCTTGTGACACTTTTCCTGGGATACAGGTGGCCATATTTTCCTTTGAGTTTTGCTGGTGTCAGGATTGAGTCTCTGATCTCTGTTTGGCAGATAACTATAAAAGCTGAGCTTGTTTCCAAATCTGTTTTAACATATTCTCTTTTAATGCAGGATTTTATATTTGATTTTTAAAAATTCATTTCAGGTCACCTTTAAATGCTATTTTGATTATTTTAGAAAGCCAAAGCCTTTTACACTAGGCTTCTGTTTAACGTTTAATATAGAGATTCATGATTAGTCTTAGAAGTGTGATTACTTGTTACTGAGTTTCCCAGATGTGTTTCTTTTATGTGTAACCTATTTTTATTGAAGTGTAAGTAAAACATTTATATTGTGCACTCAAGCTAAATTTTGTGTGAAGTTGACTATTTTAAAATAATTTTTAAAAAGCCCAAACTGTTTGGCTTTCATTTTTTGAAGCCTTTGTATACCTGCATAACAGTGTTTTGCTCTCTTACCAGAGTTTTGAAGGTACCATTGTGTGGGAGAGCCAGGATCATCAGGGCCTGGTTTCAAGAAACCTTCATAAAGTGATGGTGAACGATGGAGGAGGTGTTTTCAGAGTCATTACAGTGAGTCCCCTCACCTTCCTTTCCACCATGTTTCTATTTTTCCTATTAGTGTTGAGAATTTAGCATTTTACTTTCCCGTGTTTTTCTGTATAAATCATTAATTCAGCTGGGCTTCTCCTTTTGTCTCAGAAGAGAAGTTTTGCTTTGCCTTCTAGCAAAAAAAATTATGCTTGTAAGTGGCATTTTATTTTAAGGGGAGTAAAGCTGTCATTGTTTTTGTCAGATGAGAAGCCAAATGAGGGTCAAATGTGGGTCAAAATTCCTGTGCTAAAATCCCAGCTGATGGGATGAAGTCTGGTTATTTGCTTTTTGGTAGTGTGTCTCTTTTCGTGTCAAATTGTTGCTTGCCTAAATATCCTGTGTCATCATAATTTAGCCAGAATAACTTTACATTTTGCTGTCAACTTTGAAATTAGTTTTCTGAAAGTTTCAGTGGTACTGCTAGTTTTGGGTGAAACTTAAAAAAATGCCACAAAACTTTAGTTAAAATCTTAGTCTTAGTCTTTCATGGCACATTGTGTGATTCTTGGGATGGTCCTGTGCAGGACCAGGAGCTGGACATCAGTAATTGTTGTGGGTCCTTTCCAGCTCAGGATGTTCTGTGATTATGCAGGTGCCTAAACCAGCAGAGCTTTAAATTCATTTCATTCTTAGTTGCTGGAAAACTTCACACCTTAAAATCATAGGGAAAATACATCAGTAATGAGAGATGAATTAATTAATCTATTACTTTCCATTAATCTGTTCCTAACAGGCAGGGGAAGGGTCACTGCCACATGAATTTACGGAAGGTGTGGAGGGAATAGCAGGTGGTTTTATCTACACTATTCAAGGTAAGGCCACAAAATGGAGCATGATATTTGATGTTATGGTAAAACAGGTAATTTAAATTATACTTCTGAGTATAATTAGTGCTGTCTCCACAAACTTAGGCACCTTAGGTTTTCTTTCAGTAGAAACAATTTCTTCCTGGCTTTTTTATGCTTAAAGGCAATGTCCTTATGTGGTTTATTTGCTTGCCTTTTGTCAGCCACTCCAGTTGACTTGCATCCCTTTGTCTTGTTATCTAGATTCCCTTCTTGGTTTTTGTTACCCAAAATCAAGTTTAAAAAGTCATGCAATGAAATCTTTCCCTGATATTTTTAATTTTTTCCAGTTCTGCTGCAGTTAGAGATACTGTATCACAATGTTTAATATGGACAAACAGTTTCCATCCCTGTTTTTGCTCTTTTACACCTATTTCAGCAGAATGTTCAGAGATTTTATAGGAGCCCTTTCCAATTTCTAAGATTTTGGCCACATAGCACTGGAGTCGATGTGTTCTTACTGGTCCATTACAGCCAACATAAGCAGTGACATTTGAGAGTGTTATTCCTGAGTTTTTGTAGTTAGGCCTGGCAGGTATAATTGGGCAGTCCTGTTGTCTTGTCATCTGTGTAGGAGCCTGAACTGAGGTGTGTGCTAAAGCCCTTCCATCTTGTTTGTCAAACTCTTCTTCAGCACCACAAGCTACCTCCTTATCTGCAATATATTTTTAGCTTTTACCTGCAGTTACATGATGTGGTTCAGCAGGGACCATCTGTGCTACATCAAAGCAATGCCTATTTGATTATATTCAGCATAGCATTGTTTGTTTGTTTGTGTATTTAATTTTTTATGCTGGATACATATACTTAGGAGTAATTGATGTAACAGTACCTTTTTTACTCCACAGATAAGAGTAATAGTGAAGTCCCAGACTGTTCTTTATATTACGGAACCTTCAAAAGTTGAATTCTTTTATTACTGAAAAGGAAGACAATACTTTTTTACTTTGAACTTTTAATGTCAGACCTTATACAAAAATATATTTCTTTGTTGTTCTGCAACGTTTACCATTTTATAGAAATTTTTAAATTAATTGCAGGATTTTCATAACTCCATTAATGTGAATGCTTCTTCAGATACATTTTGTCAGTGTGTCCTGTATGATCCAAGAGAAATGTGAAATAATATGTAGATATGCATCTTTGTTTAATAAAGGGTACTGTTTCTTTCAGAAGGTGATGCTCTTTTAAAAAGCCTCCATACTCGCCCAGAAAGGTTTACAAGTCATATAAAAAACATTGAAAAAGAAGATGCTTTACTGAAGGAAGAAAGCAGTACCTATGATGACATTGTTTTTGTAGATGTGATTGACACTTACAGAAACGTTCCCTCCAAACTGCTGAACTTCTACCGATGGTAAGTTGAAAAGAAAGTACTTTCTCTTAGGAGTGGTGCTGTTTGTAGAGCAAGGTGATCCAGCAGATTATGTTATTTGATAGGTTCCATGAAATACATGCCTTATGTGATTGACTTCATTAAGTTGTATTTCTCTCTCACAATTTTGGGTGCATGTACTGAGTAAAATAGGAGTGCCTATAGTTTTTTGAATGTTGACCCTTGGTGCCTGAAATCAGCATGAGCTGGCAAGACAGGCTTCTGCTGTAAGAGTCCAGGTGTGAAAATTTTCATTTCTCCTTGCAATTTCTTTTCATTTGTATCTAACTGAAAACTAGCAGTTTTAGTGTTTTAAAGGATGGCTTTTGACCAGTGTGTGTACTTAGTGTTTCAGTTTGTGGCCATTGCCTCTTGTCCTGTCAGTGGACACCACTGAAACAAGCCTGGCTCCATCTCTTTACACCTGTCCCTTCAGCTCCCCGTGATGAGCTCCCCCTGAGGCTTCTCATCTTCAGGCTCAGCTTTCTCACCTTTCCTCATTGGAGAGATGCTCCAGTCCCATAATCATCTTGATGGCCCTTTGCTGGACTCTCCACCCAGTATGGCCATGTTCCTCTTGTACTGAGGACTGCACACTGCAGTCCAGATGTGGCCACACCAGTGCTGAGTGGAGGGGAAGGGTGGGAAGCTTGTGTTCAGGGGGGACAGAAGGTTGAGAGGAAGAATTTTCATAGCGTAATGCATCGTCTGTGGTGAATCTAGTAAGTTACTTAATTTGCAATGATTTCCATTACTCTGAGACAACTATTTCAGTTAATTGACACTGCTCTGGAGTAAGAAATATAGCTGAAAGTTGTAATTTAATCAAAATTCAGTTTAGTTGCTTGCAAGATTATGCATGCACTTACAAATTTCATGGCTATGAATGTAACTGAAAAACTGAACCATGCTTTCAGTTCTAAAAGGAGGTTTTCATGTCAAGACATAGATCCTTGTGATTATTTCTTACAGATTAGCAATTTTTCAAGATTTAGTAATAAAAGGCTTTAAGAAATTCCCTTTCTTGTTAAGAGAAGTTACCCTTAAAAACATGTGTAACCAGCTCAGACAAGATCCCTAGAATCTTAAGCGTTTTTGGTTATTTTATGTATGCCACATTCAACTAGTTCAGACAGGTAAAATAACAATTTTCATATTTGAAGGGTGCATTTACAGAGAAAACTGTAAGTACAGAGTTGTTTCCACAGATGTTTTTTACCACCTACAACCTTCTCATTGCCCTTGAACTGACTCTCATCCTGAAAATAGGCTACTGACGTGTAGCCAGTGGCTTTTAACAGCTGTGCTGCCATCAGCATCAGGGATTCATATCCTTCTGAGGTCAATACTGCTTAAGACGGTTTCATTGGTAAATCCACCATCTGTCTTGGAGAACAAAACTTAAAATTTGCTTTCTTCCACTCATACACGAGTCCACGTTGTAAGATTATCATAGGATACAGCTGCATCTCCTTTCTGAAGGACAAGCAGTCAGCCTTGGTCGATAGAGAAAACATTTAAAAGTCAGGGGCAGGAGAGACATTCCTTCCCTCTTGCTTCCCTCTCTGCATCCCAAAAACCCCCTTGCAGAGCCTACTGTCTGTAGTTTGTGGTGTGCAGCTCAGCATCTCATCACTTCTCTTTTTGGCTACAGGACAGTTGAATCAACGAGTTTTGACTTGTTGCTGAAGACAGATGATGACTGTTACATTGATTTGGAAGCTGTTTTTAACAGGATAATGCAGAAAAAATTGGACAGGCCAAACATTTGGTGGGGAAAGTAAGTTGTTTTTTTAAGTTATCTTAAAGAGATAGATACCATTTCTTTAGCGAATGGTTTAGTGATTTAAGTCTGTTTTCATGTTGGTTTCCCTCCCATGCCTAGGGAAGCCAGTTGTAAAAAGCAGGACTTCTGGATGTGCTAGAACTTTGAATCTCAAAATACAGAAATCAGTCCTTTACAATAACTTTCCAGAGTATGCCTTTACAATGAGTTAAACTTGCTGAATATCTTACCTGGTTTTAAAATGTGTTCTAGACATCTTTGTGATGGTACTTAAGTAAATAAGAATTTTCCAGCAATACAGTAAAGTTAAAAGGAAAGTACATACTACAGAACTATAAATACTACTTTTTGTGACATCACTGTGATTTTTCTGGTGAGCTTGAGGAAGTGGGGTAAACAGGAGAAATAAAATTTGTTACGGTCTGCACTTTATTTTAATATCTATGAACTTCAGCCATTGCTGCCCATTTCTGCTGCTGTTTGAAATGGTAGATCTGATTAATGAATTTTCGAGTGAACTTTCCCAGCTGGTATTACACTTGTGAATAGCCAGGGGGGATCAAAATAGCCCATATCTTCCCTTCCATCCATGGAATGCATTGCAGCTCTGGTATGACATCCAATATAGCAGAAACTCTTTGCTACTATAACATTCAATATAGCATACTGGCACAATGTGACTTCCTGTTGCCCTCTGCTTATTGAAGAAAAACAGGCCTTTGCTGCTTTGCTTCACAAATCTGGTTGTGCCTGTGATTTAAGGTGATTTAAAGTGATTTAATAAGTGTGTGAAATAGTTGGTTATTTTGTGATTATCTCAAAGATCTGTGTTTAAATTCTCTAATAGTCACAGTCTTCAGGTCAGGCAAGTGTGCTGTGTAGGGAACAACGCTGAAATAACTATGGAAGTATAAAATTATTATCAAAGCAGATGCTTCTCAGTCTGGAGGGGGTTGAACCCTTCGTGCTGTGATTCAGTGGAGTGGAAGATACCAAGTCTAAGGTGAATTCAGGTATCAGATGAGACTTTTATTCATTTGGTGCTTTAGCGTGTCAGCTTCAGCTGAGAACGTGCAGAATCTGATAACGTATCTGCCACTCAGCTGTAATTCCTCCCTTTCAGGGCTGTTGTCTGAGGTGACAATTCTTAGCAGCTCACTGAAGCTTTCAGCTGCTTGTGCTCATGACTGAAATCAGCAATGCTGAACCTCTTTGTGAAACGGGGAGCCCCTGCTGCATTGACACAGTTATGTCTCTTAGCTGTCAGTGCATGAAGTATTTGCGAGGCCAGGGGAGTGCAATAACAGCTTGTTCCCAAACAGGAGAAGAAGGATGCTTCTCACTCAGCAGGGTCCAGAGTGCTGCACGGTGCGGCAGCGAGCTCTGCCACGCTGGGAGCGCGTGGAGAGAGACTGTGCAGACAGAGACTGCTTCCTGCAGGCTGCTAGTAGTGAATAAGGCCTCCCTTAGAGAACACCACTGCCAGGAAGGGTTTTTTTGTAATTCAGTGATGGCAGCCTTTGAACATCTCCTTTGTTGAGCTTCATTCAGAAAACAGCTTAGAGAAGGTACATACTACTTCCTGATTTTTAAGCAGCCGCTAGTTTTAACAGGAAAATGGGTTGCATAACATCACTGTCTGCATCCCTGCTGGAGGCACTGACATTGTGTCATGTTGATTAACCAAAGGGGTTAATTAGCAGGACACAGATGTGCCTGTTACAAAATAGGTAAGGATGTGTGTGCTTACCTGGTTCAAAACCCAGCAGCAAGGTGCACATGCTGAAGACCTGACTGTCAATGTTACTTTTGTTTCTATTCTGAGAATTTTCTCTTATTATCCAAGATGGAGACCAAATAACAGTTACAGTTTTAGCTTTGTGTTCAATTAGATGTGTGCCCTAGAGAAATAAGACTAGGAACTATAATTAGGATCACCTACTTCTTCCTCTCAATCTCATTTGTTATCAGGGTTACTTCAGCTGTTAGCAGTGTACATAGGTTCCACAGAGGAGTCTCTACAAACATCTCACGTCTAACATGGTCTTCAGTTTCAGACTAAATTGGGCAGTTGATCGAACCGGGAAATGGCAAGAACTGGAGTATCCAAGTCCTGCATATCCAGCCTTTGCTTGTGGGTCTGGCTATGTCATCTCCAAAGACATTGTGCAGTGGCTGGCAAGCAACTCTGAAAGATTAAAAACGTACCAGGTAATCAAGATTAGTTCAATTTTTCTGTGTCAAACTGGTCTGGGGAACAGCCTGTACTGGCTGAGTCAGAAAGAACATTGCTCAAGTGTTAGTGTTGGGTTCTCCTGGCTAGTGCAGGCTTTTGCCATGTTTTTGGTTGCTATGCTTAGTGTCTGTTCTAGGTCAAAGCACAGATGTTTTGGAATCAGAATCTCTGGAGCTGTAATCTTGTTTTTTGTACTCTTTTTTCTAAGAACAGTGTATTATCATGGGAAAGCTAGGAGGATTATTTTAATACCTCTGCAGTAGTCTGGCGTAGGTTTTTGTAGTTACCATTCTTTACTGCTGGTAGATGATGCAAGTTATTCCAGGTTACAGTCACGCTTTATGCTTTCTTGGTGCTAATATCTGTTTTTTTTTATTTTAATGTGTTATCTCAGGGTGAAGATGTGAGCATGGGCATCTGGATGGCGGCTGTAGGACCCAAGCGATATCAAGTAAGTCTGAAGGAATTGTCTGATCTTACAGAAAGAGGAAACGCCTGCTGTTCCACATAGCATAAAACAGGAGAAATGTTTTTTTCTTTAAAGAGAAATTGAAATAACCATTGAATTAAAATCCAGAGGAAAAAATCTTTTAAAGATGTATTTAAAAGAAAAACCACAAAACTGCCACAAACCACCTGCGGACCCCATCCCTACCCCCAAGTTCTCTGAATAGGTCTAGCAGATCAGTTGGGGACCTTTGTGTGCAGTATTTATTGCTAGAAACAATAAACACCTGATTCTTGGAAGTGAAGATTGTTGGAGACTAAATTCTTTCTAAGAAAAACTATTGAAATGGTTCTCTCTCTTAACAGGATGGTCTCTGGTTGTGTGAGAAGACATGTGAGAGTGGCATGCTATCTTCCCCCCAGTACTCTCCTCAGGAACTGGGAGAGCTCTGGAGATTAAAGGAACTATGTGGTGATCCATGTAGATGTGAGGAAAGATGATGGACTTCCTTGGAAAACAGGGTAGTATATAATGATCATGGAAAAGTGTACACTTGGATTCATTCCTGGAACAATAAGAATATTAAGGTAGCTTTTAATGTTGGGTTTCAACTAAAGTATAACAATATTTGCACATCCCTTTTGATAATTACAAGTGGACTGATACTATTCATTTTCTATAGTATAGATGTTGATCTGACAAAAACCAAAATGTTCAAGATAAAAAAATCCTTTTTATATAAAGTCAAAGACCTACTTGTAATTAATAAATGCACATAAGAATGCCAACTAGCCTGTCTTTTGTAAAATAAAGCACTACTGCTTTGACTCAGTATAGGGCCATACCTGGATCCCATGCAGAGTTGTGCTCAGCACCAGGGCATCTGTGCAGGGACAGGGACAGCAATGGGGGCTAGGATTTGTGATTAGTTTGTTTACACCATTGTCATTTTAGATAGAAACAAAATCAAAGTTTGCTTATACCAAATCTTCAAGTACTGCAAACTTGGCCTGATTAGGAGGGATTTCTGAGAGCTCACTGTGTTACGAGATATGAATCTGAGGTTACACAAGTGCACGTAAAATAAGATTGAGGAACAGCATGCTAAAGATTGTAAAATAAATAGCAATGCCTTGCAGCGTGCTGAGAACTTATTTATACTCTGGTATGTTAACACTGTAGGGTAGAAGAAAGGTCTGTCAGATTTTGACCTTCATCATCTAAGGCTGTGTAGATACTTCTAAAATGACCACTGGGTTTTGTTCACCTTAAGGTCATTGAATGTAGGTGAAAGCAAAGAGCAAGTGGCCTCTCAGTGCAGCACTAATCTTGTCTTGTAAGCAAAGAGATCACAACTCAACCCTGTACTTGGTTCTGTCAAACAAATTCTCACCGCTGCGGGAGGAAGGCAGTGTAAAATCTTGGCAAAAGGGTTACCTTGAGTTTTATTTAATTGAAGCATTTAAGCACTATTTGGTATCTCTCCAGTAAGACAAATGAGCAGTTGTTTTTGTGGAGGCTAGCAATCAAGTTGAGGAGCTGAAAGTACAGTTGTACAGCCCTCTGGTGCCACTTGTGAAACTCATATTCACCTGTATGTGTGTTCAGGCACAGGCTGTCCGTGTGTCTGTCTCTCTTCTGCAGTTCCTGTGTCAGCTTTTCCGTCAGTCCAGCAAGAGAGTCCCGTCTTACCACCGTACTAACACACAGTCTCCGCTTTCTATTGAGTAAAACTGCAAAGGCTTTAAGTCATTGTCTAGTTCAACTTCTTTTCCTTCCAACTAGAATAAGAGAGCAAAAAAAACCTTATCAGACTTAAACTGAAATCCCTTCATGTAAACCAAATATCAGGCAGTTACAGTCAGGGAGGATCTGTCATTACAGGAATGGAATTAGGTCCTAAATTACAGCATGAAGACTCTTTAAGTGAAATGAATTTCTTTAGATAGTATTTTAGAACATGCTATTGACCTTTAGCAGCATGAAATATTTTGTTGTTGAATACCCATTTTTAACTCACTTTAGAACTTTCGTAGGACAGTTTCAGTTCCGAACCAGGAATTTTAAGTAGGCGATACAGGAGTCCTTTGACCTTCTGAATAGTCATAGACTCTGTCGAGGGGAGAGATAGAAAAGTTATTAGAAAAATGCTGCTGCCACTGAGCTGTAGCAAAGTACCAGTGTTTCACTTTACTTGCTTATAGCAGCAGTGAAAAGCTGTATTGCTGCTTCAGTTCTAACACTGCAATAATGTCTTTGGTACCTGAAACCATATCTACTACTGTCAAATGGAAAATGGTTTTATCTGTGGTGGATAGGGCAGGATGTGCTACTACAGTTCAAGTGCTTTGATCCCACATACCAAATTTAAGTGTTACGGCTCCATAATTTACCCTTTTTGAGTTTGTATTTCTACATGCTAAACTAAGTGGCCTTTGGGACACACACCAGCCAGGTTCTGACTACTCGCATCTGGCAACTGTTCCTTGCAGTTTTCATTACCAGGAATTGGCTTTCCCAGCACAAGTAAGCAAATGGCTCTGTGGAACTAGTGACACTCTTAGGAATGTATTGAGTTATTAGTCCCCAACACATTGTCAGCAGAGCTGTTTATATTATGAAGTCAGTCATAGGAAGGGGCATTTTTTTGTAAAGGATCTTGAATGAGTAGATGTAGTTTGTTCCAGAGGTGATACCCATGTTTGCAATAGATAAACTCAGTATTTTGGTTGAACTTCCACTTCTTTTGAAGCTTTATCTAAAGGCACAGCAATAGCGAGTTATTCCTGTAATACCACACATTGTACTTAGACAAATATTTTTCTATCAAACATTTTTGTAAAAGCTGTATCAATCTGATTTTATGCAACTTGTGATAATAAATGTGATTTTTATTTTAGAATAAAGCTTGAGTATGTCTTTTCTCTCAGACTTCATTCTGACACATCTTTCTAAAACATCAGCTTAATTTAGAATGGTCTTGTTCATTCTAGTCTCACTACAGGCACTACAACTTCAAAAGACAAGTGTGATAGAGATCAGAATTAGATTTCTAACTTCATGTATTAAATACTAGACCTCAATATCTGGATTTACATACTATGCAGTTACCTCTTAAGGCTTCACAGTTTGGTTACTTGGTTAACACATCCACCAGATTTCATCCCTGTTAATTGGCCTTTAATTGCCTCAGACACATTAATCATGAAACCAGCAGCAGAGGTCGTAAGACAAGCATCAACTTACGGTCTTCAAGCGGGACCGATACTTCAAGTAAGTATGAAGGCCAGAAAAATAATGACTTTTTCAAACAGTTTCTGCCTTTGTCATTTCTTTATATGACAAGAGGAAAAGCTTTCAGGAGCTGGCAAAGCCAGAGGCAGCTGCCATTCTTTAATACAGTTATTTGAAAAGGAGCTATGAAACAACTGCTTGAACATTAGCCAAGACTTCTTACCTGGTAGCTTTTTCTCCACTGGCTTCTGTTCGGGTTTCTCAGGACACTTAATTGTCAAAGCTTAAGGAAGAAGGGTGAGGCATTAGTGAAAGAACAGCAAGCCCTGTCCTGGCAGAAGCATGGTGTTTCTAGTCTGTTTTTATTACAAATTATTTCCCTTGGCTTAGCCTGATCTCTCAAAAATTAGGATGCAGCTTGCATCTGAGCAGTTAAGATAGCATTTAGTCATTATCTGAAAAATCAATTAATTTTTTAAAAATTAAAATAACCAAGTTTTTATTCATCTTCAGTAACTTACTGTAGAAGTGACTCCCTAATGCTTAAAGGTAGTATTTTTTGATCAAAAGGAGTATTCACCTAAAAATGCCTAATTTCTATTTCATTTTTTAAAAATAACCTGCAGTAGAATGGAAATTGGTTATTCAGTTTAAAACATGCTTTTGGTCCTCTCAAAGGCACCATACAAAGACTTTTAAAGGACATTATTACCCTTATTATTTTACAGAGATTAAAAGACTTATCCCTAAAATAAGGTTTATATTATGTCTAGCCAACAAGATTCCTTGTTCTATGTAGTCTTCCACCCAAATCCATTAGAATGTAATGCTTTAAAATACTATTTTGCCCATGGAGTAAAAAGTTTCAGTTTTTCTATCAACTGGGAAACACAGCTACATGAATTTGCAAGTCCAGGATCTAACCTGGATGAAATATGTAGACAGCCCCAAATACCAAAGCTACCCATATTTTCCTTGTCTGTCCTAAAGTTAAGAAGTTATAAAAAAGATAGTATCAGAAGACACTGCAGCTGTTGAGATTAAAACCTGAGATGTCTTCTGTAAAGAAGCCATTCACACTGTCAGAATGGAGTATCAATTACCTTTGTTCTCCATTAAATCTCAATTGAGAAAATCATTTGGCTTGGGTTGAGGGGGGAAATGAGAGAGAGTACACAGAATCAGGGTTCCAGTCAAACTCACTGATACAGTTCAGAGAAGAATTACAAGCTGGAACTTCTGAATGTTTTGTTCTCCACATACACCTAGGAAACACTAAGCTCATAAAATATTCTACATGCAGAAGAAACGATTTTGACCATTTCTGGCCTCTTACTCAGGAGCTGATTTTTCAGAGTCAGAGGCTGTCGGCCCTTCAGTTCTCCTTCTTCAGGCGCTCCATATTCTGTTGGAGGAAAAGTGCATGTAGAACCATTCAAAGATTAAAACTCAAGACCTGTGAGCGCTGTGGTGTAGGATCAGGTAGGAGTTCCCTCGGCACCGACGTGGTAGCTGCTGCACGGCGCAGTGCCGCAGACATGAGCCTTGATCAGCTGCTACAGCATTCAGGCCACGGGGGTGCTGCTTAGCATTCCCACTGCTGAGAGAGCCACTGCCTGCCCAGCAGGTGAGGTGGGGCAGATGCTCACAGGCGCTGGGATGTCCGAGGCAGGGAGCCTGAGTTCCTGAGGCAGCAGTGCCCCAAAGGGTGCAGTACTGTGCAGCTGCCCCACAGGAGCAAAAGCCCACTGGCACACAGGCCTGCCAATGGATGGGCTTTCCTAAGGCTTAGCAGCACATGGAAAAACGACCAAGGGGAAGAGAAACTGAAAACAGACCAAACCTGTGCTGCTACAATACAAGAAGTGAGGAAATGCTATTGTACTGTGCTTGTACTTACTAAGACAAAGTGCTGGGTATCTGGGATGGGCAGCAAGAAATTCTTCACTTGGTTTGTTTTTCTCTGGGTTCCAGTGCCCACCAGCTTCTAACCAGTCCTTTCCAAATATTTTGCGATAATCGAGCTCTGCTCCTCTTCTTTCAGCAGGAAGGATCTGTACTGACACAGGAATGGCACAGAATATAATTATATAACTTTCCAGAGAACAAAATCTAATCAATGACACTGACTCCTTGGTTTTACTTGGTGTTCAGTATTTTTTAATGCTACCAAGAATCTTAAACCCCATGTCTCCAAATACTGACTGATCCATATATTCAGTACATTTTAGAGCCATTAAGTCTTACAGCCCCTAGGTGTGTGTGTACTCACTGAGCCATAAATGAATATCTAAGCAAAGATTTTGCTGTATATTATGACGCAACGATGTTTTTTGTAGCAACGGATCAGATGCTGCTTCTGCTCTCCTTTATGATAAACATTTGCTGAAAGTTTGATTTGGTTTGGATAATGGTATTTTCCTATTGCAGAAGGCAAATGTTGGTACTGCTGTCACTGAAACAGATCAGACTATGCTCCTTTTTCTATTTTTTCGTTTTTTTCAAGAGTGTTCTTTTGTTAACAGTCCTGCAACTGAAACACACCTCAGGCACTGAGAAAAAACCACCATTGTCCCATCTTATCCGAGTCTCCACTGAGTTAGCAATGCTGACAAAGAGGGCTCAGTCCTGTAGCCCTACTGACCGCCCCACTGACAAAGGGATGGGCTAGTTGGCACTTTACTTTTCCTGCACCCAAACAATCAGTAATCTTGAAAGAAACTGAACACAGTTCCTCAGGCAGTGGTTTAATGTTTTTGCCAGACTCATGCAATTTGTTGAAATATCACATACCTCACAGTTGTTCAAAACCTCCAGCTGACTTATCTTGGCAATAATGAGCTGTATCAGGGTCTCTGGGTTCTTCTCTGTGTCCATAAAGGGGTTATTGTTACACTGCAGTGCCCGCAGACTTGGCAGTTTATCAAGCTCATTGATAGATGACCACTAAAATGGAAGGGAAGAGTCTTTTGAGGAAATACGAAACATAACTTCATTTCAGAACAATACCTGGTAACACTGACTTTTCCTGTACAACAAACATGACTGGGAAAATTCTTTTGATCATCAGAACCAAGTACTTGGATCCTATTCATTTAGCTAAAGAAAGAACTACACTACATTTAATTAAAAACCAAAACAAGGAATTAGTCAGAATTTTAGATCATTAGAATTCTGTGAGAGGAATTATGAAGTAGCAGGGAATATGACTAGCTGCCATAACATAAATGTAGTTAACTGACATGTTAAGAAATGTTTTTACATTTTTAAATTATGCCTCTGTGTTGATCAGTGTTCAATAATTGATCAGTGTTCAGTAATTATCTCAGAATCTTACACATACAATCAAAGAAAATTTTAAAAAGCAAACTTCAAGTTACTCTCAAACAAAGATACATTTATTTACAAAGTGTGAAACCATCACAATCCAACCTACCTGTGATATTTTATTGTCATTTATTGCAAGGCGTTTTAGCGAAGGAAACATTTTAGTCTTGCATCCTAGGAAAAGAGTAACAAGCAAACAGTGAAAACTTCAAATAGACAGAATTTTAAAACTATAAATAAATTACATCTTTTACATACCAAATCCAGCATCAGGAAAGTGTATAGAAGATATCCCAGTGTTTCTAAGTATTAGCTGTTCTAATCTGAAATTTGATAGATACAATGATCACTGTATATAGCACAGGAAGTTTTTTGCAAAGAAATACATCATCATTTTTTTTCTTTTCTTAATAAAGATCTGCGACTTTGATGTGGTGCAGCATCACTGACAAATGAAATGCAGCTTCACAGACAGTACCCAGACTTCGGCAGCGTTCAGGGAATAAAATTTTCAGTGCATAGGTGCAACAATTTCAAGCTTTCAGAATGGCTCCTGGATTTTCCAAATGTGTGATTTTCCAAATGATTTTTTTAAAACAGCTTCTGGCTATTGAAAATCATGGCTCCTATTTTGGTGCACAGTGGAAGATGAATAATTCTGCAAATTAGCAAAATGTGGTAAATCACATTCATTTCATAAGTGTATAATGAAAACCTAGTAACACACAGCTTAAGACTGTGTTACTGTACAACAAAAGTAAGATTATATTAAAATAGCTCAAGTAAATAATGCAGTTACTCTCCTCAAGAGGGCAAAATGCCTCTGCTTCAAGAGCTCATGAATCTTTCATGCAACATCAATACTATCATATTTCCATCAACAATGACTATGGAGATGAATATCCAGGACAAAGAATTTCCAGCAAATTTGTTTACAGCTACCTGGGGAGCTGTGCAATTAGATGCAGCTGATTTCCATCCAGTAACTGGTTGTCTGAAAGGTCTAACAACTTCAGGGTCTGCAGGACAGTATCAGGCCTGATACAGTGGGAAAAAAAACAAACACAGACACAGAATATTTAAAGTTACTGGCCAACAAAACCACTATTTTCCTAAGTATATAATTGCATGCACACGATTGTGCACATTTATAAATGTTCTGAAGTACATCACATGAAGTTTGTGTCAATTATTGTCATGGTGATGTAAATGTTACAGGCTTGTAACTTTATGTACTATGTAACTTCCTGGTACATCAGGGGCTAACAACTGACTGACTTATGTTACTCACCTCTCCAAAACTGTAATGTTATTAGAAGAAAGGTACAACTCTTCAAGTACTGGCCATCCTTGAGCACAAAGAAGAACCTAAGAGCAAAACTTTATTTAATATAATAAAAGATGGGAAAAAATATTTCAGAAATTATACTTCATGCAAATTTGCTCGGAACATGTTCAGAACAAACTGTAGCTCCCAAAACCAGAGGAACAATTATTAACGATTTCTTAGTCCTCCCTTTCTTCCAGATGGCTCTCCTGTGCCTGGATCTACCAGAACAGCTGACATCCAAGGGGTTCTGCAGTCACAGGACTTACAGTCCCAGGCTTGAGGCCACCCTCGCAGCTGAGACTGTGTGACCTGGAAACTGAGTAAATTTATTCAGCGAGTTGGAGTGACCAGGTTTTCCCTGTGATGGGGTGCGGAAATGGTTGTACAAACTCTATATATGTGCAGAAGTTCCAGAACCAGCTAACACACGCATCTCATCAGGTCTGACAGGTTATTTTTTTAATATCTTAATTTATCAGAGCTTGAAGCCTTCTCTGTCATGGGCTTGTGCCAGCCCATAAACCCACTAAAAGCCAAGAATTGCATTAAGTCAACATATCCTGAAGTTTTCAAGTTCTCTAAAGAAAATAAATTAATTCAAAAAGGGCTACAAATTGAACAAAGATACTTTTGTTTTAGATCTTATGCCCTGAAATTGCATAAAATGTATTATTTTACTTTACATGGGTTTTTTCTTTGCCAACATTTACAGGAGGTAACAAAACTTTAAAAAACAAACACTTATTGCGATATTAAAAAAACCTATATAAAATGCTGGCATAAAATAGCTCTGTATGCAATTGTGAAAGGGTCAAAAATTGTGCAGTTTTAGCAGATGGAGTTCCATAAGCACTGGAACTGCTTTTCTACAGATTTGTGCCTGTGAGTGGCAAATTATTCTTTTCACTGAGTTTTTTTTTTTTCTGGTGTGTATTCTCCAGAGTCAAATTAAGTGTGAGCTCATCCTGCTACTCCTTCTTTGGCTGGGAAACTTACAGGGGCTCTTTCATCCATCTACATTCCTGTTTTAAGGGAATTAGTAGATAATAAATTATTTTTAAGCCCCCAACTCTTTCCAAAATGTGATTGTAGCTTACCAGGGGATTCAAAGTTTTTGAGATGCAAGAACACAGACAGTCACCTAAAGCTTGTTTTTACAGGAGGCTACAAAGGCCACAAGCAGTGGAGTTCAGACACGTGGACAGTCCAACTCAATTGGTTTTGTGCATAGCTGACCCCTTCTCCTATAAACATCCCCTCTCCTCAGCACCATTCTCTCCGTTACAAATCCATCCAGCTGCAGGTCTACATAACTGACTCATAATAGACATCATGCCAAGGGGTAAATACTGAGATCTCCTCAAGAGGCAGGCTATGATTTGGAGCTCAACTGCTTCACACCCAAAAATACGAAACATCAACCTGCTGCCATATCTGTAGCACACAAAGACGTACAAACTCAGATACAACAACTTTTCCTGTTCCCAAGCAACAGCAGGAGACACTAATATTTCATCTCTTTAATCTGATAGTTTCCCCATGTCAACAAGACAGACCAAAATAATTATCCACTGGTGATGAAGAAGCATGACAAGAAATCTGCAGAGTCAAGAGAAATGAGGTGCATGTTCACTAACAGAGATTCCCCCACAATAGCCCTGCATTGGGATGGATGGACGGAGGAGACAAACTGCACAAAACTGAAGTATCTGAAGACCATTCAACAGGCAAATGACAAGAAAATTGCCAAATGACAGGTCACAGCACAATTCTAAGAAACTCAAATTGCCAAATTTTCAGCTACTGCTTGAAACAGCTTCCAAAGAAACGAAAGTTCACAGATCTGACACAGACTCAACCCTCAGGAAAGACTGGGGCCTCATTGTGGATAGCTGATGGGGAGGTAACAAATAATCAGAGGAGAAGCCACTGATGCTCAAAACCAGAAGAATGGAAATGCAAGAGCTATTGCAAAAGAAATAAAGATGACAACAAGTAACAATTGTCATCATGTACATCCCTTATGTTCCTGTATTTTTAGTCTGTTTATCCCAGGAAGCAAATAATATAATTGGGAAAGGCACAAAGAAGCTAAACAAGAATTAAAGCCATGAAATGGAGAATAGGTGTTCTCAGTTACTTTCATATAAGACATTGGGACTTACTAAATGAAATTATCAGGCAGCAATATCAGAACCCAAAAAACGTTAAATTGATTTTAAAAGATATGTATAGTAAAATTTTCAAATGGGTTCTTAATACAGTTAGATAAATCAGGAAACAAAAAATCCACAAATATTAATTAAATAGAGGTACATACTCTCGAGCTCACAAAGCCACAAAATTCCAGATTACTTTCTAAGAAGCTCTTACCATGTGCTTACCCTTTGCCTAGAATTTTTCCCAACTACCTGCTGCTACTTGCTAGTGTCAGAAGCATGATCCTGCACTTCTGTTCTAACCCAGATTTTTCTTTTACCCTGTATAATAGTAGATTATATTATAAATATAAAATCTTAGTTTGAAAACAGAATGACAAATATAACACTATGATTTAAATGCTGAATAAGAAGAAAAGGGTTTGGAGCCATAAATATGAATTCATTACACTCAAATGCATTAATTCAATTTCTAAGTCAATGGCTGCTAACTTTAAGTTATTTTACAGGATATTTTCCCCCCTTGAAAGTTATGTTATGTTTTGAACAATCAATCAACAATTATACAGTAATAAGCTCTTTTACTGATATACTAATAATTTCAGAAGTATTTAGATATATGCAAATAATATACCAATGAAAGAATTCTTTTTGAAAACTGATGCTCAACGTGTGTGAATGTGGAGCTTTGTATTATTACATAACAGTTAAGCATGTCCCTCTCCTGTGAAAAATACTTCAAAACAGAGGAACAAATTTTAAAAAAATCCAAGTATAACTATCCCAATGCCATATATTCTTACACATAACAGCGAGTAATTTTGAAATGCTGTTCACCATTAAATTGTTTTAATTTTAATTAAAACATTCCTAAGACTTTTCCTTATATTCCCATTGACAATCAATATATTTCTCACTTGCTTGAATTATATTCATTATTATTATTTTCTGTTTAAAACTTGACTTTTCAAGTAACTCCCCTCAGAGCTTAAGCAGTGACATTTTCCAGTGGTTTGTTCACAGAGTACTAATGTCAGGTACATCCCTTTATTTTTACTCTTTTGTTTGGCTGCCCTGGAACACCACTTTCAAGTACAGGCTTATGTCTCCCAGCTTACAGGAAATGAACTGGAACAAATTCATAAAACAGATTTTGGAACCAAAGATGTCTTTATGGCCAATGACAAATCATCAGCGAAAGCAGAGTTTCAAAAACAAATGCAAAAACTGTATCATTTTAAATTGCTCTGACTAAGCTGGGGCTTTCTCACTTCAATTTAGTTACCCCTGGAGAACTCTAATCTGCCTGCAGCCATGGCTCCACAACCAGCCTTTCGGTCACCCCATGGAGGGATGGAGGACAGCTGCTGGCAGGTGCCAACATTTTAAACACCACAATGCACAGATTTACTCTGACAGGCACTAGATGACATTTAAAGTGTTTGTAGCCACTTAATTCTTCCATTCCCTTCACCATTCATATTGCTGCTACTATGGAGGGATTATCAACTGTCCTGCCATAAATCCCACAGGCAGTTTTAAGAGCACAGTGAATGGACACTAAACAAAAACACAGCAGTGACCTTCCTCTAGCCTTGCTGGAAGACAAGAGAATAAAGAAGCTTCTTTCTACTCCAGCCCCAGTTTTGCTAAGTGGTCTTTTACTGGATAGCAGCTAGCAGCCAAAATCTGAAAAGTTACGCACTTTTACAATGCAGTACTATAAAATCTGACCCTGAGAAATCCAAATAATAGTCTGGAATTTAGAAGCCATTATAAGCAACGTGCCACTGCTGAGATGCACTTCCAAAGCCCCATCTCTGAAAAAAGCCCCACTGCTAAATATAGTTGACAACAAGACTGCATTGCTAATAAGATGTCATACCAGGGGAGAGTCATTTAAATGTGCATGTTTCAGTGCCTGAAACAAGTCAGAACTTTGTTTTTCCTCTGCTCTGTGCTGCTAGTAACCAGGCATCATGTAGTTCAAGAACCAGCAGTATGGTCAAAGATACTAATCCAGTCTCCTGCTGATGCAAAGTGATGCCAAACCAAGAATTTCTCATCATAACAAAGTAGTATTTTCTTTCCATTTGCATTTGTTCTACTGCGTGCATAAAAGTACAGGTAAATCTTCAACAGCTACAAGGAACCAAAAAGTTTTCACTTAGACAAACTTTGGGACACAAAGCTATATTATACTCCACTGCTTTATTTTGGTTTAATAATTTACAGATGTAGATGAAGTAAAATGTTTCTTATTAGACTCCTATGCCAATATTACTTCCTTCATTATGTAGGAAGTACATTAGTTAATATGCAACAAACACAGTTACCCCACAGCACCTTTTCAAAGGATGATTTGATTTCAGTAGAACAATGCAGTGCACAAATGTTTATTATGCTTTCCTTGCCTCAGAAACCTCATGATATTAAATTTTTAAAAAATCAGGAAAGGTTATTACCTCTGTCCATGTTATTTCAGCTTGATTAAGTGCCAGAATCTTCAAGTTTGAAAATGCACTGGATATAAAAGTTGATGTAGATGGAAATCTCATTTTGTTTTCACTGTGTAAAAAGAATAATTATTTGCATGATGAATAATCACATTTATTTAAGTCATTAGTTTGGAATTACATATCAAAGAAAAAAAATTTACACCCTCCAAAAATTAAAATCACTGCCAAGATATGACATATTTTAAAATATAATAAAATATATTTCTAATTATATTCAAACATACTCTTTCCTAATTTACTTTCCTGCTTCAGGAATGCATATTTAGTCAAGAATGCATATTTATTAATCTGTGGCCTCTTTCTCTTTCACTAAGTTTTGAACATGAAAAGAATGATTTTCATTAATATTAAATGAAGCAAAGCCAGAGCTTGGGCTTAAACTCCTTAGTGTTGACTGAAAATGAGGAGCCTACATGACTATCCAGACCCCAGTAAAACAAAAGTACGTAAAATCCAGTCTCAGTAGTTAAGCATCACTACAAAGAAGAAAAGATAAAGATTCTCAAATCTGCAGTCTTGAAATCAGTTTTCATTATTCACTCTGAAAGAGAAGTTTTTATTTCTTTCCTTAGGCCTAATCTACCTGCATATTCTCAGAAAAATCTGTCGGTGTAGGTTATAGTTACATACTTATGGGTAAAACTTCCACATAGAGAGCTGGTTAATTACTTTGTTAATTCCAACATTCCATGCACAAAAAGAAAAATCAGTAACAGATTTACCTTTTTTATTTTTTTAAAGCAAAGAGAAGGTCAAAACAATAAAAACCTGATTCAGACTACGTCAGTTTGTAGTCATAAGCATCAGATTCCAGCATCAATCTCATTTTGTTTTCCATTTCTTTCACAAATAACTTCTGAAAACCCTTCAGTCTAGAGTTTCTCAACAATGAAAAACTGAAAAAATTATTCTGGGTGAATTAAAATAAATCCTCTGTATTCTCATGCACACTGATAACAATAAATCATGATATGCTCTAGGCAACGTTAGATTTACAAATAGCACCCAGGTTGCAAACAGCTGTTAAGTGCTAAATATTGAAGAAAATGGAACACCTACAACTATTTAAAAATACTTTTTTGTCACATTAATGATAAGAATAAATAAAAAACCTGGTGGTTTAGGCTGTTACCTAATCCATTGTGTTATTTCACACCACAAAATTACTGTGGCATGTACCAGTTACAGTGTAAAGGTGTGTACTGGAAATGTTCTTTATTTTGAAATTAATTTGTGAATTTTCTGGTTTCTATAGAATTGGAGCTTTATTGAACAACATCCTCCTTCCTTTTCCAATGTCATCATTGTACAAGAGATTTTCTCCTAGATCTGTCACCATGATCTTATCAGTTTCTTACCAGCATCATTTTAGGACAGAAATAGACTAGGTTTTGGGATAACTAAGGTTTGGATAAAGCATTATGGATAATTGAGTTTAGTGTCACAGACACAGTTGACACAGTTGGTTAAACAAAAGTGGGCTCCTAAATACAGACCTGCCTGAGCATTCAGAATGTATCAACAAAAATAAAACACAAAGATAAAGTCTTAAAACTTGGAAGAAAATGTTCTCCAGAACTTAGTTTTACACAGAAGCTGAACTCCTAGGGTTCTAGTCTGTTCTTGAATACAGGTGTCCCAAAAATATAGCCCACACAGGAGTTGCTTAAGAAGATTTAAAAAACAAAAAAAGTATTTAAAAACTTAGGTCCCATTAGAATGAGTCTTTTTGTATCCAGTTACGTTTAGAAAGCTGAACCCTGAGCCTCTTGGGTTTTGTCCCTACCCCAAAGGAAGAGAAACCCGAATAGAAATATTTATACCTGACATTAAGTGTTTCCAGATTTTGAACTTGAGAAGCAATAACTATTACTGTCTCCCAAGATGATATCAGATTTTTTGATAGGTTTATATGCCTCATATCTGAAATTCCTTGTTAAGAAAAAGAAACTTATCTCGAAACTGAATTTCTCTTTTTCAGAATTAGAATTAGGGTTTGGTTTTGAATCAAAAATACATAGATTACACTAAGGGATGTTACTGCTCAGTTACAGCAAATTTTATTTTGCTTTGTGATATGGAAATGGCTTATAGTTTAATAAAAAAGCTTAACTATACAAATCCTCAAATGGATTAATTTCCATACTGACAGGAACTCTTATGAGTCCTTATAAATTAACAAATAATAACTGCTTTGTAGTTTTGTAACATTGCCACTACATGCAGTGTACTAAACACATTATTTGTTTTATACTGGAAACCTCTGGTGTCTACAGAATGTATCAGTTCTACTTCTACAGTGTTATCTATTCTAAGGAATTTTAAAAAAACCCACTGCTGGAGTCTTCTGAAACTGCAGCCACAGTAGCAACCTATGACTATATTTCTATTTTTATCCACAATTTGCATTTCCTCTCAAAAACCGTAGGCACCTGGCTTTTTAACTTTTTAACATTGTATTAAACTTCTAAATATAAACTTCAGTTTTAATTTTATTTTTAAATAAAATGATACAATTATCATTCACTGAAGTGAACACTTGGAATGCTAAAGTATGTACTTTATTTGTGGTATCATGCAATAATGCAAAAAAGGATACTGGCACACGTTCTGCTGATTTCCTCTTCCTGACCAGCCTGGCTCACTGCACACTCACGCACCGAGATATCCACCAGTTTGTTCAGTTGTCTACACGAGAAAGAACATTTTGTTAAGTAATCTTCACACAGAAATAGGTACGTTACATAAATGTCTGGTTGTTACAACTACATAACATCTTTTTCACGTATATCTCTCCTTTGGAATTAGCAATGTGCAGATTACTACATTGCAGTGTCATTCACACTTGAAAACAGACACATCTCTATTTTTTGCCTTTACCTCACTACTACAAAATAAGTCTGGTTGAACCACATTTCCTACACCCCCCTAAAAAAACCCTCATCCAACTAAAATAAAAGTGATAAAACAGATTAAATATAGCTTTACTGGAATTTAATTAGAGGTTCCAAGTTAAAAAGGTTTCTTGCAACGCTTTTTGCAAGAGGTTCAGAGTTATTTGGGCATTTTTTGTATCACTTATCAAAAGTATTTTTGACTGCTTAGTATATTCGGGGAGACAAGGAGAATAGTTGTGGAATGCCAGCTCAGAAGGAGACTGCCACCTACTGAACTAATACATCTCTACTGCTGGAGGCCATTGGAACTGCAACTTATTACACATCATTAAGTTACTTCCGTTCTTAGCCTTCCAGGTACATGGACATGACATGAATTGATTGAAAAACTTCTTCACTAGCAGTACAATGACTTTCTGCTTTTCCTCTCTTGGTTACAAAGTCGTTAGTGATATGAGTATAAAAAGATTTAAAAATACTGTACAATATTAAGAAAACATTAAAAAATACCTATTTAAAAAGGACCATGGATGTGTATGATGACTGCCAATATCATGATAATTTATCTCTCTTTTCTCACTGGATATCATCACCTGCTACTTTATGAAACCAGAATGAGGATTGTGAGAACTCAAACATGACATAATTCCAGTTCCTATTTGTAAAACATGTAAATTACAAAGCTACAATCGGAAGATTTCTTGTCTCTTCCACCATAGTGCAGTCTGGCTTGCTTTTAGACACATAACCATTTTATATGCATGGCAGTCACTTCCTTACAGTTGAAATACTACGTGACTAATCAATCACTAATAAAGTACCTTAGATTTTCATATATTACACTTGCCTTTGCTGTTCTGCAACAGAATCCATGCCAACAAATTCCACAGTCTTCGTTCCAAATACTACTGTATTCTCTGTCCCATACTGAACCTCTTGCTTATCATTCAATCCGTACCGATCCTTTACTGCAGTAAGAAAATCTACTCCAAAATTTGCCTTGTTTGGTCGGATGAACGATCCTCCTTTAGGATGCCTAGAATAGAGAAGCCAGGAAGAGTTGAAATATAAAAAGTTATCATAACAATGACTAATTAATTACTTCCTTAAAAGAAAAATACTGAGAACCAAAGCAGTCAAAAGGCAATTCTACAGGCCAATTGTAAACATCACTGTTGCCAGCGAGCCAGGTAAGCCTTTCAAAGTATCTTTGATAGTACTTGATACAAGTTCACATTGTGAGATACCATGATAACTGGAGCACCAGCTCTCCAAAATGTACTTACACATCAAAATTACAGTGTCAGTGCCATTATTAAAAATAACTGCTCTGTTACTTCCAAACTCATTATGAACTCAGGTTCTCCAGAAAAAGAAGGTTCTACCTACAGATAGACAAAAGTCTGAACCATACAATAAATGTGCCTGGAGTCTTACCAAAGCCTAAGGAGTACTCAGAGTAGTGATTGCTACCTTGTATTTATCTTGCATAATTCACTTGTAATTGTAAGAGAAATCAACCTTGTCCTTCCATTCACACAAATGGCACAACATACAAATTGTAGCACTCGGAACTCTTACACAAACTCAAACTTTCAAAAATCCTGATACCAACTTGGTAACAATTCTGAATATTCAACAGAAATATCCCACTACTAATGTATGTTCAACACAGTCCTATGAAGTTTCTTGCTTTTTCTTGAGCACTGAAAAAACTCTGTTGCTTTACAGTTTCTTGCCATGCAATTGCTTTGACTTTTTCTATCAAAGTTAGCAAGGAAACAGTATCCAGGAAGAACTAGCAGAGACAAGTTATAGGAGTGGTATCACAGAGCAGATGAAGATCTGATAGAAGCATCAGCCAGAAAACAGCAGGAAGAAAGTTGCAAGCTGGGATTACCTGTCTGCCATCAAGCTGAGAAGATGACAGGCTTTGGTAGGAAAGTACCCAGGAGGAAGATATCACTTATGTAAATAAAACTTCTCAAAACAGCACGTAAGCATCAAGTAGCTAATTAGCAAACCATAATATAAACCACCGATGCTACAAAGTTCAAAACTCTCATAGAAAAAACCAGTAACTAAAGGCCCTGAATCCTATGGACCTATTACAAGTAGAGGGAATAACTTGGGCACCATACATTTGCTTTTTTGTTAAAAAATCAGTGCTGGAAATTTCCTGTGCCAGTTTCATTCACTAATGTTTCCACTCTCATATCTTAAAGAAGGACCTAAGTAGAAACTAGATATTGTTTACTTTCAAAATATTTTCAGTCTAGTTTTGTAATGACTAAGTTTAGAGTGCAATGATTACAAAAGAAGCAGAAAGGCAAACTCTTAAAGAATGTAAATCTGGTATGTACTTTTCATGTTTGATAAGCATTTTCAATACATTTTTAATCCAGTATTTTCTTCCATTCCTTTGAAATTCCTCATAGCTTGCAAGCACTTGACTGATTTAAATATTGAACTTCCTCAAATGTAAAAATGATGTGATTCTTTCTTAACGCCCCTTCTTAAAACAGTAAATTGCCTTTTTACGACCTGAACTAGAACATCTCTTGCTTGCAAATGTATCACTTCTGCATTTAATTAAGTCAAACAGCTTCATAGATGGCAGAGAGTACAGGATTCTGCTTGGGGCTCTGGAACAAAATCCTTGTAGTGCTGTCAATATGTAATTCACACTGGGTCCTACTGTAAGTTTATTCTGACAACAACTGTCCCATTCCCCATCACCTTGATTCTCCCCATTTTGTCATCATCATACTTCTGCACTCAACAGTTCTGCTCTTCTCAACCCTCTCACCAGAGCTAATCTAGAACATCACATCTGCATCCCTCCTGTCATGCCATTTAACTCTGGCATAGCCAAGACCTCTGGGTCTCTCCATCACCATATCCATTCCTAAGCCCATTTCTGTCCTCTCAGGTCACCACTTCTACTGGCATCCCCTTCCTCATTTTCTGTGCAGGAGACAGTTCCTTCCTCAGGAAAAAAAATAAAGCAGAGGAACCTAGCTACCTTGCCCCTTGTCATTTAAAGCTACAGGAAAATTTGAGTGTATTTATCTCTCAAGACCCTTCTCTCTTTGTCTTGATCACAAGATCATAGGTTTTCTTTCTCCTGTTGCTATCATTTCCCATTACTCTGCATGCTATTATGAGTTACCTAATGTATATTTAAATCAATTCCACAGCCCAAGCTTCTTTTTCAGTTCCTGTCGGTTTATTTGATCTACTTTTTCAGGAACTGTCACAAAGGACAGGAAAGGAAAGTGCAATAGGAATCTCTTTTCAGGCAAAATTATTGTGTATTCAAGGAGAGAGGTCACTGTAATTCATTTTCCCTAAAACACACCGCCTGTATTAAATTTCACACTAGGGCATACGAACTGTTCAAGCTGTATTTACATATCAAACAAATAATGTATGGCAGCTGGACTAATGCAAAAACACACCTATTAGCCACCGGTCTCCATAAATGGGAAGTCAACAGATGAATTCTAATCCAAAGAATCATCCAGCATGCATATCATGAGATCGAAGAACCTAAGGATTACTAATCAAGCTGACTTAACCGGAACACTCTGAAGTCTGAGAACAAGGATTTTGTTCTCATGTATGGAAATTGTCTTGCAGACAGAACAAAACACTGTGTGGAAATAAAGCGGTAAAAGCAGAAAATGTGGAATATGTGCAAGTGGGGCTCTGGCAAGTGGCTGGCTCTAGTTAATATTCACATTTCCTATTGACTTTTAGAATAGAGAGGTTGACCCCAATCTCAGAAGTCATCTTGTAGGACACTTTCTATTCATGATTCAGTAGCCTGAAGCATACAACCCATCTGCTGGCATGCCCAGGGCCCTTCAAGGATATTCATTAAAATTTAGATTAGCTGTCAGCTTCCACTGAATAAGGAGGAAATCTGGCATCATTCTTTGCTAATGTAAAACAAAGTCATGGCACTGCTCATCATTACAGGTACACGATGGCTTTTCATATGCTAGGGAAATATCACACACACTTCTCAGTACTGAAGAATAATGCAGGAGTACATAAATCATAACAGTTACACACTTGAGCTGTCTGACTACAGAAGCTTCTGAGCCACGGAGAGAGATGTCAGCTTTATCAGCCTTGGCAGTAAACATGGATCAAAGGGCTTCTTTGCCCAGTACGTCTGTTTGCAATGATCAACTCCAGGCAATTATCATCATGACTGGAGCAAATGTGCTACAAGGCTCATAAGGTGTCATAAAATGGAGCTGTTGGAATCCATGCATGTCTTTTCTACACAGGCCCTGAACAGATCTCTTCCTTCTAGGGGAAGGTGTTCAGCAGACAAAACTTCTATTAGAAGAAGCTACACACTGCAGTAAAGAAAATCCTTCAAGTTTTAGAACAGGCCATGGCACCAAAAAATGTTTGTAAATGACACCTAACACTAACCTGCCATGGTGTATTAAATTCCTGACTGAACAGAAGAAGCTTTGCAAACATGAGTAAGCACTTCAAGTTCTTGAAAGTTTACCTTAGTTGAACAGACATGAAATTTGATTCTGAACTGACAAAACAAGGAAAGAAAGACATCTGCACCTTTAGATGCTAGCTTAATGTTCTCCTGGTACACAGGACATGTTAGAGCAGTGGTTAGGGACAAACGTTTGTTTCAACACAGTTCTACTGGCAGCAAAGAGCATGAGTTTCTGATGGACAAAACTTCCTAACTGAAACCTTCTCAGGAATCTTAGGAATGCCTTCTGCCTTTGCAAAATGGAAATCACTTTTTTTTTTCATGGACACTAAAATGATATTGACATTTCTCCTGTATATGAAGAGTTTGTGCTGTAGGTAGATATTCCCAGAGGTGAATATCCCGTTGAAGAAAAACTAGCCTAATTTAATATAAACAAATCTTTCATGGAGCAGATCATCTTGAATGCCATCATGCAACATGTATAGGACAACCAAGGCCCAGCCAGCATGATTTTATGAAAGACAGGTCCTGCTTGACTAACCTGACCCACTCCTGTGATCAGGGGGCCTGCTTAATGGATGAAGATACAGCTGTGGATGTTAGCTACCTAGATTTTAGTAAAGCTTAAACTCTGTTTCCCACAGCATTCTCCTGGGAAAAGTGGCTTCCTGTGGTGTGTGTGGATGGGTGTACCCTTTGCTGAGTAGAAGACTGGTTGGATGGCTGTGCCCAGAGAGTGGTGGTGAATGGAGTCACATCCAGCTGGTGGCTCGTCAGCAGTGGAGTTCCCCAGGGCTCAGTGTTGGGACCAGTTCTGTTTAACATCTTCATCAATGACCTGGACAAGGGGATCGAGTGCACCCTCAGCAAGTTCACAGATGACACCAAGCGGGGTGTGAGTGTTGACCTGCTGGAGGGCAGGAAGGCTCTGCAGAGGGATCTGGACAGTTAGATTGATGAGCCAAGACCAATTGAATGAGGTTCAACAAGGCAAAGTGCTGTATCCTGTACTGGGGTCACAACAGCCCCATGCAAAACCAGGGCAGTGATTGTCCCCCTCGCACTCAGCACAGGCGAGGCCACACCTTGAATGCTGTGTTCAGTTCTGGGCTCCTCGTTACAGCAAGGACATTGAGGTGCTGGAGGAAGTCCAGAGAAGAGCAGTGAAACAAGTGAAGGGTCTGGAGCACAAGCACTATAAGGAATGGCTGAGGCAGCTGAGGATGCTTAGCTTGGAGAAAAGGAGGCTCAGGCAGGACTCTATCACTCTCTACACCAGCCTGAAAGGAAACTATAGCCAGGTGGGGGTTGGTCTCTTCTCCCAGGCAACATGTGACAGGATGAGAGGAAATGGCCTCAAGGTGCACCAGGGGAGGTTTAAAAAGATACTAGGAAAACTTTCTTCACAGAAGGGGTTGTAAAGCATTGGAACAGACTGCCCAGGAAAGTGGTGGAGTCATCATCCCTGGAAGTGTTCACAAAACATGTGGTTATGGCACTTGATGACATGGTTTAATGGTGAACATCGTGGTGGTGCTAAGTTAATGGACTTGATGATCTTAAAGGTCTTTCCCAAGTGAAATAATTCTATGATTCTTTTGGGCAGGAACATAAAATTCCAAAACAATAACATAAAATTGGTCAAAATTGCTGTCTATACACAACTTATAAAACTCACTGAAGAAGAAAAAACTGATGCTGTGGATGACTCAGCATTTCAGGACTACACAAGTACACAAAAGTCCAAGTTCCCACCAGAAGAAAACTTAAAAACACAAAAGCGGGGGAAGAAAGGCCACAAAGATCTGGGCAGCAACTGCAATTCTGGCAGGCTGAAAACATCACAGAAACAAGCTTTACCATACTTTCCTCCATTTTTCTGGCCTGCTGTGAAACTCAAACCTGTGAAAAGGGATTACAATTCAATATGGTCAATACTTCCACAAAATCTATTGAAATATCAGGATTCCTCTGGAAAGTGGTCTGGGAAGAACAAAATATTCTCTAGCAGGGAGAGAACTATGACTAAAAGTACCCTAAATGTGTGGTTGAATGTGTGTAATTGCTGTGATAACAGCAGAATGTTATGCCTATTCTGTGGCATAAGCAGGGAAGTATGTCCACCTACTGCTGGAGGATCCACACATCTTCCCCAGCAAAACAGCAGGGATAAAACCAGCTGCTAAAATAGCAGTGCCTGTGTAAGTGCTCTGTGTGAACAGAGTATCCAAACCTGACTGAACAGGAGGGCTAATGAGGAAGATGACCCTTCTGCCAGACTAATGGGGGCTTGGAGGCACACTCCACTTGACAGGAAGCATAAAAGAAGCCTGAACAGAACAGAACAGTTACAGAACATCTGTAACTGTGGGGAGAAAGAAGAGGTACCAGAGCAGCAATCAAAACCTGTTTTGATGCTGTCAAAAGTCACCCCAGCAGCAGCAGCAGCACATCTCTGCCTACACCAGACGGCTGCCTCATGGTCAGATGCCGAGATGAGCTTGGGCCCAGCAAAGGCAGACATCGTGAGGAGCAACATGTGCCCCACATCTCAGCGTGCTCACCTGGCCTCGGAGGTGCTCTCTACCAGCAGGTGCATTAACATTG
This sequence comes from Dryoscopus gambensis, assembly GCA_013389985.1. Taxonomy (NCBI): domain Eukaryota; kingdom Metazoa; phylum Chordata; class Aves; order Passeriformes; family Malaconotidae; genus Dryoscopus; species Dryoscopus gambensis. The sequence continues at coordinate 11,513 of WEIT01025784.1, read as the reverse complement.
CAGGAAGCAGCGCAAGGATACAGCAGCTGGAGCACCCACACATCCTACAGGAACTGTGTGGGGCTGAGGCACTGGCATTCCCAGGGGAGGAGGGTGTGCTTGTAACCCACATTTCCCAGGGGAGCACATGCATACAAGTGTGTGAATGGGTCTGTGGGACAAGAACGTATTGGAAAGCATACTCATGTTTCAAAAGCTGCATACAAATTTTAACACTGTTTTAAGGCTTGATTACTCCTCATTTCTCTTGAAGGACTGTAGAGTATAATTTAATTACAGTATACACTACCATAACTGACAGCTAAAATAGTATCTTCCTCAGTTATTAAGAAATGAAATCCTATCATCACAGAAAAGAAAAACCACAAAAACACCACTAGATTGTGCATTGTCATTTCTAGCTGATACAGGGTTGATGAACATGCTCATGATGTCAGCATAATTTGAAGTATGGCTGTTTTGTTCCTTGGTATTCATATTCTTAAGAAGTTCAATTATCACCACAAAATATGTGACCCAGATAAACGTACTGCTATGAAACATAAAAGTTTAGGTCATATTTTCAAAAAACTTGCTGTAGAGATCACATAGAACTGTAAGCAGACTTAGTGTTCCAAGTAAGGACTAGAAAGAAGATTCTCTGGTAATGAGAATCTCAAAATCAGTTTTATTTTCCTCTTATGATCTTATTTTCAAATGTCACTCTGAAGGATGTATTTTTAAAAGCAGTTATTTTAAAAATTGCCTTAAAAATAATTTTAAGATTTTCTTTCACTGCATTTGTTTACAGTACAACCTATTTGATCAGCTGCTTCTGCATGTCAGAATTCAAGGAGTGAGCGAAGTAGGTAAAGGATACTCATGATAAGGCGTAAGGGGAAAAATATAAATATTTTTTTAGACATGTATACACATCTACAAAGAAACATTATTCCCTTCTAATCAGTAGTAGCAAAGACGTGATGTTTTAAGTTGTGGGATGGTTTTGTTTTTTAGCATTCTTTTGCTAAAATAAGGTAACTATTTTTTACTTAAGTTTGCCTGCATCTTCACAGTTGGTACAAGAACTACAAATGTGTCTGAACACAGGAAGTTATATCTGTGTGTTATGGTGGGCTGCTAGAAATATGTATTCTCTTAGACTCCAGAAGGACCTTTTCTGATTGGAAAAAAGCAGAGTACAAAGAACAGGTGTTGTAAGAACAACACGTTTAAAGACCAAAACATTTACATTTGTTATGGGTATTGAGCTTCACTCAAAACATTGATTTTTACAGCAAGAATTGAGATTACTATCTGAGATCTCATCTCCTGGAAGCACACTAATGGCTGCTAAAAACCCAAGAGCCTATACACATGTATATAAATATCATATACACACAAATGTAAAGCAGTCAAGATTCTGCAATACGTTCATGAAATGTTCAATTGCTTTTTCTGTCCAGAGAGATTTGGAATGGTCAGCGAATTATTTCTATTTTTTCCTCCTACAGCAGAACACAGCTTCAACTTGGAAACTGTTTCAAGTAAATTCAAAGCATTTAGGAAGCAACTTCCACTAACATATTAATTTAAAAGACATGGTTGCTCTAAACCCACCATTTCCAATTCTTTCTTAGCTGAAACAAAAAATCCAGCAATGTTGAATTTTTTTCTTGTATTAAGTGCGTTTTGCCTCCTCAACTCTTGTTCTATTATTACCAGATATAAGGGAAAAAATATCCAGTCCTCACAGGTGGGTGTTTTCTTCTTTACTTATTTTTCTAAAGAATAGATTTTGGTCTCTCCTCCTTCACCACTTCAATGCTCAGGAACTTACTGAGCTAGCAGTCTACAGTATTTAAGAGCTATTGATGACTTTCTTCTATGAATTCATCCAGTTACTATTTAACTTCAAACTTTTAGCTGTTGCATGTCTCCTGACATAGAAATCAACAACTTGCTGCAGTTAATATCCACCCTAGCGTCATGTATTATCCAATTTCAAATGTGTTAAGTGCTCGAATCCTTACACCTAAAAGTAATGCGTGCATACACTTAAAAACTCTACACAGCTGCATGATGTTCTCCATGTACTAAATGCAGTGAACATATTTAACGATTCCTTAGTGATACAAATATAACCCAAATCATTAACAGGAACTTGGTAATTTCCCTTAACAAGATACATGCAAGTCATCTTAACTTCAAATCTAAACTGTATTTGAGACAGTTAAATATGGACCAATATTTCAGTTCAGAACTACCTAATGAAGATCAGTAGGAAATATTGATTTCCTAACTAAAGTAAAAGGTCTAAAATCTATCAACGGTAATATTAATAACATCCAAAAGTCTCATTTTATTACATACCTCTGAAAACATGACTTGTATTTTCTAAGTATTTACTATATTCCAATACTCGTAACTGAATTGCTATCAATGCAAGAGCCTCTATGGATTAGCTAGTCAGAGCACTCAGAATTATGATCTTTTTAATATTGGCCAATTGATAAATGAAGGGTTTGCCCTAAAAATAGCCAAAGGGCCTTTTTCCTTGACCATCTTGTCGCCAAGCATGACATGCCAATGCTGTGAATCAACTCACCTGCACTTAAAATACTGTATTCCTTCATAGCTGCCATCATGCTTTCCCCTCTGAGGATCATCCCATTCCACACCCAGCCAAATTCCTGAAAAAAATGGTAGATACGTTTTCAGATTTAGGGCATCATATCCATAGAAATCACAGCTGGAAAGAACCTCTGTAGTTCACCTTCTCTCTCAAAGCAGGAGATTATCACCAGCACTAAAACCAGTCAATCAGGCAATTTGTTACCTAGCCAGACCTTGAAAATTTCCAAGGAGAGAAAGATTGCAACACATCTGGCGAACATGTTCCAGCGCTGCATTACTTCTGTAATGGAAGAGATTTTCCTGCTGAGGCTATTGTCCTTTATTACATAATCTAGTACTAGTAAGAAGAGCTAGGCTCTGCCATCTTTGTAACCACCGGTCAAACAGCTGCAGGAAGCCATTGGATGTCACTTTCTTTCTCTTCACCACATTAACCAAGCCCAGATCCCTCAACCTCTTCACAACACATGTATGGACCGTGCCCTTAACCACCCTGACAGTCCTCCAAGACTTCCCGAGAGAGGAGATCTTTGTGATTCTCTCAAGTTCATCTGCATTCCTCTTGAACTGAAATGGTCCCACACCAGATACATTACTCCGAGTGTAACCTTGTCAAGAACCCCCGCCCCCAGAGAGGGACAACAACTTCCTTTAACTTGCAGGCCATGTTCGTCATGTCACTCTAGGGTAACCTAGTACCACATGTATCTTTACTTGTTACAAGAGATCACTGTTGGCTCATATTCATAACAGTATCCAACTTAATTGCCAAGTCCTTTACAACAGACTCTGAGTTGCTAGTACTTCCTGGTCCATACTAGATGTGGAAATTTATCCTTCTTGAATCTCTTGGATTCAAACCTAAAGTTCATAAAGCTTGATCTGGATTGTATCACAGCAGCCATTTGAGGGTGAATACTGCTTACCACCCAAGTCACTGACGAATATGTGAAACAATACAGACCCCAGCATTTACTTTTGTAGTACTCACTCATTACCTGATATCAAGTCATTATTTACTTTTCCACTTGACAACTTTCAACTCACTTAACAGTGCATTCACCTATCTTGTATTTCTTCAGCTTCCAAATAAGATTCTTTATGGAGACACTATTAAAAAGACTTATTAAAGTCAATGAATATTATACCCCTTGTTCTCCCTTTATCCATATTCACAGTCATATCATCATAGAAAGAAATTACATTTGTGAAGCACAACTTGTTCTTATTTACAAGTACCAAATACTCCAACTAACATCTTGTCCTTCACAGGCTTGGGAATGGATTCCAAGGAAACACGCCACATGATCTTTCCAGAAACTGAAGTGAGGCTAATGAGTCTACAGTTCTTGGGTATCCTTCTTGCCTCTTCTAGAACTGTAGGCAAGGCTAGCCTCCTTCCAAGCACCAGCTATCTTCCCATAAATTGGAATATCTATAGTGGGTTGACCCCAGCTAGATACCAGCTGCCCACTCAAAGCCACTCTGTCACTCCCCTCCTCAACTGGACAGGGGAGAGAAAATGTAACAAAAGACTCATGAGTTGAGATTAGGACAGGGAGAGATCACTCATTAATTACTGTAATGAGCAAAACAGACTTGACTAGGGGAAAGTAATTGAATTTATTACCAATTAAAATCAGAGTAAATAATAAGAAGTAAAAATCTTAAAAATACTCCCAACCCCAGCTCTCCCTCCTTCCTGGGCTCTACCTCCTCCCAACCAGTGGTGCAGGGAGATGGAGAAGGGGGGTTACAGTCAGTTCATCACACCTTATTTCTGCTGCTTCCTCCTCAGAGGAGTCCTTCCCCTGCTCCAGTGCAGGGTTCCTCCCATAGAAGACAGTCGTCCACGGACTTGTCCAACATAAGCCCTCCCTATGGCCTACAGTATACTTCCTTGGAGCTGCTCCAGTGTGGAACCCTTTTTTCACGAGGTGTAGTCCCTCAGGAAAAGGCTGCTCCAGCATGAGTCCCCCACAGGGTCACAGGACCTACCAGGAAACCTGATCCAGCAGGGCTCTTCTCTCCATAGGTCCACAGGTCTACCAGGGGCCTGCTCTGGTGTGGGCTTCCCCCAGGGTCACCACTTCCTTTCAGGCATCCACCCGTGTGTGCCTCCTCCATGGGCTGCAGGTGGATCTCTGCACCCCAGATGATCCCCATGGGCTGCCAGGAAACAGTCTGGCTCAGTAGGTCTGCAGGGGAATCTCCTCTCTGGAGTGTGGAGTTCTTTCCCCTCCTTCTTCAATGACCTTGGTGTCTGCAGGGCTGTTCTTCTCACATATTCTCACCCAGCTCTTCTCCGGCCACAGTTACTCCTGTGCAACGAGTCTCTTTTCCTTCCCCTTCTTAAAGATGGTTTCACCGAGATGTTACTGTTATTGCTGATGGGCTCAGCCTTGGCCGGTGGCAGGTCCATCCTGGAGCCGGCTGGCACTGGCTCTGTTGGACAGGCAGAAAGCTGCTGGCAGCTTCTCACAGATGCCACCCTTGCAGCCCCTGCCACTATCAGAACCTCGTCATGCAAACCAAATACAACATGTTATCAAAGGAGCACCTGGTCTGGTGATCTGCGGCTGCTGCTGCCTCTTACGTTCCCTGACTGTGCCAGCAGAGAACAGGGAAGACTGTAAAGTACGTCTTACACTCCTTTTGACAACTCAGACTTCTTAAAAAAACCCCCAAAACCCAACAACTCAAGCAGATTAGAAGCTGTCGTATTTACACAAGAACAATGAGGAAAAATCAAACTGTAAATTGCCTCGTTCTACTTGACAATGTTGGGATCAATAAATTAAGAAGAACAAGAGTAGAACCTTGACAACAACCATAAAATGTGAAGATTATTACTTTTGTGGCGCTTACCTGCTGTACCAGACACGCTACCCACATAGCGCACGGTCCCATAGTCGGTGCCACAGGAGACCCGCCGACCCAGCGCATCGGGAGGCACCCCGGCAGCCATCCCGGGATAGCTGGAGTCCGGGCTGCTCCCAGACCTGCAGGGACAGGAGGAACGCCCTTAACACACGCGCAAGCCGCTGCTCTCACAACGCCCCTACCCCGAGCTGCTCTTTTGCCGCCCGGCTGCACGCCGGACTCCGTCCCAGCGCTACCCCCTGCCGCTCGCACACCCCATTCCGCTCCCCGCTCCCGGAGCAGCCTCCTCTGGCGCTGCTNCCGCTGCCCCACTTCCGCCCTGCGCCGCCCGCACCCAGCGCCCTCCTATTGGCCTCGAGCCCCGCGGCCACCGTGCCCTGGCTCGCTATTGGCCCACCCTCGCCTTCCACCCAGCTCAAGTCACCGCNGCCGGCCCTGGACTATAGCTCCCACAATTCCGCGGGGTGAGAGGCGGGCGTTCTGACTCGGCGAGCCGGGCCCGCGGGGCGGTGCCGGGAAGGGAGGCAGCGGGAGGCTGCTCGTCCGCGGGCCGGGGTGTCCCGCCCGTCCCCGGGAATTCCGCCTCCCTGGGAGTAGCCGCAGACTTGCGGTGGGCTGTGAGGAGGGCGCAAAGACGCCCGGAGAAGCGCTGCCGTGCTGTAAAGCAGCACGCGGTGGGCAAAGCCCTGCGGCACCGGTGAACCGACACCGAGCGAGAGATGGTTCCGAGTCTGTAACTCAAGGCTGGGGCGCTCTCCCGGGAGCAGCGGAGGAGGAGAGCGTGGGCGACTCGCTGAGCAGTGGAGCTCCCCCGAGCACCCCCGGGCCAGGGGAACTCCCACGCGGTTGTATTCCCCTGTACGCTGCTACATTTGTTGCTGCGTTTATTTCAACATTCAGTATTTGGGGAAAATATCCCCAAGACCTGCAATGACTTGCGAACACAGCATCTAAAACAAAAAATCCATGTGTCCTCTGTGCGTAGATTAACAGCAAAAAATTAAAGTCCTGATTGTGTTCTAGTACCAGTTGGTGAGGAACAGAAATTTAGTAAGAGGTTTTCAGTTTGATAGAGATAGGTGTGGCCAGATCTAATAGCTGCGGCTGTAAGAATCAAAGTATCCTAATCGATGTTTTTCACATTTGTTAATCTCTTCTGTTTCATTGTTCAATGGCTCATAACAGCTTAATGCAAATAATATAATTTGAATGTTGGCACCACAAAGACTGGAACAAGCATGACAGTAAATAATCAAGCAGTTCTTTCAGTCCTATGCCTCCATTAAAGTCTGTCTGTTCTTCTGGCCGGCAGCATATTAGTACTCTTAATTCTGAGTCTGTGATACTGACTACAGAAATCAGGTATGGGTATTTGGTAACACTAGTACATTCCAATCAAAATAATCTGGATAATGTGTGTATTCTTTAGCATGTTGATAGCTTCCATCTTCAAGGAACAGGCTTCAAGGGTACGCTTTACTGTCTTGCACAAAGCAGATGCTCCCCAAAGGGACAATCCAGCAAAGATCTCCGTACCTTTATCTCACAATCCTCCTTTGCCATGGGTAACGTGTTATTTCAGGCCAACTAATAGCATCGGGGGAAAAAATAGATACCCTAGTCCCTCTTCCACATCTTTGGTGGTGGCGCTGTCTCATCTGGGTTCCTAAGCCCACTCCTCTCCCACAGAGGGCACTCTTGCAACGATCTGTTCCAGTTTCAAACCATACTGAAGCTACAGGGATAGCGGTGCAAGGGATAGCAGTTAAGTCCTCTTGCTCTCCTTTTCTGACTCCTCCCCTGTTCCCAAGGTCAAAGCTAACAGCATGCTCCACTTTGTGTGCTGCCTGACAGGAAAGGCGCTGAGAACAAGAAAATACTTTTTGTGATCTTTCTGACCCCAGCTGCCCATTTTATCCCTAGTTTGACATGTAATCCATCCATTCTCAGAATCTACACGCATGTTGTTAGATCTATGTATTTAGTATTTCTAAAATGATAAGGAGAATAACGTAACTTACTGTTTATTCTTTCTATTTCTTTGCACTTCTTGTTTCAGTGTTGTAATCAAAAAATAGCCATAGTGCATGCTCTGTACTTATCAAGGAACAAGACAGTCCCAACGTCAACAAAACAACTAGACCGATTTAACATTTTCACCTCATTATCTCAAATTACTACTTCAGCATTTTATAAGTTCTTAAGCAAAAATGGATTTAGCTTCTGGATTTGTTGAATATTTATGCTGGTTGGTGTACAAGACAAGAGATTAGGTTTATAGCACAATTTTTACATTTCTGTGAATAGCAATGACAATTCCTCCATCTGGCTTTTACTTTGACCTGTACATTCCATCCCACTCCCAAAAAGAAAGCAGTTATCTACACGTTCTTCAGCCAAAACCACAGAAGAACTATTGGACTTAGTTCCATGCTTCATATACTACCTCTGCAATTACAGGAAATTCTACTTTTAAAGAACTTTGTTTTTTTTTTTTCTTGCAAACCCTTTTCCCCCTCCGATCTGTTCACACAGGCTTGGTGTCAGCCTGGTTATGCCTCCCTTAGCAAACAGAAGTTCTCTGCAGAGTAACATAGATTGCAAGAGATCAGGACAGTTTTTATGTTTTTCAAAATACATAAACAAAATGTATGCATTTGCCATTTTACATACTTCAGTAATTACTTTACTGAGTGATAAGTAACTCACACTACATGCTCTAGAAATAGCAACTGAAACACTATGAAGAGAGTGAAAATGACCCACTGTGCTCAAGAGATGATGCAGCTGCTTAACTGTCAGCATGTAATTCATATACAATGAGTAGAACATTTTCCTGGAGTTCAAAACCAGAAAATTATCTAGGATTTCCCTTCACCTCAGAGTTAGCCTTCTACACAAATTCATGTCAGGTTTTGTGGTGCTTTCCCTGGAAGGGTCACGTTAGGCCTTCTTGGTGTATCTCCCATGGTTCTCTATGCTGTACTAAACAGAGATGATCAGTAGATACCTTATCAGTAGGTTAATTGAGAATTTAATTGTTCCATAGGGTACACAGGTGAGGATCACCATCAGGGTTAATGTGGTTTAACCTGCATCTTTATTAGAAGTTTTTCAGATTATATGCTACAAGTGAGTTAATGAATCATGGATTATTCTTTGACACACCTCACGAGGTGCCTCTGAAGTAATTTTAGAGTGCTGCAGAAAAGGTTGAACACAGACGCTTAGCTATCATAAAAGTTATTCAGGAAGGATGTTAATGTGAGGTAGCAATCAACTCAAACAGACATACGGCAGATTACAATTTCTTGACTTCAAGAACAGAAAAACTGTTAAGAGAAAGAAAATACAGTAATGAAACAATGTATTCTGTTTTATCTATAGCTTTAATCAAAATCTTTAGATGATATATGCAAGTTACATTAATAATTATTAGAATAAATAATTTTTAACTTAAGTATCTCTCACAGTCTATTTGGAAAGCAAGAAGAAAAGCTCAGAGAAACTAAATACATATTTAAGCCTTTCCTAACAAAATCAAGTAAGTTCTGTAAAACAAGGTGAAATTACATGAGGCAGCCTCAGGAGGTAAAAATGGGTTTTCTCATTCTCTCAAATTCTTTCCCTGGCCTTTGTCCACCTGCCAGCTCTGACATTCATCAGGCTCCTGCTGAGCGGGATAATTCATTAACCTGGACAAAAATTAACTTCTCTCCCTCAGGGCTAGTGAGTTAAGTTCATTCATAAAAAGACCTAACAGGCATTACCAGTAAACCAAAATGGGTCTTGAAAGCAAACAGGTAGGGCAAGGAAAGCAGCTCAAGCTACGTGAGACAAAAAAAAAAATTATGGTAATATAAAATGCTACAGGCTTTAGGTTCCTGGAAAAAAAGTTTCAGGCATTTCAACATTGCAGAAAATCTTGGATTAATCTTGCATTACTTTTGTGAAGGCGAATGATGAGCCAAGATTCAACACTTCAAAAGTAGACTCAGACTACTTTGTTTGTCCAGGATCAAAAACAAGTTTGATGGTATTATGTGTGCTTGGTATTAACAGCAGAATAGAAATATAGCTGAAAGATGAATTACAGTGGAAGTACTGAGCAAATAATACAAAGAACATAGTAAATACCAAACTTGAAATGTGAAATGATTAAGATGAGACAAAGAAGAGCAAGAGATACCCATATGGCTCTTGCACATGAATAAAAACCTGGCCCAATTCAGTGATAAAGGTGTATTTAAGTTCAAACCAGTTTTACATGAGAAATGCAAACCCCCTCACAAACCCCATGTTTTTATACCTTGCTAGCATTTTAACAATAACCGAGGAAAATAGTCATTAATATAGGAGATTTCCATAGCACATGCAGCCAGATCAGCAAAATTAACAAAAAAGCAGAAGCATAAAGAAATGACAACAGTTTCTTTCCCATTAACATTTTTAGGTTGTTTGTATCAACAACTGGCTGATACATACAAAGTTGCTCTGAGTTCAAAAGGAGAAAGCTATCTCCTCAGGAAGGTCTTGAAATGATGCAATTCTCATCATAATTGATGAGGTAAACATCAGCCTTTGAAAAATCAAAAATCAACGGCTGGCTACTCTAAGGCAGGTGACAGCATTCATTTACATCCAAGCAAGAACACAATCAGAAAGCAGACTGAGGTACGGGGGAGTGCTCCAGACTGATGAGTATTTACATTTCTCCTACTGTGAACTGCAAGAACTAAACCCCCAAGAAATGCATGAGAAACCTGATCCACGTAGAACTTGTTGGCAATGGTAGGAAGGTAAGGGGCACAATTCTGGCTCAAAGGAACTGACATTGAAACCAGCATCCTCTTTGTTTCCCTGGGGGCATCTCCACTTGCAACTCAGATTTCCATTCTACAACAGTGCATATCTTATGAAGATCAGGAAAAATCCCTACTCCCTGTGTTGTGGGAGGCATAGCAACAGAGAGGGGCACTTACACAGCTAACTAATTCTGCAGTCACAAGAACTCCCATGCTGCTTTAAAGAAGGGTTTTNTAACATTGGAGAATATTGATGAGAGTGCACAGACCCATCTTATGGCACCAAATATAAAATCTACCTTGACTAACCAACATCATTACTACTGACATTTAGTACTTTAAGATGCTCTACCAGCTTAACAGATGAAGGGGAAATATCCCAGCCTCTTCCAACTCCTGAATACATCAAGAAAAGCTCTCACAATCATGTTTATCCTAACCAAAGCAAAGAGCAACAATGCTCTACTTCTGGGCTTTTCAGATATACCTTCAGGGTATGTTTTGAATACTGGCATCAAACGCCTTGAAGGCGGAAAAGTAAGACAGAACTGCATGGTCTCTTGTNCATGGTCTCTTGTAACCTGAAAAAAGAAAGCTGGACCAACTTTTCCCTTCTTACCCATTTGTGGTTTAAATAGCCTGCAACTGGAAAACATCTATGTACCTACTCCTAATGAAGGCACATGCTATAAGATATAGAATTAGAATAAATACTGGAGTGAATTGCCAGAATGAAAAAAAAAGGAGCAATGACATAGCACAAATCTCAGATGGTAGAAAAGCTTTATACAAAAACTAAGAAAAGCTAGCTCATTATGAAAGTTTAATTACACAAAACTGTTTACATCCAGCAACAAAACAGAAATGAAATGGCACTAAGTGACGTTTGCATTGTGTTGTAGTTA
>WEIT01025782.1:263529-277402 GCA_013389985.1 Dryoscopus gambensis | reverse complement strand
GTGCCTCGGGGCGCTGATGTGTCCGGCTCCCTTCGCAGGCTGCTCGGGTACTTCAGAGCCAGCGGGAGGCTGAGCCGGCAGCATCCCGGGCATTTCCAGCCAGCGCCCGCCAGCAGCCCGCCACCGACTGAAATTTAGACGTCTTCAGAGAGGGGAGGAAGATCCTCATCTTCCGTAGCCTCCTCAATGAGTGCCAAGCTCTCCAAAGAGTTGAGGCTGTCCCTGCCGCCTTGTCTTCTGAACAGGACATCTGCCACCTTAAATACCAGCAGCACCTGCATCACGCAAGTGGGTCAGCTCTTTCAGTCCTTCTCATCCACCCTGGTTTTAATTGTCCTGGTCACCCTCATCTTCTGCCTGATCCTCCTCTCCCTCACCACCTTCCACATCCACAAGAGGAAGATGAAGAAGCGGAAAATGCAAAAGGCTCAGGAGGAGTATGAACGGGACCACTGTGCCCGCAGCAGCAATAGCAGCAGCCAGCACCCTGGGACAGTGGTGCAGGGAGAGGCACCCCAAGGAAGAGACAGCCGACTGGGAAGACGCCCCCAGGACTCGGAGATCCAGCGCTCCTCTCCCTTGGCAGCCCCCAGCTCTCAGCAAGCACAGGCTTGTTTGGACACAGCTGGCGCGGGGCTCCTGCAGACGGTGATTTTGTCATGATGGTTTGGGGGAGACCTCGTGAAGGCACTGATTGATGTTTGTAAATATCTGAGTGATTATTCTAGTCCCCGAAGAAGAAGAAAACATTGCTAATTCAAATGAACGAACAAGCCCATGATCCAAGCGCATGACAGATCACATTGCATTTCTCATTGACTGTGTGAGGAAAGGATGCACCTTTTTACTGGAGAAGGAGCTGCACACAGCTACTAAATATCAAGTCATCCACCTGCAGGAGAGGGTCAGGGGTAGGGGGTCCCTTTTCCCTGGACATTAATACCCCAAGCACAGGGATGTTCCTACTTTTGGGATTCCCACTGCACCCTGTGTCTTTGTTACATGATGTGGATTGGGGTGTGGGTGAGTGGTGGGGCGGGAGAGGCAGGTCTGGGTGGGTGCCTTGGGACCCTTCTGTCATCTCAGAGCAGACTGGCAGTACACTGTGGTCTCTCCTTTTGTGCTGGGATCTGTGCCCCTGGTCCACCCCTCTCACTCATTTCCAGGAGTGGATATTGCTTTGTGTAGAAATGGCCACCCCTAGTTGGGCTTAACTGCAAGCACCCTCCAACCCCACGGCCCTGTGCCCCCAGCTGCAGCACTGAGTGACCCACTGTCTGGGGGATGGAGTCAGCTGTCTGCATAGAGTGGTGCCTGAGGTCTCCTCTCCCATCAGCTCCCTTCATCTTGAAAAGCCCCCCTTTCCCCATGCCATGAACCATGAACCCCAAACCCAGTACCGTTCTGTGTGGAAGGGAGAGGTAATATGCAGTAACTTGCCTGTCGTCTCCCAGGGGAGGTTGTCTTTGTACCTCCTGTTGGTCCTGAAACAGTCCAGTTCTGCACCAGGCATCCTGCGCTGAATGCCTGCATTTACAGCTTTGTCTCCCATCAAGGAATCCTGCAGCAGTACAGATCTTGCTTCTACTTTTTTAGCCTGACATGTATTTTCAACCCTCCTAATCTTGTAGACAATTAGGGATAGACAGCACTTAATTTTCTTCTGTTTCCTCTCTTGGGAAACAAACAATGCAGTTGTGCAAAACGTCTACTCCTAAACCCTGGCAGATAGTTATTGTAGGAGTGGCTGCTTAGAAGTGATGTAGTTTATCCTAGCAAGCACTGAGAGTTCTGTTGTCTCTGGGTGGTGGGTGTGAGTGGCTGCTGGTACTGTGTGTGCTGGAGGATGCAGTGTCATTTACAGAAAATGCGTCTTTGCTTAGTGATTAAATCAATGACCATTACTTGAAGGTGCCTTAACAGCGTGCCGTATCCAAACTTTGAAACATCTAGTGTGGTATCGTAGCAGAGGCAGCCCTCTACTGTGCATGCTAATATCTAAAAATTACAGCAAGGAAAAAGTGATCCCGAGGGATTTATTCTCTTTTTTTTTCCTTTCTGTTCCATCGTTTAAAGTGATTTGAGGATAAAGTAATAGTCCACAGTTTTTAATATTCTGTATCCTTTTTATTTCTTCTCTGACATGCTCTGTCAGGCTGGCTGACTAGAAAAATCTCAGACTCATAGACTAGGAGGTCTGGGTCCGAAATCTGCAAGTGGATATCATTAACCAATTTAAAACTGGGAAAGAGAGTGGCGGAAGTCCTCCATAGTCCCCTAATACCCCCAAAATGCAGAGATTTCAGGGCAGTATTTCTGTTACCCAGTTTTATCGCTTTCTGTTCTTTCCTGGTCTGATGGGAAATTGCTGTTAAGTTTGGATCCGTGCCTCCAGCGTTTTAGGGAAGAGCTGTACCAGGGAGCCAAGGAGCCGCTCCACCCGCTGAGGTTAGTGTGGCGAGCTGCCGAGCGTGCGACTGAGCGAGGGGTCTTTGCTCATCGCTGTTCCACGGGAGCCATGGCTGGCTCTTGCTGCCGGCCAGGGTGATCGGATGATAATGGGTACTTCATTGTTGCTGGGCAAGGAAATCGGCTTTATTTTGTTTCCCCTAATAAAGGATGCATGAAATTTTGTGTTTAACCTCCTTATGCAACTGCGGCACAGTATTGCACCACAGGGAATAGATTTAGGACAATGAGGAGTGTTCAGTGAGCAGTAATTGAGCTTCCTGACCGTTGATCTCCACGAAACAGAGAGGTATTACTTTCCCCTTTATTTTGTGCCTTTAAACCGCCCCCGCCCCCCTCTCCCCCCCATTCCCAAACCAACAGTGTATAATTTCGAGTTTTATAAAAGCAATAAGATGTTCCAGATCACTCCAGTGCATTTCTGGTTGATGATTCCACTTCTTTAGTGTCTGAAGTCAGATACTCTTCCTTCTGCCTTATGCACTCAAGGCATGCAATAATTCCCCAGAAGTGTACTGCTTGTCACATCTCATTGCAGTTATAAAATTGCCCTATTTTTGAACAAAAAAAGAAGGATGGAGAGATAGATAGATATATATATCTTTATATATATATTATGGATATACAGGTATATGTATTATTTATATAATCTCATGCCACTGAAAGTAGTTGCAAAAGTGTGACTAGAGTTAAAATGTTATCATGTAAAACTCTATCCTTCGTTAATTAGCTTTGATTTAATATTTTAATATCTCTGTATTTATGTAAATCTGTGTAAATTATATGGTCAATTAGTAAAATTTCATACTGACTTTAATTTTCGCAGAACTGTGAGCTTCTTGTGGTGTCAGTTAAGGTTTTTTATTTCTAAAGTTAAATTAGACGAGATATGAGAAGTTGTAAATTCCTATTATCACACAGAATTACTGCAATAAGGTTCATGCATATTCCCAGTACACAGTCCTATCTTGAGGTATTGCAAGCTTATGAGGTTTAATTGAACGGTCTCAGGAGATCTAGTTGATACAAGCAGGACACGTAGGTTTTCATTTTCATGAAACAATAAGCAATCTAGGGAATAGATGTGGATTTTTAAAACAGAGTTTATGCTTGGAGGTTCTGTCAAATCAATTGCTTCAAAACCCTACAGCTACAGCTAAACTTCTGCACTTAGCATTCAGTATTAATAAGGCTGATGCTTCTTTCCCCTCCCCCTCCTACTTAAACTAGAAAAGAGTAGAAAATTGTTCATATTTCTAAAGCATACATTTTCAGCTAAATGTGAAACTGCCCAAGGGGTTTTGAATATACATATTTTATGCAAGTGTAATATCTATGTATCTGTATCCATATATTTAAATATTTTTGTGTAACCTTTTCTACGATATTTGATAGAGATGCTGGGTAAATGCTTGTACCATTCTTGAACATGAGGAAGGATTTTTACCCTCTCAACGCGGACATTCTTTTTCCTGTGAATTTGCACTGGTTTTGACAAGTGACAATGACAACTGGGCAGCTGAGTGCTGACTGATGGAAGCACAGACTCTGTTTGCTCTGTTAAGGGGCACATCCTCCGGCTGGATTTTCCTGGTTCTGAGTTGGAGCTGGTTGGCCGCTAGCATCGTGCATGTGTAAGAATAAGAAGTGCTGTGGTGCTCAATAGTTCCTGTCTGGTCCAGCTGTCATTCTGTCAAAGAAGCATGACAGCAGTGACTCCTTTTGTAGAGCCTAGTGAGAACAGAGCTGATGGGCAAATGTGATGGCCATGCTGAGACTGCATTGGAGAATCAGTAATGCCTCGTCCTCCACTCCTGTCCTCAGAGCCTGCCACTGCCCGGGGGATTCATCCAGCTCCTGCTGGCATCAACAGGAGTGGCTTGCACTGCCCGCCAAGGAACTGGGATCCCATCTGTAGTCCACACGGAGGGTGACAGCTCTCTACATCACCACTGCTGACCCTGCTCTGCACCTGTCCTAGCAGTCTCCATGGGGACGGAAACCCCTGCCTCCCACGAGGGCTACGGTGCTTCAGCCTGGTGGCACTGGGGAACCTGCACTGCTACCGTTAGCTCTGCTTCTATGGACTGAGGCACTTAGGTTTCTACATGGATCGTGGAGAGGGAATGCCATTTCATTCAAATATATCATTCCGGCTTTTTTTTCTGTGGGGGTTTGTCTACTGCAAATGTAATTTCAGATGAAATTTGCTGGGCTCTCCATCCAGACATGTTTTAACTTTTGATACATCTCTCTCAGATGTATATCTGTAAATTTATAGATATATATCTCAAAAGAAATGCTGGACAAAAAGCAAAGAACAGAGACTTCACGTTATTGACAAAACTGTCCTATGACAAAAAATGCTTTTTTTTTTTTCTTTTATTTAAAATTAATTTTAGAGGCTGCATCTTTAATGTAAATAGCAAGTTACTCTGTGATTAATGTTTTCCATAGCATTTCTGAGTAATTGCTATCATGTTTCTGGAAAGCTGTGTCCAGTGTTATAAAGCAACTGTGCTTTTTTTCTTCCATTGTTATGAATATGAGTGCAACTTTTATGTAGGGAGGAAAAAAGAACAGGATTGGACTCTTTAGATAGGACTGAGCTATTTTAAATCCGGTTATAGGACTTGGTTGCCTTTTTTCCTTTCTTGTGGTTATTCTCTCTGCACGTTCGTATTTTTTCTATGGGTACTTGAAACCCTACATTTTAATAAGTATGTAAGATATGAAGGGAAACATGACAACTGATGTGGGAAACATTCTTTTTCCTCTTTTGTGTAAATAGCAAAATTTATAATGACTTAGATACCATTTCATTACATTTCTCATCTCTATAGAATTTGGCATGACACATACACGAACCTTTAATAGCACTTTCATTTATGTTAAAAGTTAGAATTACTTTTATCCAGGACTGACTTTCTCATCTCTTTCAAGTATCCAACATTTTTTCCCCTAAGCCAAGTTTTCCATCTGATTGCTAAATAAATTTCTAGTAGAACAGAGCCTCCTTCTGTTTTTAGTCTTTTACATGTAGGTCTCTGGTCTGAATCCAGCCAAACTCATTAGTGTAGAAAATGTGTTACAAACTTGCAAGAACTGGATGGTGTATGAGCTTTGAGGAGAGAGGTGACTGGCAAGCAAACAGGTAAAATGCCTGGCAATGGTAATAGTTGGCTTTCTTGTGTGGAGTTGTGGAAGGGAAGCCTCCCCTTCCACTGGATGGATCTGGGTGAAGGGCGACCCATTCCAGCCACAGCAGAGACAAGTAGTGATGTCCTTGCTGATAATGTTGCTCTAAAACGTCATTTTCTATGACACTAGGTCTTATTTATGTAAATTATATGTAATGTATTTCTTATTCAAGTCAAAGAGGTTTTCATTGCTTTATCAGTACTATATGTTCTCTGTGGATAATTAGAAGAATTAATTTTCCAACCCTTTTAACCCAATACCTCTACAAGCATCAATTTTGTATGAGTTAGGAAATAAATAAATATTTGGATCAGAACCCTGTCAGTAAAAATTGCCTTTATTTATATAATCCAGTGTTCCAGTTGGCTTTTCTTTGTTGTTTCCTTCCTTGAAATGGAGCAATATAATCTGTTCATTATTTTACTTTTCTAAGAGGACAAAGGCTTTAAAGCAAATACTGCAAAATACAGATATACAAACAGTAAAAGTTTTTACATTGTTCAACAGAATGAAATCATGTAGGCTTTTTTTTTTGTTTGTTTCACAGTCATTCTTTGACCTCTGTTTTTCATACTGCCTTCAATCAAGCAAAATTTTAACCTAAAATCTTTTGAAAGAACTTACATAAAACACATTGCTTTTCTTTTATGGTTTTACCTTTCCTTACTACACAGCCAGTGACAAAGTACAGGTTAAAGCTTTTCAAACAGTATTGTAGGGGATTATGAGTGCTGTAAACAAGGGGCAAGTATGGTAGATTATAAAGTGAAATATTAGCTCTGTAATTCAGTAAAAGCAGGAAGGGCTGTGGAGTGAATCTAGGTTTCTAAAGGAGTGCCTTTATTTTGTTCCTGGCTCTGTCACTCACACATTGCGAGACTCTCGGCTTCCAAGCTATTTATATAATAATGTAACTTCTCTATTAAACAGACTTGGAGCCTGCAAATATACAGCCCTGAAATGAATAAATTAAGCATCTTCTACATAAAAAAATACTGATAGCATAATACAAATTAAAAGAGTCTTTATGCTGTAATCACCTGGCTTGGATTGTTCAAGTGCTTACACTTGGCGGTGAGATCCAAGTGGCACACTGCACAGCTGGGAGACGGATGGCTGGGCAAGATGCTTGAACAGTCACACCGAGAGGCTCAATTTAATTTTTAATTTGAAGTGGAATACGTATTATGGAGGAGAGCCAAGAAAACTAATGTTTATTTTACCATTTCATCACACATAGCGCTTCTTTTCTCAGTGCAGAAAACAGCCTTGTATGGTTTTAAGCAGAGTGCTGACTAAGGTAGTAAGAATATAGGAAAAGACAATTCTTGGGAGTAAACCCATCACTAATGAAATTCATGGCACAACCTCCCTGAATACAATGGGGCCTTGAGTATGCCCAATACCAGATCTCACTCTCTGCTGGCTGTCTATCCCTCACCAGTGTCATCAGACCCTTGACTTCTGCAATTAGTATTTCTAGGTCACATGGATGTCTCTTGTCTTTTGACTCACCATCCGTACGGTGAAGGATCACGTGGGATTACCAACACGTGACATGCTTTTGCTCACTTTTCTTTAGCTTTTTTTGCATCCTGCTAGCTGACTTTCCACTAGAGAGCCTGTCTGTCTGCTCTTTCCACTTGGCATAGGCTATGTTGGCCAGGCTTGTCTCTTTCTCCTAAGGGGTAATCTCAGCTCATCTCTGACATTAGGAAATTCCTCACTGTAAGTGATCAGTGGGTTTGATTTGTGCAAAGATTCTGTAGGACTTTGCTGTCACCTTGGTCCAGCTTGTCACACATTTGCCCACAGCCCAACCACTCTGTAGCAAGACAGAAGTTCTTGAGAAAGTGCTGGACTTCAAAACAGCCTAAGAAATACCAGCATGATTCCCAACATGGTCCACTGGCACTGGAACAGCATCACATTTCCTGATTAAGCTTCCAACCCAAGAGCACAGGCTGAAACTGCTGAGAAATCATTCTTTCACATTTGGAACACTGCTGTAAGGAAAAGCTCAGTTACTATAGAAAGGAGACTAAATAAGCGAGAGGCTATGATTACACTATGAGTATTAATAGGCAAATATATGTAAAACCTGTGAGGCAGACAAGATCAACTGAATGTCTAGTGATGGCTAGCCACTCAGTCCACATTTTCTTCTTTTAAATCAGATTATCACAATCCATCCTATTACTTGTGGTCTTCAATGCTTTTAGACACATCCTTTTACTTTGCTGCTCAGTCAGTGAGCCTGTACTTGTTTATGAACTCCAGTTAAACTGTTTAAAGTCTATTTGTTTTCATTATAGAAATGGAGTCTCTATTAAATCATCCTTTAAACAGGCCTCAGCAATAGCACAGGGAAGCCTTCACTTCCAGCACACTTTTTAGAGCTTGTTCAATCTGGTAAACATGATGTGTAAAGGGGGACAACAGTCCAGATGATCATATGGGGTCACTGCAAATATCTGTAAACAGTGATTGCATTTAAACAGAAAGCAAGAAACTTATTAAATCCTGAGATGGCCATGACTTTTTACCTGTCTACAATGAAGCAAGTTGAAAACATCTCTGCTCATTGCTTGAGTTATTTTGGATTTATGTACTACTGGAACTGAACTGACTATGAGCCATTACCTATCTGACAGAACTTCTCTAAAGTCAGTTTGTTCTGAGATAAAGGGATGAGGAAGACCCTAGAGTAGGAGTGAAAAAGGTGGGTAATATGTGACAGATGAGTGTTTGGAGGACTGTTTGCATAGCAGCATAGCCATACTGCAGGTCTAAGGGCAGATTCCTTAGCCCCATATACTTGCAAGTGAGAAAACATAACAGCATTACACATCTCTTGGTATCAGATCTGGATGTAACGCCTTTTGTAAGTGAAAACTTTTTGTATCTTCCAGAGAAGCTCTTGAGGCTATGCTCCAATTAGGCCTCTTTTGTTTCCTTTCAAAAAATTTCTTCTAACGCTCTGGAAAACAGAAACTCAAAATATGTCAAAATAAAGTAAGCAACTGGATGCTGTAATCCATGTGAGAAAGGTGTGCTTCTGAAAGACGCCGGGCTGGCAAACCTTTATGTGTTCATAGCCTGGGGACTTCACCACCAGAGAACCGCGTTTCTTTTCTGCTGATGTGCACCAGTTGTTGCAGTGCGGGGCCAGGAGGAGGAATTCAGATTTCCTCAGGCTGATGGAGTTGGTGAACTTGCAATGACATGAGCTGTCAACAGGAAAATGAAGAGAAAACACTCACCTCCCAACATGGAAGGCATGGGAAAAAATAAGCTTCAAACCCAATGATTTTGCTGGTTTAGGACTGGTGATTTGTTAAGGAATATCTCTGGGATTTACTTCACAGTATCTTGTCTCAAGTAACATCTCAGCACGAGGAGGTTTCCATTTGCCTCCCTGTCTCCTGCCCTCTTCTACCACTCTTCCAGACCACTTTACCTTCACTAACTTATTTTACTCTGAAGCAAGTTTTGGTACACGTGCTCGGATGTGTGGCAAATGAGCTGGTGGATCACAAGGGAGCAACAACCCCTGAGTGTGCTCTGGAGGAGACATCCAACAGCAAGGGAATGGGTGCAGGGGCACTAAACCCTTCAGAACAGTTGTTCAGATGAAGGGCTTATGAGCCCATGTTCTTTGATCCCTGTCATGGACATCTGGGATTAAAATATTGATAGCCTTCTGTGGCTGTGGAGCTCCAGCTGGCTCCTGGGCTCTGACACACCCCACTGCCACAATACCCACAACTTTCTTCATACCCTGTGGTATAAAGCTGCATTAGCTTGCCTCCTTCTTCTACCCTTTGAATGAGATCCTTCATGTTTCCCTAAATATCCCCTTGCTCGTCCATATGACCAGCTCCATACAAGGTCTACAACTCCCACCCCTGACTGCCTGGCTTGCACGTGGGATGTACAGACCTGCACAGGTGAGGGTGATGTGACCAGTGCAAACAAAGCCCCAGTTATTGTCTCCTTGATCCCCAGCCCAGCCACCCACCTATTTTGTAAGGAGCCAACAACGTTCATCTCCCTGCTCTTCCCTCTAACGTAGTTGAAATTAGCCAGTGGACCCAAAAACTGCTGGGGGAGGACAACTGACAGGCAGTTGGGCAGGGAATATGCCTGCACAATAATGCAGGCGTCAGTGAAAGAAGTTATTTTTCACATCTCATGAATTGTAAGTAAATTTCAAGACTTTTTTGGTGCCTGACTCAGAGTTTTGAAATGTTTGGATTTGGCAATGCTGCTCAACAATATCTTTGAAGCCCATCTGTGCTGTTTACACGCTCCTTCTTCAACCCCCCAGGCATTGTCTGTTTCCTTTGGTTTTCCAGACTGTAATCTTTTGAAGCAATAAATTAAGGGTTTGTTTGATAATTGTGATGTTTGTGTGAAAGTTGTTCAGAATGTGAATTATAGATTGCTAAGACTAAAATGGGATCTGGAGGCATATAGCTACAAAATTATCTACAGTCTGTCATAAACAGGATTTTAATCCAGTAATTCACGTCTCCTGCCTGGCAGGTCCAGTGGCCCAGAAGTATTCATTTTTTAGGAGTTGTAGCTGATTTCCAGCTTGCAAGTGCTGGTGAATCCAATTTGTGCTTTCATAAGTTTTTCCAGTAATTACAAAAGTAGCTGAAAAATACAAGATTTGTCCCTTCAAGGCAATATTTTTATAATATACAAAATGAAGTTAGCATATGCAGTAGCTATTAGGACACTGTTAAAAACAGACATCTGGCAAGGAAGGTAAGCCATCTGTGAAAATACAGTTCCTATTACATACAATAACCCAAATGATGCCTCAGTTATAAATTCACAGCACTGGGAGTGCAAACAAAACTATGTCCTGGGGGAAAAATATGAGGAAGCGTTGCATATGCAACCATGTACCTACTCAGAAGGTGTCAGCTGAAATGAGATGTTTGTAGCCACTATGGAATTTTGCCTCACAAAAAATCCCCACCCTATTTTTATAGATTTACCCTTCCCTCTCTTCACTGTTTCCTCCTTCCTCCAATATCTCTTTAACAAAAAAAAAAAAATCTTGTGCTGAGCCTCCAAATAGTTCTCTGCATCGGAGAGCTCCTTAGTGAGATGCATACAGAAACAGAGGCCAAATATGGTCCCCAGTTTTCTGTGTTTATATAAAGATATAGATAGATATAGATACAGATACAGATAGATGTGTATGTATGCTCATAATCCATATACAAATTCTCTCATACAGACTTTGGTCTGATGACTCCTCTTGAAGCCCAACGTTTAACTTTCAAGTCAATGAGGTTTTTGCAAAAGTTTTGGGTTATTTGTTCTGTTCTAACTGCTTCATTTGTGTTAGTAAAAAAAAAAGAATCATCAGTTATTGAAACTTGTGGATATTTATAAGAGTATAAGCAAGTGGCACCAAAACAATTATCTTCCAGCCTAATCTCAGAAGAAATCTTCATTTTGATTTGCCCTAAGAGAAAGAGAGTAGCATTCATGTTTATCAATGAATATTTCCTAGGGTATGCAGATAGTAACAAGGCTAAGTACTGAAGCAAGTTGGCATTTTTTTTCAGGTGATAAATAATTCACAAAACAGCCACAGGATAGTGCAGAGAATATGCCTTCTAGTGAGAACCTAAAAACCTCAATCTGTTCTGCTTACCCATGAAAAACCTGAAAGGTGATTTGTGCACAATCCTCCATGGGAAAGATGTTTTTCATGGGAACTAATTGGTCAGAATTGAATAGAATATCCTGATGTGGCAGTGCAGAAGCTGATGCTGTATAATATGGATAGTAGAGATAATTGAGCTGTGGCAGATTCTTATCATTTAAACTGCTTAAATCCACATGTTATTCTGAAATGTCATTACTTTTAAAGAAGTTATAAGGTTGATGCAAATATTTTTGGTTAATGACATTCCTCAGATGGATTTCTACAGGAGATTGGACAAGATGATTTTATACTTTCCTTTAGGCTTCAGTCGACTGATCTGCAAAATAAATTTTTCACCATAAAATATATTTTTTCTGTAAAGCACAAAATTTATTTTGCATAAAAATTTCACAGAAACTGACAATTGAAAGAAAACCATTTCCACGCTTTTCTTACAAGGCTAGCATTTCCCAGAGGTGAAAGTTTCTCTTTGCTTTCTGATAGCACACCTTCACTACTGCATGACACAGCTGACTGATAGAGGACTTGCAATACACTTGACAAGAGCTGTTAGCTGCACAGTGGTACAGGCTGCCTCAAACAGTACTTCAGTCTCCTCACCTGCATACTTCATTTCAAGAGATGCACTGAAAGGTTAAGAAGTGTGCAAAGAAGGCAATTTCAGGAAAGAGAACACCACTGGATTAACTCACGGTTTTCAACTATAATTAATGTTGGTGAAAAGATAAAAATATTGTGGGATTCACAAACAACATTTCTATAGATCAAGACCAAACTTTACAAATTACTGGGTAGGAAGAGGATGGTAGTGTTCTAAAAAGTTCTCTAGTGGCACTCTCTGTGTGCTCTTGGAAATCTCCCAGAGCAGTAGGATGTATACATATACAGCCTGAAGTTTTAATGCAATTTTCCCCCTGATTGTCTGAGCCCAAGGAATCTGCATTCTTCATTTACATGTGTGTTGTACAGAGAGAAAAAGATATTACCCAGCATCATACTGGAAGAAAATGGCCACCTGTCCTAGAAAAGTTACTTGTTAGTACGTATAGATTCATGGGAATGAAATTCAGTACTCTGAAGAAAGGCATTAAGTACTCTTGTGATGTTTGCTCCATCATGGATGGATACAAAAATTGCTTCCGAGCTCCTGAGTGGTGCAGGTCAGATTCAAACAGCTAAAGCACTTGCATGTTGGAGGAAAGGAAGAAGTTACTAAAAGAGTCAAAGTCTTTGTGCAGTGGGGATGTAGTGATAAGTAGAAAGGAAGCTGCGAAATGAACAATAAAAGCAAAAATGGTGGGGAAACTTCTTCCGGGCTTTGCTTTTCCTGATGAACTCTCTGCGCCACTGATAGTGTCTCATGTCTATGGGAAGAAAGAAAGAGCAGCAAACTCTGGGTACTTGGGAAACATAAGGCATTATCTTGATCCTTAAAACTTTTCCAGGGTTAAGCAGCAGCTAGGTGTGGGAATTTGCGTATGTGTTTGGGACCATTGCCTGTTTTACCCACATAAATCCTTTGCTGGATGTAGCCCAACTAATGCACTAGAGGGCAAGACTCAAAAGTTGCAGTGTCCAGATCTTTTACTGGAACTAGCTTTATACATCTCTACAGCATTTGATCTAGAGACAACCCTCTCCACTCCCACCCAATTCTATGTTACGGTTGATACACTTATTAGAAGAGCAATTGTATCCTTGCATAGCCTCGTATCCTTTCCCAGGTTCCATTGCAAAACAGATACATTTACTCCCTGTGGTTTTGTCTTGCTTTGCCTTCCTTTTAGATTCAAATCTGTAACAAGTTTATGAAGAGGGGGTCTGCTATCTGCACAATTTAAACTATCAGCTCCATGGGGTAGTGACTGTGTTCACATGTACCAGACCCAAAAATGATGCTGTATAAACACAGAGGATATTTAATTAATAAAAACTCTTTTCAATTCTAAGGGTCACTGAAATATGGGAGAGGGTATTCATAGAATAACCTGGTTTGGAAGGCACCTCTAACCTTAATTTAAAGCCATCTTCACCAACTTGGCAAGCCTATAACCAAAGATGCTCTTCCTCTTCTCCAACAGATGGACCCCACCAGTACCCAGGACCAAGTTTCTCATAGTGAATCCCATGGTCTAAGTAGCCCTGGCTATTGTGGTACTCACCATTTGCTCTGAGAATTGTCTTCTCTGTAATGCAAAGTGAGAGGATCATTCTAAGTGTGTGAAATTGTTTGTGACATTAATTCAGTCCCAGATGTGTTGAATTGTTCTAATACGCTAGGCTGAGAAGCTGAAGCCACTGAAAATGAATATGGTGTGTTGTTAATGTGCTTGATTATAAAAGAATTAGAACACTTGTTGAAATAGTGTCAGCTGTGTTTAATTTCCAGTGGATTTATTGAGCATGAAACTCATGTGTGATGATGTAGTGCTGTTAGCCTCATGGAAGAGGTTGTATTGTCCTGGATTTTGCCTTTCCAGCAGCACTGTATTTCCACTACAATATTAC
>WEIT01025782.1:128210-263507 GCA_013389985.1 Dryoscopus gambensis | reverse complement strand
TATTTTTTGCTAACTAGAAACAGCAAAACACTTGTAAATGTCATCATCCACGGGAGAGTGATGTGCTCTTTTAAAGGTTCCTCTCTATAATGAGAGTGACCTCAATTTTGTCACTGCCCACTTATGACACAGCTTACAAGCTGCATGTCTGCCGCAGAGTTTCCAGCAGTCGCAAAACTCTTCTGTACTTGGATGTAGAGGTACATGGTGTGTTGTTCTCCAAGACACAGAGTAATGGTGACCTTGGTCTGTAGATCACTAATAAATGTAAAAAACACTGCACGTTTTNATTTTAGCTGGAAGCCAGCTGCCAGCACAGCTGGTATTGTACCAGGAGACTCATTTGTGTGGGTGAAGAAAGAGTACAGATACTCTACTTAAGGCCAGTTTGGGCTTCCAGATTTTGATTTGTCTCTGAGAGTCACCTCCCAACAAGTCCTCTGCCCTCACTGTTGCTCTGGTCTTGAATCAGCTGCGGAGGTTGAGAACCATTGAGTCCTTGAGCTCTGCTACTGCTATATTCAGCCTCTTGTTTTAGCTCTGGTCATCTGGCAGAATAGAGACAAGCATGAGAGTGGGTGCTGTGAAAGCTGTTGGGTTGGATGAGATTTCCCAAGCTATCTAGTTGCAGTTGATAAGTAGAGTTTAAAGCTAGGTAAAATCAAATACATAACCCAAGCAGAAATCCTCAGGGACTTGATGATTGCTTGTGGCTGGGACTCACAAGCATGGGCTTCTCCTCAGATGATGGAAGAGATTCATCAACCTTGGACAGTGGAAAAGAATCCTCAGTCTATTGTAATATTAACCCTTCAGCCAGAAAAATTGCTATCATGTCTAACGCTATGCTGGGATGGGTTTTTATCAGCTTTTTTTGACTGATGGTTCCTAATCTTGCATGGATTAATTTCATATTTTCTGATCTGGAATGGAAATTCAAGCAGAGTATTTTATTGTTGGGATGAGTCCTGCTCTCTTTTCAGTGCAGCTTTTTCTGAGAGACAATGGGTTATGTTAGAAAGGTAGAATGTAAAGGGCTTTATTTACCTGTGCTGAAGTGAAGCCTTGAGTGCCCCTTAAAAAATGTCTGTTGGCGGAGATGTTAGTTATTAGTACAGCTCCTGTAAGGCAGGTTTGAAGTGAAAAATAAGGGACACTATCAAGTTTGTGAGACGTTGCTGGAGATACTCTTTTGATCTGGTGGTTCTTGAGACATCTGAGGGATCTGAAACTGGCCTGATGGGCTCTGTGTTTGTGATACATTACTGCTGTATCAATCCATGTTAAAACTTCTAACGCTTATCTGCACCCTGCAAGAACCACCAGGTTTCTCCTTTGATGACTATTTTGGCTTTTTTAAAAATCTTTTTGTCTCTCTCGAATGCATTTGACATTGATCATAACTATAAACAGGATTTATGTCCAAGGGGAACTGATCTCCTGTGGCATTCTTTAGGCATACCATGTCCTGCACTCATGAATAAAATGATTACCAGATTTGGGTCAGAGACAAATTTTTTCCTAGGTGAGACCATCACATTGTCAGGGTTCCTTGTCCTTGTTCTGTTTGGCACAGCTGTTAAAGCCTGACTAGAAGTTTTATTTAGCCACTGGCAAGTCTTTTTCCCTGCCCCATTATTCTATGTCACAGGTGACATACTTGCTCTTCTGTGTAACTGAAGCTTCAGGCTGACAATGTGGTAGAGATTACTCTGGGATCTGTGCCATGGAGAGGAATTTGGTACATGCTTTTGACCTGGATAATTACTGTGTGGTTATATGGGGTTGAAGAGATGAGACCTGATGCATCAAGGCCATATTTTTTTCTACCCTGATCCTGTTTCCTTTCTTCCTTGCTACTTCATTTGATCATCCACAGCAATTAGTGATTGAAGCAATGATACGAAAAATTATATAATTACAGTTTCAGAGAACACCTTGCTCTTTTCATAGGTGAAACTTCAATTTCATTTCTTGACTTGTATATGCATTGCATGCTGGAGTCTTTGGGCAAACTTTAGCCATGTGGCATCTGTGCCACCATGAAATCATGTCCCTGAAAGAAGAGGGAGATGGGTGAAGGTAGTCACAGTAGAGATGGGGATGGGAAGAAATGGAGGTAGGATGAGTAAATGGCCAACAAGCTTGCTCTAGCAAAGACAATGTAACCAAAACCAGAAGCTGATGCAATAATAATGGTTTCTTATGTAATGCTAAATACTACTATTTTACTCTAATTTTGATGACAATT
Organism: Dryoscopus gambensis; assembly: GCA_013389985.1. NCBI lineage: Eukaryota > Metazoa > Chordata > Aves > Passeriformes > Malaconotidae > Dryoscopus > Dryoscopus gambensis. Next base: position 261,256 of record WEIT01025782.1, on the reverse strand, counting down.
TTTCTTTTTCACTGAGCACTGTGCTGAAAGCTTCTTACAAACAAGCTTTTAAGTGTCTCACGTAAACTTTAAGCATGTCAGAATAATCTGCTCATTTCAAAGAATCCAGTGTACCGAGGCTTCTTCTTCCTAACTGCCCGTGCAGTGCTTTGGATTGCTTATTACAGAAGGTAGGCATATAGAATATTAATAAGAAATAGCGTGCTTTTCTATTAAATTTACTGGACAGTTTAAAATTCAAATACTTTTTATTATCTTTTTTGCATTGTGGGCAGTTAATGGAGGAAACATATTCAAGGAGATTTTTAGGTCATTTTAACAGGAAAACTAGTCTAAAAGGCAAGAACTTGAATTGCTGCATTTCAGTACATTGTTAATGCAGCCACTGTTCTGGATGATAATAAAATTAACTTACTCATGTAGACAAGCTGTAAAATTATGACGCTAACTGCCAAATTTAAAATCCGAGTGATAAACAAGTTACCTTGTTTCAGGCACTTAAAAAAATTGTTTTAAAAGGACAACTTTAATGAGGGTGAGTGCTCATAGAATTTTTCTGTATGCATGAGTTTTCCCTATCTGATAGGGTATAATAGCCATGCAATAGCAGAAAACAGATCTGGAAGAAATATCATGAACTCATCAAGCCTGTGTCCCTGTCTTCTGCTGTACCAAAATGAAGAACCTGTCTTTCATTGGTGAGCAGTTCATCAATCACTGATCACATATCACAGTTGGTCATTCTCGTATCATGTATAAGTTATCCAAAAATTAACCTGCGTAAACTGTAGTGCTTCATAAAAGTTTGAGGTATATTTTCATGTGCCTTTTTCAAGGACAATGCAACAGTTCCTGTTTGCAAATGGCACTCAGCTTTAACAGAACTGTCCCTGGAGAACTGAAACCAATTTGAGGGTAAAGTGTTACAGGATCTTGTCAGAGTTGGTCAGCACAGCTGTAAAACTTTCCTATTGTAGTCTGGGATCAGTGCAGCTCCTGATAGCCTGGAAGGGTTTAAAAGTTATTTTTCATTTCAGTTCCTGAATATCCAAAGTCTGGACCACCAGAAAAGTGATAGATTTTGCATAGCTTTGGATGGGAAGAGGAAGGAAAATTGGTGACATCATCTCACTCTTGTAGATTATAAGAGGTGGGGACTGACATTTAGGAGGAATGAGGTCTCCAAAGCCATTTACATTAAGACTGTTCAGATTTGGGGAGACTGAAAATTAGATTTGTGTTGCTTTAATAGGTAATAATAGAGATGTAAAGACTCTTAATGTAAATGGAATTTCTCTGATTAGGTGTGATGCTTCAGTCTGTACATGACACACACAGAGTACATGTGTGGTTTTTTAATATGTTCCATGTGGCTTCTTAATCAACTCAGCATTAATTGCGTCTGAAGACCTAGTACAGCCACTTTTCACAGGTCCTCATTTCTTCACTTTTTCTCTGCAAATTAGTGGGTTTTCATAACCTCCCAGTCATGTAGCGTAGGTTCCATAGGGACCATATGAAATGTGCAATACACGCCCCTAATCCTCTACAGTACCTTTACCTGAACCTTGCCTTGCCTTCAAGTTACCTTCAGGTCACAGAGAGTTTTCAGTCTTGAGTTCCTACTAACTCTTGTTCTGTTACTGCTGAGAACATTCCCAACCAACTCTCCTTCTCTACATCCTCTAGGAGAAGAGCCTTGGGAAACGGCAGTTCTGGAGAACCCTGGTTCTCATGACACAGATTTGTCTTGTCACATTTGATTATTGTATAGCACCGCAGTCCTTGTAGCAGAAAGTTCATAATCTATGTTTAGATTATGATAGAAGAGTTAAAAGCTGGACAGGGGCACAGGACATGAAACTGGGAAGTCATCTGTCCAAGGTCACACAAATGATCGATGCTACAACAGAGAATAAAAGAATAAGATCCTGTCCCAGTATGTAGCTGATGCTGAATGCCTGCCAAGTTTTTGCAGATGAATAAACATCAAGTACATTTTAAAATGGATTTTTCCACTGGAAAATATTTTCACAGACCCCTCAGGTTCTTATACTTCCTCCAACCCAGACTCTTCCTTTTTATCATCAAATTGCAAGATCTGGTCTTCCTAGCACAAGCACACAAAAACAAGAGCACAATGCCTGAAGAGAGTACCCACAGACATTGGTGCCTCCTCCCTAAGGAAGTGCTGCATAAGATGTCTGTTTTGATTGTTTTTAACCTATGTTTTCTTTGTAGTTAGTGGAAAGAGATAACCATCAGAAGGACGTCTCGGGCTCAGATGGGAAGCAACTTAGGTAAATATTACAGTTTAGGAGAGGGGAATCTGGGCTCTGTCCTAAGAAGGATGCTTTATATCTCTGCACAGTTAAAAGAGAGATGACCACTTCCAAAAACTAATAGATGCTTATCAAAATAGAGCATAAAAGACTGGTGGAAATGAAATATATTCATTGGCATTCTATAAAAGTAAGAGAAAAAAAAGTTGAAGATTGATGACATCTTTTTTTTTCCCCCTCAAGTTGTTGTCCTTCCTAAGTAGTATAAAACGAAAGGAAACAATTAACTAGTTCAGATCAACTTGGGCATAAAAAATTTTGTGAACTGGTCAGAGGACTCATCTACTGAAAGGATCCTACATAGTTCCCCTTTGTTTTCTTAAAATGTTCAGCATTGTCATTTGATTTAACTGATGATAAAACTGTTTCTGAAGCCTTCAGCATATTGGCTGCAAACCAGATGAAGTGCTGTCTTTTTGTTACATAAAATAGCTGTGTTTCAATGATAAACATAGCCAAAGGGGAACACTTTGGTTAAACTATTAAAAAAAATCCCACAGTGTATTTTTTCCAATCAGTTGAAATCTGCTTTAATAGGACAAAGCAATTTTCTCACCAAAGTTTTCTTCAAGTTGTCATCTTCCTTTGCGACTTATGGCAGGGTGGGGGCTGAAGGACCACTTCCATTCTTGGGTGACCATTTAGAGTCTGAATAAAAATGTTGGCAAGCATTTTGAGCACATTCAAGTCAACATAGATAGAAGTATTTGGAGTGTGCCCTGGGTTTTCCCTGACTGAGTTTGGCTGTTCACAAATATGGCCTGTAGCTGGAGAATGCTGAGTATCCTCAGGCACAGAACCTTGCAGGGCCTGGGTAAGAAGGGGTGAAGAGGTGGAAACTTAAGGGATGTTTGTGGAAAAGGAGAAAACCTGTATTGTACACAAGAAAGGAAGGTGGGGTGTGATGGGAAGCATGGATTATTTGAGAAGGGATGACAGAGAGTGGCACCTCAGTGCTGATGGACTGCAGCAGGATAAGTGAGAGAATTGCACCATCCCACCTACAGAGCAGAAGGGAGAGCAGAGCAGGCAAAAGGAACTCTTTACCATTCCATCCAAGACAGAGGGCTACTTACCCCCAAGCCTCTCCCCCACTTCAGCATGCAATCAGTGCCCCCCTTACTGCTGCTGTTAGCCAAGGTCGAGCCTGTGCTCCTGCTGAGAGTGCACAAGGGCATTCTCCACTTTGGACTGCGCGTGAGCTCCAGGCCACTCTGGAAGGGAGAGCCCAAGCCCTCCGTGTACAGTAAGGCTTTTGCTCAACCAACCTGTATTGAATAGGCACAGCACAGCTAAGAGTCCTTTCAATTTTTTCTCCCCCAGCTACCTCAAGTGCAGCTCTTCCCAAGCTCTTCCCCAGAATGCATGGGCATTGAACCTGAGGGTTCAGTTCCATACTCCATTTGATGTGACTAAACCATCTGCCTGGTTGTTTCTTTTCTGTATTTTCAGTTAGGTAAATCCCCTGATCCAACCTTCTGTGCATCTACACAACATCTTGTGCTGGCACAAGAGAGAAAATGTGGCTGGGGCCAGAGAGCAGAAGGTAGAGCTATCCCTTTAAATAGCAGACCAGATTTAGGTCAGCTCAAACCAGTTATAAAGCCAGAGCTTGATCTTTAAGGACTCAGAGTCAGCTTCAGGGATGCTGACTTCCAAGCAGTAAAATATTGTCTTCAACCACTGCCTGTTTCAGTTTTGTCCCACACATTGTGGGGTTGCTAACAAATCTCTATATAAGGGAAATGTTAGGCATAGTTGATCAATGTTTGTAAAATGCCAGATGCTACAGAAAACTGGAATAAGAGGCATCATCTCAGCTTAGCTTTGAGTAAGATGCCTAGCAAAGCATCCAATTCCTGTGTATTGCACCACTTAAGCCTTTGAAGCAACCTACGCATTGTGTGGCAGGTTATGCTTTACAGTGACACTAATGCCAGAAATATTCAAAAGAACCTCTGGGAGGTAGGTGTAGGCTCTCAAAGCCCTTTGCAATGACTCGACCCCACAAGTTTACAGCCTGATATTTTATGTTCCTGCAGTGCAGAACACACTGGGTTTGCAACTGAACAGGATAGCTTAGGTGTAGAGGATACTGCAGTAACAGTCATAAATAATAGTAGAAATAAACTCACGTTCCTGTGGACCTGCAGACAATGACACATAGCAGAGTGGTAATACACAGCATGTGAAACGGGGAAACTAGAGCCCTTCCCTCTTCTTATCTTCCATTTTCCTCAAGAGGGAAAATGATAATGGATTTTCATGTCTTACATCTGAAACACTGGGGTCACATTTTTTGTGGCAATGGTTTAATGCAGTTCCTCTTAGAGATGAGATCACGCTGCTGGATATAGAATATAGCTCCTCATCAGGTGAGGAGCTGCAGTTGTTCGCTGTACTGTGAGAGATATTGTGATGATGATTATATACTTAAAGTGCAAGAGTGATTAGATTGCATGAAACACCATTTTTTAAAATAATGAAATGCTAAAATAGAAGGAAACCTCCATTTGTTCCTATTTTATTTTTTTTCTGTATGTTGAGCTCAGACTCTGGATGACTTGGAGTATGAAGAGTGTTTATTGGCATGTAAACGACAGTTTGACAAACTAGTGCTACTATAGAACAATAATAGAGGAAAGTACATCTTAATCCTCAGGCTGAGATCTCTCCTATTCCAGGAAAACATGCCATTTTTTCTCTTTTGTAAGCATATCAAGCTCAGTTGTTTGTGAAAGCAAGGGGGAGAAATAGAAAAAACTGTAGCATAGCTGAATGTTTTATTGTGTGTTAAGCCATCATTCATATTTTAATGTTAATTATTAGAAAGGTTGATAACAGGAGTTTGAGAAACCTGTCAAAACAAAAATGACAGGTAAAAGAAATTCTAAAAAAAAGCAAAATCACAGGCTTGTATTTTTTACAATATCACAGAATGGCTCTGAGATTTTTCTTCACTTCTTTCTTGCAGGTAGAATTTCTTAGCTCTAAGAACATGAAAATGGAAAGAGCTATTTTATATTACACTTATAAAGGAACAGATTTATTGAGTACTTAGACCTGCTGAAGAAAAATCACTTATCTAATCTAACCAATGTACTGTATGATCCTTTTTCAGTGGCTAAGACCTCTGATGGAAAAAATAGTTGAAATCCAGCAGCTCAGATTCAGGAAAGAAAACTAAGGAGTTGTTCGTGGCCTTCTCTTAGTCCCAACTGTTGCCTGGTAACTGTCTAAAAATTAACTGTGCATCACCTGGCTTCTAAGGACCGTGGCATCACTAGAATCCTGGCATCTGTTGTGTCTTACATTGAAATGCCGAACTTCATTTCTTGGTTATGATTTTTTTGTCATAATCAGGGAAGTTACTCAACTACACATCTAGATGCTTATGGTAAAGTCCTTTAAAATATTGTAATAATAATATATAATATATATAATAAACTACAGAACAAACTTATTTTAAAGTACGGAAATTTCACACAATCTTTTTCCGATGTTACTGTGTAGCATTCCATTCTTTCTTTGAGAGGTGTAGATAATGTATTTAATTTTTTTCTTATGTCTGCACCTACTGAGCTTCACCCAAGCTTTGTATGAGACTAGAACTGAGAACAAAGTGCATTGACAGAAGCTGTGATAGGGATACTCCTGAAATGGAAATCTGGTAGCTATACGTAAAGCATCAGATATACCTTGACCAGGTTTGTAAAAGAAACAAGTTTCAAAAAACTTTCCAGGTTGTTTGATGCTCTGTTTTGCAATGATTTTAGGGTCAATTTGTACCTGCTATTCCAATGGTAGTGCTGAGAAGATTGCGAAGATTTAGATCAATATAGGTGAGAACATATAACTGAAGTATTAAACTGAGTGGAACTTGTGTTCTGCAAATCACAGAATGATTTAGCATGGAAAATAGCCTCAAGATCACCAAGCTCTACTATAAGATATTTTATTTAATTGAGCATTTAATGTGGAACTGCAAGCTACTCCCCTCTTTTAGTGTTGGCCACTGAACACTAAAGGCCCTGCAGCAGAACTTATTTCAATGCACCAGAAAATCTGAAGTGATTTTTTTCAGTGTGTTCACTTACAGATGCTGTGTCAGGTTATTACGCAACACTCATCCTAACATTAATTTTCTATGCTTACAGTGCTCTCCTTTGCAGAACCTCAGAGTGTCCTGCACACATCAGTTAATTAAGTTTCACAATACCCATGTGGGTGCATTGTTTTATGGTCTTAATTGAACAAAAGGGAGAAGAGAAACACGGAGAGATGAAGTGACTTAGCCAAGGTCACTTTGTTAATTAAGAGGAAAAGTTTATTTCAGAAAAGAAGATAAGCACATCATAAGGTAAGTGAAGCAAACTGAAGGTGAACTTACCATTGCTGAGATTTATTTGCTATCACAGAACTAACTGAAAACTCCTAAAATTTGGTTTAGGTAAGCTTCTAAAGAGGGAGCAGAATCAGAGAATGCTGACTTCTCTCACTACAAATTTTATTCAGTTCTGCTGATACTACGAAGATCTTGACTGCTCTTCCTGTATTGCACATGATCTGAGTGGCAGCAGCAGCCTACAGGAAAAGCAGGTAAATCTATAGGTGTGCGCTGTGTTAGAGTGTCCTTGGGCAGAATGGCAGAGGAGGGAGTCCCCATAACCCAGTGAGAGATATGAGCCCTCCCAGGCTGTCACAGGGAACTCTCAGCCCCAGAGGCTGAGAAACAGCCAAAGGAAGAGGCTTTCCAAAGCACTTTTCAGACTGACGGGCTCACTGCCTGTGGGGTGGGTATGAGACATTGTGTGATGCTGAGGAAGTACATTTGGAGGTGGTACAAGACTTTTTATAGGCTATTCAGGGAGGTGCAGAATGGGAAGGATCAAGGTGAGGTGGTCTGGGGAGAAATGAATGTGCAAAGGCAAAGGCAACGTGAACAGAAGGAGCCACTTACACGCGAATAGTGGCTGGTCAGCACACTTGTCTGGCTGTGCCCTGCACCTGGTCAGCACTGCCTGGCCTGACTTCTCAGTAAACTCCATTTAACTGTTTTCTTGATAGAGGGTCTCTGTATTCTGGGCACACGGAGCTGCAGCAACCGCACCTCTGCTGACCTCCTTGATTCATCAACACCTGGCAATAAACATGTATGTACTATATTTATAGATATCTATATACGTAACTATACATGCATGTATGTGAGCCACAGTTTTGCTTGTGAGTATTCCTGTCACTCAGTTGTATTTTTCAGGTGGGAAGAGGGGAGAAAATTGCAAATTAGGGGCATTTGGGAAAGCCAGTCAGCCATCTCTGTTGACACCAGGGACCTCCATACACAGCTGAGCTATCTTTTATCCAAAAAGGTGGCATCAAAGGACATAGGTAGTAATTTGTTTCAGGAAGGTCAAGCACATGTGGTCGTTCAGAAAGCTAAAAAAGCCTCATTCTGCAGCACTAGGAGCCAATCTTTTATACGGCTTATAAAGATTTCGAAGCACTGCCTTCTACCATTGCAAGTGACACTCATCTAAAATACTTGGAGAAGAAGAACTTTTATTAGGAAGTTTTTTCTAACATAAAACCTGTAGGAGCAAGCAACTGAATATATTTACATTTTCAGTCTTGCTCTTCATGAGCAAGGCAGGGAGTATGTTGGAAACAAACTGAAGAGGGCTTTTTTTGTCAAGAGGAAAATGAAAATCCAAATTGAGGTCAAAACCCAATAATCATTACTGTCTTGGAGTTGAGAAACCCATGTGTATCAGTACAAGCTCTTTTTTTATGGATTCTTTGCACAAAACCACTGATGACAATCTATGTGATAGATAAATTACATCCCACTCATTTTGATTACAGCTTTTCATTTCTATTTTGGAATGACTGCCCCAGTACTTTCACATGAGTGAACTAAAGGACTAGAAAAGACAAGCAGCTAAGGAAAAAATAACAAAGCAACAGAAATGGTGACAGTAAATTGATGTGGTGAGTGGAGAAGGGTCATCGCCCATCACTGTGTCAGCTGGTGCTGTGCAGACTGACACAAAATGGTTCCAGAAAAAAGGTCTAGGCCATTTCATACCAGCTCTGGGCTATGGTGAAGTTTTTGTTTGTTAGGCAAAGCCCTCTGTTTACATCCCCTTTTGGATATCTGTGTGTTGCCACAGTACATACAGTACACACAGCACTGCCTCTATAAACACAAGACCTTCTGAAAATGAGACTTGTTATGAAGTCGATGCAGATGAACAGTCGATGGTTTCTGTTAGAAAAAGATAACTTTAGAGAAGAGCACCCCAAGGTCACGCATCAAACCCTAGCACTGAGATGTTAGAAAATACCTATTTTGCAATAAACTGTGTAGAGCAGATGTACAGTGTAGGTCTGTGGAGCCACAGGGTGATGTCCCACAGCACTTCATCCTGAGTATGCTGCAAAAGGTGCACGGTGGCTACTCAGCCATGCCACGCCAGGATATTGTGTCTGCTTCTCAGCAGGGGCTACGCTGTGTTGCCCTTCTGGCCTGATTCAGCGGCCTGGGAGTATTCCCACTGCATGGCACACACATCAGTAGGAGCAGCCTACTGCTGCAGCATAACCTGCTGCCAGATTCTCTCCTGGTCATCAGCTGGTGGAATTGTAATACGCCATGGGCACCTGGAAAATCGGTGGTTGCATTAGCACTATAGCAATGGGACACCTTTGAAATTTAGGCTTATTATTAAAATTTTTATGGTTCCTTCCTGCTCTGGCAACACATGAATGAATTACTGATTAATTTTACAAGTCTCAGTTTTCGCTTTGCAGTATTAATATTACCCATCACTAACTCCTAGCAGGTTATGGTAGAACCCTGATGAAATTCATCTGGTATTAAATGGATCGCAAAGTGATGAATCAAAGCCAAAGTTCCTGCACTATCTTTCTTAATTCCAGCTAGCATTTATGGCCACCTGACGTGGAAAAGTTGCCTCTGCCCAAATGCAGAAGAGTTTGACTGTGAATGGCAAATTTGAAAGCATCTAATGAAAGTTTTTCTTGCCTCTTTGTTTTTTTGAAATAAGAAAGATGCCATTTTCCTACACAAGCATTTATGAAATACTGGTAAAAACTTTGGGCCTACTCAAGGCCAAGTTGTTTGCATGCGATAATTTTCTGAGGCAGTCAATTACCTACAAGCCATATGTCACAGCTTGGGAGACCTGAGGCAGGTGTATGTTGGAAGAACCCACTGTTCCATCTGCCAAGTTTATTTTAAATGTACATAACATAAACAAGCTTGAAGTCCAGCTGGACTGCCACAGCCAGTGTGGCAAAGCAGATGACTCTTTAATTTCTTAGGGAAGCAATGGATGGAAAATAACCCCAGCAGACTAAAGGAATTTATCAGATCTTGGCTAAAAATGTTGATGTTTCTGTTTAATACACTGAACTCTTAGCATTAAAAATGATCACGTTGGTTTGGTGAGAAGGCCACCTTGGGAAATGGTCAAGGACATTTCTGTTCAACATGTGCTGAAAGCCAAACTCTCAGCTTACAGATAATTGAACTTGTCCTCCAGTTCCCCTGCCAGAAAATGACCCACGTTGGTGCAGCTTTGCTCCCCGAAGTATTTCAGTAATACACAGCCAAAACTAGATTGATTTATGGACAGTCAACACCTAGACACCTGGGTAACACCTGGGCTTAGGGCAGCATCCTATGTTCATGGTAGTATCTGAGAGAAGGAGGAGAGGAGTGTGAGGTGATTTTGGTAATGACGTGAAGTGAAAAACATCTCCTTATTTTCATTTGACATTTCTTAGTGAATCCTGTCTACTATATGTCATCTAGGTTATACACTTTCTGTCACAGAGATTGTCCTTATTCTGTTTATAATACTGAGTCAAACATATTGCTGATGTTATAATTCTGTGTATGTTTAAATATTCTGTGAGGGTGCCACTCACGTGGGGAAATGTCAAGGCTTATTGTTGGTTTGATATTTATGCAACTGATTTAATTGCTGTTTGAAAAAATGAGCACGTCAGCAATGAGCTATTCTTTGTCATGGCTCTGTCCCATGGACCTTGTGTTCATTTATGAAATAGAAAGCCTTGTGCTTAAGCCAGCCTATTAATGTGGGAATGTATATATATATATCTAGGACCAACAAAGAAGTGCTAAGAATAGTTCCCGGTGCATATGCAACTGCTAGTAGGCCCTGCTGTTTTGGATTGTGTCAAGTGTTACCCACTTAAAAGAAGACAGTATGGCCACAGAGATTCACAAAACCGAGAAGTGCATGTCCTGAACCTTTCCCCAAGGTCCTTGCACTTGGGTTAAATAAATGAGAACAGCTACAGGGAGAGCTGAGCTATAGCCAGTTGCACTCAAGCTGTAGCTACCAGAGGTTTACAGCCAAGATAAGACCAATATCTTTGAAGTCTGGTCCTGGGTTCTAGATCTGTGTGAAATGGTAATAGGAAGATGAGGTGGAGAATGTGCTTGTTAAATTCTCAGATGACAAAGACATGTGAAAGTGCAGGGAAATTGGAAATGGAATTTGGAATTATATTGAAAAAATGTAGAAAAGTTCTTAAAGCTTATGTATTCGCTTTCCTGGGTTTTTCCCGGTCGAGCTCACAAGGAAGAGGCAGCACAGCCACGTCTCCCAAACGTCCTCGCCGCTCAGCAGGAAGCAGAGGAAACGCAGGGGAGAATCTCAGAGCCGGGTGGGAAAAAGCGCTTTTTTCCCTCTTCGGTGTAGCTCGCCCCAGGTAGCCTGATTTCAAGGCAGAAAGCGTCCCAAGAACAAAGGAGGCGGGAGGGTGCAGTCCAATAGCTTTTAATCCGACGCAATCCAGACATACACAGCAGAATATAGCATCTAGACAGGCCGAATTCCCAAGCTGGACTGACCCTGAGGTGGGCGTGGAAATGGTTTTTCAAGGGGGCGGAACAGAACGGGAACCAATGAGGGACAGGGAGAGGGGAGGACACAACTGGGATACAATCCAATGAGGGAGTTTGGGGGGCAGAGTTGTAACACAGAACAAATACAGAACCGAACTTGACAGAACTTTCCAGGCTAAGGGGAAGAACAATATTCAGGGTGCCACCCCATGGGCTGTGGCTTATAGTCAGGCTAAGGCATTCCCACACTTATGGACTGTCTGTATTCAGGACTAATCTGTTGCATAAAAATTGAATGGGGAAAACACAGATAAAGTACTGTTTCCAAAAATAGGGACTTGTGGTTTATAAGATAACCACGTATCAATATTTTTAGGCTGCAACAGTAAGAAAACCAAGTGTTGCATTGGGACGTAAAAAGGGATCTCTGGAAATAATCTTCCTATTCAGAATGGATATAGTGCTTCTTTTGGGAAGCTGTATTTTGAGAAATATGTGGAGGAATTGCAAAAGGCTTCTGAATGATGTGGCCCAAGAGTGACACCTGAATTAATTGTAATAGTTTATGCCAGAAAAGAAAATGCAAGGAGATTATATGGCAGCAGTCTTCAAGTATGGAAAATACAGTTGCAGAGGAGAAGACAGAATATTGTCTTTCATGTTCTCTCTATAAACAGAATAAAAGGCAGTGGGCTTTACTTCCAGAGAGGGGAAATCAACTAAAGAAGGACTTCCTAAGGCCTTAGCAGTAGTAAGAATTAATCCCACTTTCAGCAGTGGGTGGCCTATTGATAATGTCTGGTACACTCCTAGAGCAGAGTCATGGAAAAGCCTTATTTCCACCAGTGGCACTCAGTCCTGTTAGTAACTCTTGGCATCAGGGCTACATCCCAGTACAGACAAGTAATTTTGGCAACCTTAGACTTCCTCTTTTTTCAATTTTAAGCCATTTACCTTTGGGAAAATTACCTATGAAACACTCTGCTAGACTGACAATGACCATGGTAGCTTGATGTGATTCTAAATTACCTGAACACTGAAGCAGGGTTTTCCCAGAGGACAGCCAAGTCACCCTTGATTGTACTGAAGGTAATGGTAGCATTCTCGTGCCAGCAGAACATCCTGCAGTCTCCACTGAAACGACTGATCCAAGACAATGAATAGCTGGTCATGCCTGGTAGTTTAAGGCACCCTTAGGCTGCACTTGCTGTCGAGGGATGATGTAACACAAAATGCTGTGCTGTTTGTGCAGCTGACACTACCCAAAGCTGTAACAAATAAGCCATCTTAAATGCCAAATCTCCATGGAAAATAGGTATCTTTTTTTGGTGAAGTCATGTTGATCTAATTTTTATCTGTTAAGTTAGGGCAAATCCTGACTTCATTAGTTAAGTTTAGTTGATCTGTTCCTTTTTATAATGTACAAGTTAACTCAGCAAAGATAAATAAATAACAGTTGCTGATCTCAGCAGGGGAGTCTGTAACAACACAAGGGACTGTGGTTAACTGGTGAATTTGCAGTCAGCAGCTCTAGGATGGCTGGATATCAGCAGTCTGGGAAAGTCAGCCCTTCCTCTAAGCCTGCTCTCAAATATTTTGCGATTCCTTTCGGCTTCTTCTTTTGCTTTCCCTGCTAGCAACTGTCATGTGACACTGCTGGGAAAATATGTCAGGGTAATCCACCCTTGATGCAACTGCATTTTGGGTACAGCCTGAATGGCAAGAAACAGCAAAAAGATCACAAATCTTTTATTTTATTTATTTATATGACCAAGAGAATAATATTAATACATTTTCTTCTCTTTACCTCCCTTCTCCACTAATTTTAGGACTGCTTCAAGCTCACCTTTAACTGATCCAATTGATAAAGATGAATAATGTGCATGATTAATGCTAAACATTTGCTCATCTGCCTGAAGTCCCAAGATTTTGACTCACCAAAAAATTTCAGCTGTGCATTGCTGTTAGAGGGCCTGTTAGATGCACGACCTCTGTGCTCAGTATATCACAGCTGCCTGTATATAGTGACTTCCAGAGGCTTCACTGGGATTAGCCACATAGCTGAATCAGAGCTGAAATATGTCACCGGATTCACAGGATTCTGTGTTTTAGATTCTCTATTTCCTAAAATTGACCTTGATATCCTTCTCTCTCAAAAACATTGCACCAGGGTACCCCTGCTGAGACATGGCAGGGATTAAAGCAGAGTCTTCCCAGAGAGGCAGGAAGACAGGGATTGAGAAAGCCTCCCAGACTGTGCTTCTCACCCCGCAAGTCCTCTAGATTTGTTTTTGCAAAGGTGGATTTTATTTGCCTCAAAACAATGTCTGCAAAATGAGCTCAAGAAATTACAGTAATTCAACAGAAATTAAAATCGCTGAGGTCATTTTATACATCTGGCAGTAGCAAAGCTTGTGGAGTGGTGAAGTTAATTCAGCAAGAATCAGGCCCAAGTATCCAAAAAGCAGCTGTTCTGTGTGTTCATTCTCCTTCTGATTTTAAAGTCTACATTTTCTCTTGTTAATATAAATTGTCAGGATGATGGCTGCAGTGTGTTTACACTGCCTTCCACAAATGTGGCTGCGGATCATAGTTGTGTGTCAGAGACACCTTTACTATATTAATCTGGATAACTCCATCACACAGTTGGAACCTGTGAATAGAACCACCCTCAGCCTCTAAATACAGGTCCTGACTGCCCCTGCACATCTTTTTTCATGTACATGGCAAACACTGCTGGCGTGAAAAGATAAGGCAATTGATAATAAACTTGGAAATGGTAAGGAATAAATATGGCAATCTGTAGCTGTCATTAAATTGTTCTGGGCATGAAAAGTCCCATAAAATACCACTGACCCTACCAAACTATGAATTTCTATCTTGAAACAGCAGTGGTTCTCTGTTATTCCTTCATTACTGCATGAGACTGTGAAATGCTCGGTATTGTCTCGGCATCAGTTTGCTTTTTCTACAGATCTGAAAAGGGTGCTTGGGAAAGAAGCAATTAGTACAGTCTTCTAATGGATGTTGCATCTTCCTGGAGAAGCCTTCTGGCACTCAGTAGCTCCATATTGAAGTGCACTGTGTCTCTTAAGGAAAATATATAGAGTAGGAGGAGAACAAATATGATAGAGAACATAACCAAGCCTCATGAAGGAGAGGTGCACAGTACCTCTTGGGTCAGAAAGCCTTGTCCATCCCCAAACACCATTGAATGGCCTTTTCAAATGTTGAGCTCCCCACCAGACTGACCTAGCAGCACCAGTGACTTCATGGGTGAGTACATGCAGATTGCTCAGTTGATACTTAGACATTCAAGTTCCTTATTTGATCTCTTTAGGAATTAAAAGATATTCTGCCCTTATTGCCTTTAGACGAACAGCTGCTGTCTTCAGTATATCTCCTTAAGTGAATAAATGTCCCAATTGCTCCTTTCTTATTTCTGTGTCTAGAGTTCACTGTTTAATTCCAGATTATAATTGCATATTTTTCTGAGGTTTTATCAGTTTCTTGAACTTTACTGAGCTCTGGATAACCACGGCTAGTTGAATTTAAATAGTCCAATTAATTTTGCATAGTAGCTGGGTGCAAGTGAAGGTCATTCTTGAATCATCGTTCTTAGCCCACAGTAGGGCCAGGTATGTGGCCACAGGGAAATGGTATAGTGGCTTGAAGAAAGTTCATTCCCCTTTCTGAACAGTGAGTTTGTTGCAAAGTTCCTGGAATGGAGAGTGGTAGTGCCTGTCCCAGAAAGAGCTCAGCTTACTTCAGTCTCTGGCTGTTTTTTTCAATTTTTGTGCAGAAAATGCTCACATTACATATAGCACACTGCATACAAGATAAGGTTAGATATGCATTTTTTTTCTGGTTTTCAGAAGACTTCAATGAAGGCAGGAAATAAACAAAATATGAAATCCCCAGAATGGAAATCTAAATGGTGGGTTGCATGTGCAACCTGCAGCATGCTTCTGTTATTTCCCTGTAGCAGACATCTCTCCCTGTGGCATTACAGCTAATTATTGGGGATGAAATGGTTGATGGTTTGGCTGCAAACAATATGGCCTCAGCAGCAGCTGCTTTATGAACAGCATCCAGCTGCCAGTCAGGGACAGCAACTCACTTCTGTGAGGGGGCAACTTGTGTGGGGTGTCTCTAAATTTCTTCTGCCTGGCCAAAGCATGATCCAGGTAGTTGGGCTGGATGCTCATCTTTAAAAGAAAGTATGTTGCCTCCTGGACAATCTAGAAGTGCTTGATTCATGTCAGGATGCTACAGAAACTGGGCTTTGATCGGGCTATTCTCCTTCACATCTACTATTGCTTCTTTGAGACAAATTCTCGAAAATCTGTGCCATAAGTATGTATTCCATACTTAATCTGCATTTGCTTGGAACTGGAGACAAATCTGTATTACTTCCTGAAGTCCCTCCAACCCAGTCACCTCCAACCTATGCTGTGACACTGCTGACAGTACCTTCTCAAAACCCCTTGGTTTCTGCCTGTAACAAACACAAAGCCTAGTTCTGCTGCTATTGTGTAATCAGCAGTTTCTTTGCCGCAAGTGATCTGTGCTTTGACTGTTAATAGGAACAGTGAAGATATTTTTTTAAATATCATCAAACTGCACCTGAAATTTATATTTTCACTGGCCACTTCAGAATGTGAAACTACATTGGAATAAATCTGTTGTCTTGCCCTGCAATGGTTTTTATTACACAGACTTTTTATAGAGTGAAATAACTTTTTGTTTTCTTAAGTTTGTTTTACAAAGATAAGCAAGTGCTTCCTTTAATAAACAGCAAGTTTCACATCACATAGCTATTCTGCATGCACTGTTTAGTTTGTGTGTGTAGGCATAACTGTGTATTCATTATTTTAAGGACGTGTTAAGACAGTCAAATGGGACGAAAAAGTGTTTGGGTTTTCTTAATGGAAAAACACATCTTAAAAGCTTACTTTAAAATTAAATCAGTATTCCTACAATCTATAAATCAACATTTAAGAAAATTTGCTCTGTAAATATTCTTCCTTCTGCTCACAGTTTGGAAATAACAAATATTTTTTGACTTCTAGATTATTGTAGAAATTTTAATTAAGAGCTAAATAGTACTGTTTAACTGTTTATATAACAATGCAGGCACAACTCTGAGCCTACCAGTGTCCATGGAATAAGAGCAGCTGATTTTGTTAGTTAATGATTTCCATTTAAGCAACTACAACTAAAAAAGGGGTAATCTTTTAAACTGCTGTCTACCTTAAAATTTTATTTTAAAAAGTCCTGTAAAAATCTATTTGTAATAATGCTTCATAGAGTTAGGCTCTGATTTAGTACCTAGAGATATCTATCTTGAAATTGCTAGTATTTGTCACAATTGTTTTTAAATTTGAAACTATGTTAATAATAAGTGTTTTAGGCAGCCATGTAAACACCATCTGGGCAAAATATTTGTAATTATTTACAAACAACAAAAAAAATAGTATCAGGGAAGCTTTTTCACAACACCAACCTAGCACACTAATCTAGCAGAATGTGTTCTCCCAGTCCTGTCCATATGCTGGTTGCTCTTAGGTCAGTGACATCCACTGCAGTTCCCAGCTGTTTTGTTTGTACTCCTAATTATTTTGGTTTCAGGAACAAATAAAGAAGTCTGAAGGACTGTGCCAACATGTATGAAGGGAAGTGCCTGGTCATTCCCAAATCAATGCTCTTCCTTGGTCCATGGAGAGGTATTTACTGTCTAGGCAGCACAGAGGTGAATACTATGTTTACCTTTGGAGTGGTAAAGGGTGTCCTCCACCTGAAGTGCTGTACACTTCTACATCTGATGGCCTTTCGGTGAAGGGCTTCAGAACTAAGCCAAATCCTTGCAAAGTCCCTAGAAGGCCATGGGGCCATGTGTCACCAAAAGAGAGGTGTTTGTTTGTACTTCATTTGCTACCTGAAGTTTGCTCTCAAAAGTCAGTGTCAGGATAACATCCCTACAGGCACCTTTAAATACATGTCACTGGGTTGCCATGACAACACACTCACAAAATCTTACCTGTGATAGTCTGGGCACCCCATCTGGAAGGATGACTCAGGATTTGCAGCGTTTTATAGGTGCTTAATGAAAGCAACCTTCTCCTAGAGTTGTTAATAATAACAACAGGGAAAAGCAGCTACATTCTAAGGCACAAATTCCAACTAGGTGTGGTACAGGTAAATCATCCAGCTGCATCTGTCCCTGAATTAATTATGGTGAGCATTTCCAGGAGCGGAAGGGCCAGTGTCCCAACTACCGACCTGGCTGCTTCTACCAGACTGGCCTTGGACCCAGTGGGATGTACCAAGCGCCAGCAGGACCACAGGCACCAGGAGGGTTGAAGGGTGGCTGCAGCAGTCTGCCTTGCTGATCCAGTGTGTAGCCCTTCACAACTCAAGTTATTTTCTTCCACTCTTGGTATTGCCAGGAGTAAGGAGATGTTTGAAGTCCTACTGTCCTGTACTGGTCTCCTCATTCCAAGCTGCCATTAAAGGAGGGGCAGCTGGAGCCTTTGGCCACAAAATCTACTCAGTGATACAACTGCCTGTGGTAATTTCCTGGTGCTGTGGGCCCGATCCAAAGGCAGCAGCAGTCAGTGATCAGAGCCCCAGAGTGAATCATGCACCATCTGTGCTCGTGGGCCGACTGTTTGTGTGTGGAAAGTATTGGGTAAATGTGTAGCCACAGCACAGGAAGGCAAATCCCCCTCACTTGCATGGAGAGGGGCACGTGTCTGTACCTTTTCACAGGTCTGAACAGGTGGGACAGGGGATGGTGGGATGCAGGGATGGTGGGGTGTGTGAATGGTGGGGTGTGTGTTGCAGCCCTGGAGGCTCACAGGTGCTGCTCCTTGTGCTGCTTGTGAAGGGGTGAATTTGTGGTGCTGGCAGCAGGCATTGATGTTTCCCACTAAACCCCCATAACGAACAGGAGGGAGATTAGACAGAGCCAAAACTGCTTCTGGGCCTACTCGTGGAGCAAACTGGATGAAGCAGCCAGGTAAGGAGGGAACTCTCTTTACCTTCAGTGCAGAAATGGAGCAGGAGTAGAGGAAGGGGTATCTGGTCTCTGTCCCCCACGTGCTATCTGCTTAGCACCTCCTGAGCACACAATGGCTGTGAGCAGGTCCCTTGGTGCTGGATCTTTGCTCTGACACAGGAGGCAGTGCGATGAGACAGAGTTTAAAACTGAGGATGAAGGGGCCTGCAGCCATCTTTATGCTGGGCAGGGTGTGGCAGTCAGTCATGAGCCAGAGCAGTGTCGGTAGGCGGTATGTACTGCCTGGGGTGGTACTGGAGACATGCACAGGTATAGGGGATGGTTTGCACGGCCCCACTGTGCTTCTGCACAAATATGACCAAAGAAATTCTCTGGTCCAAAGGGGAACCTGAAGCCTCTCCAGTGTGGAGGTGGGGCAGGTCCACCTGCAAATCTGTATGGGTCTGCCAGCAAACATTGGCAAAGCTTCTCTGAGTACTTCACTGCTTTTAACACTATGTAATGAGCTCATCTCCCTTGTAGAGTAACAAAGGTTTGCTTTTATTCCCACTAAACCACAGGCAGGTCACCAAAGGTAAATGCAAATATCTGAAGAATTTTGTGTCCTGCTTCATAATAAGCACAGAATCATAGACTCGTTAAGGTTGGAAAGGACTTCTAAAATCATCAGGCCCAAACATTAACCCAGCA
Source organism: Dryoscopus gambensis (assembly GCA_013389985.1). Lineage (NCBI taxonomy): Eukaryota > Metazoa > Chordata > Aves > Passeriformes > Malaconotidae > Dryoscopus > Dryoscopus gambensis. The sequence goes on along the minus strand of WEIT01025782.1, from coordinate 242,304 downwards.
CTGCCCAGTCCATCACTAAACCATATCCCTGACTCCCACACACACATGTCTTTCAAATACCTCGAGGGCTGCTAACTACACCAGTTCCCCGGGCAGCCTCTCCCAGAGCTTGACAACAAGCCTTTCAGTCAAGAAATATTTTCTAGTATCCAATCTAAATCTCCTCCAGCACAACTTGAGGCTATTTCCTCTTGTTCTGTCACTTGTTACCTGGGAGAAGAGATCAACTCCGACTCGGCTACACCCTCCTTTCAGGGGGTTGTAAAGAGTGATAAGGTCCCCCTGAGCCTCCTTGTGCTCCAGACCCTTCCTCAGCTCCGCTGCCCTTCTCTGGACACGCTCCAGCCCCTCAATGTCTTTCTTGCAGTGAGGGGCCCAGAACTGAACACAGGATTCGAGGTGTGGCCTCAGCAGTGCCGAGTACAGGGGGACGGTCACTGCCCTGGTCCTGCTGGCCACACCACTGCTGATCCAGGCCAGGTGCCATTGGCCTTCTTGGCCACCTGGGCACACCCTGGATCATTATCAGGTGCTCACTAATCCAAATGCAGTCGGGGATTAGGGAATAGGAGGGCAGGGACCAGAGCTGTGGTCTGCTGTGTCCCACCATGAACAGGACAAACTGCCTGGGAACATTGTTTAAATTGAGGTGAAGCATGTTGCCATTGTCCTCTTGGGAGTTTCTCAATTTCTAATGGAGTGCACAATTCTTAGCTTGTAAAAGATGGAGAACTCCAGCCTCTGGGCTTCTGTAACTAAACTATTAAAAATAAATATACTGTAGAGGAGACAAACCTTTAGGGAAAGAGCTAATTGTTTATTCTTGCACTGGATTCTTTCTTTTTTGCAAGGTTGATTTCTGTTTTGCTGTTGACAGTAATTGTAAAGCACAAAATGATGGAAACAGTAGCACAGAATAATAAAAATACAGTGTGAAAAACCAATTATGTCCTTATATAAAACTGCCTTTACTTTATTCAACTTCAGTTTCGATCATTTCAACAAGAGACATTACATATTTTCTTCTGGGACATTATTCTTTAGTAGGGAAAATGTAATAATTGGGAATTTTTTCCTGATTTCCTTTCTAAAGTCTTGTTTGCTTAATATCTTCCTATTTATTCAGAAGCTTTTTCTAATCAATTTCTTATGCTTCTTTTTGTTTAAAACCTTTAGATGCTTGAAATGATACTTTCAACAATGGTGGGAGCAGATTTGACAACTCTCAGCCCTTAAGAAATGCTCAATTGTTTCATTTGCATTTAGCTTTGTTTGTGTATTATCGTATTGTTTGTACTTTTTCCTCATTTATCTTAAAACTGTGAGAAACCATCAAATTCAATTATAATAGATAATGCCCCTGCTTTTTCTTTAAATAACAAATCACATATTTAAAATGTAAATTGCTTGTGTTGAATGTCATGGGAAAAACTGGTAGCTGTGCTTCAGAATATATGCATTGCTCAGCCATTCCTAACAGCAGGTTTTGCATTAGAAAATTTAATCACTAGATTTAATCATGCCATAAAATCCCAGAGCTGTTCACAAATACAGTACTATTTCCAGAACTGTATCGTCTATGTATTTTCATAATTTCACGAGTCAGCCTATACCTGCTATAGACAACAGATATTTAAAGGTTACTGCTTTCTCATAGATTCAGTTCTCACTTGTCTTCTTTTCCTGGATCAAGAGAAACTAATTACAGGAATTGAGGCTGTGGAAATTTCACTTAATGTGGAGATTGTAAGAAGGGAAAAAATATCAGACAGCAACTCAGTGTACCAGTACAAGCACTGGGTTTGTAAGTCAGCATTTGCACTTTTGATAAAACTTTATTTCTTTCTTAATTTTAATCCATAAACTGAAATTTATACTCCTGAGATTTTTCTATCACTGCAACTTTCCACAGCCTGTCATCTCCCCAGCCTAAGTGAGAAGGTCAAGGTAAGGTCAGGTAAGACAGGAAGAAACCACTGGCAAGGGACAGAGGGTACTGTCCTTCACTCCCGGTGTAACTTTGATCTCAGTGGGCCTCCCTTGGAGTCCTACTGCATAATGCAAGATCTAGCAAGCTGGCAATAATATTGCTCAGGCAGCAAACAAGCAAAGAAAAAAAACCAGACAAAAATGGAATGTTTTTTACATGGTATCTTATTCAGCTGTGAAACCCATGACCACAATGAATTCCAAAAGGGATGAAGAAAATTCAGAGGTATAAAACACAGCCCAGTGCTAGCGTTCCAGTGTTGGAAACAGAGTGCCAGTAGACTTGGAGAGAAAGTGGGATGTCTACTTTCTATTAATATTATTTGTTTCTGAATTCAGCTTCTTGGATTGTTCAAGCTGATTGCAAACTGGTGAATCAAAATGAACTGTGGGCTAGACTGGGTACAGAACAAGGCAGTGGGCAGTGACACACCACCTCCAAAGCAANATAGATTTGTACAGCTGACTGACTCCAGACTGCTGGCAAAAGGTATAAGATACGAAGTCAAAGGCCTTGTCCGCTCCCCCTCTTCATTTCTTCTTGCTCTCTTCAGGTTCCTATATCTCATAATTAATTCTTTAAATTAGATCCTTGTAAAGAACAATACACTTTGTTCCTCCCTCAAATCACACCCGCACTGGCTGCAATATGTACAGCCAGCTGAGAGCGCTGCATAATTTATCGTGCAAAAGCAGAATTTTTTGTCATGGCTGTGTTACTGAGACTGTCTTTCATTAGGGACAGGAATCTGTCCCAGTCTTTTTTTTCCCCCATTATATACACCACATTTCAAATTTACTGGAATTAAGTCCCAGGGTGCTGAATATCAACTGCTGATCACACAAACTGGCACAAGTTAAGTTTCTGTCAAATTGCTGCTTGCTTTCTTGGCTAGAAAAACAGCTAGGGAGATTCTTAATGAAACCTCCTCCTTCTGCACTGTTATTTCCCTATCCACCTGCTCACTCCAGTTAAAGAGAAATACTGGTGTGCTCTGTACCACCCCTTCAGCTCCTGCTTCTCAGAATTACAGACTACAGGATGTTACAGAGCTGTGTGGAGACCAGCACGGTGCAGCAGCTCCTCCTCACTGTCTGCTCTTCTCCAGCTGCTTCTGGCATTCACACACTTGAGAGCAGACATGTAGCTGATGCCAGGAACAGATGCAGGATACTATCCAGAGTAGATGCTGCTCAGTGAATCCTACAACAACTAAGAGGCGCCTACAGGCAATGGCAGCAGAGTGGCACAGAACTGTCCATCAGAATCCAAACTCTGGCGTAGCCATGTTGCTGATGTGTCACTCCTCCAGAGCAGCTTGAAGGGGCCTTCAATCTCTGTATTATTTTCCCTATAAGCAGACCACGGTAAAGACCATGCTGCAGGACAGAGATGCCTCATTTCTCACAAGCAGCAGTAGCGTAATTTATTATTTATCAAGTGTAGACATCACACCAAAATGCAGTCGAAATAAGACTCAAAAAATCTAGGCACTAGTAAACTTCTTATTCTTTCAATGTATGAATAAAGCTGAAGCCTGGCTTTGACACTTTCCCTGCCCTCTCCTTTTCTTTTTCTTTCTTCAAAATGTTTCCTTAGTCTAAGTTATTTGAAGAGATCAGATTTTTTTTTTTTTTGTGAAATGTGGAATTAATAAATAATTTTGAGTGGTTTTTTTCACATTCAGTAATTCTTATTGCAGAAATGCTGTGATCTGTGAAGCTCAGCCTGAAAAATCCAGAAGGAGAATTCATCCCTAGGGTGTTCATCACCTCTGATCCCATCGAGTCACCAGTCATATTGTTGGGACTGTCTATTGCCTTGCCAGCTCAAGCCTTTATTGAGGGTAGGATCTTTTCTGTAAACTTCTGTTTAGGAAAATTTGATAGAGGCTATCAATTCTTTTCATGGCTTTTCAATATTGCTGCATGAAAGAAAAATTCTCCCAGGTGTGTAGGAATCCAGAGCTGCAGACAAGCACCCTGTGCATTTTCAAAAGCATACAGGTTTTTGAAGTGTCATTGTAAACCTGTAGAGCATGAAATTAGTATATTGGAATCAAACAAATTACAGTAAGAAAATCTCTCTGTGCTTTAGGCATTAAACACCTTGAAAAACTTAACTCCAGGTAATTTCTTGGTAGGATTAAATCCAAATATGTAGATGTAGAAGATACATTTGTTTCAAAGTAAATCTCCTAAAGACCTCAGAACTCTCTTCACTCTGCTGTCTTGCCTGCCTCCAAAGTAATCTGTACAGAGCTAATGGCATTGCATTTCTTTCCATAGCAACAGCTTCTGAGAAAAAAAAATAGAAGAAACAGAATAAATTCAATTATATTCCATGGATGACCATTCATGTCATGTCACGTAATTGAGTCCTTAAACAGGGTTGAAAGAGGTTTCCTGTCTTTATGGCAGAATACAAAAAACATGAAGAACCTCCCTGCCAATTAGAAATAAATACAAGAATATTGAAAGGAACACAAGATAAAATCCAAACTTGGCAATTACTTCCGTATATCTTTGTTGGTGTGCTAAGACAATTCATGAAAGGCATTTCACAGCTGCTTTCAAACATGACCCAAGCATCACAGTGGTTTTATTCACAGAGAATCTTTTTTCCAGCAGTGACCACTGAAAAAAATTCTCAGACAACATGAAGGTTCTTAAGAAAAATCTGTGCAGGGCTAGTTGCTCAGACTGCTTTCTCACTGAAGCACGACGTGTTTTTGAAAGAGCTAGATGGGAAAAACACAGCCTTAGGATCAACTTCCTAGGGGCTGGAAACACAACTGAAAATGAGGTGATTCAAGTCAGAATTAGGGATTCTGTTTTAAAGATGCTCCTTCCCCAGTACATTTCTATCAGTGACTCTTGGATAGGCAGTGTTTCCTAGAGCAGGGGAGCCTTTTCTCATCTTTTACAGCTTAAAATCAACACCCTTTAAAAAAAAAAAGAAAAGAGATTTCCTCAATCCCTAAAGATGTTTCTACTCCCATCCTCCATCAACCCTAAAGTCAGCAAAGCCCAAAGTGATGAGTGGGTTAATTCTACAGCAAAAAACTAAGCTCATTTATTAACCTACAAAGACCTATGGTTTGCTTGGATCTTAGAATTTTGAACTTGTTTATGTGAGAGATATGTAGCTAGGAATGGAAACAGCTTTAATTCTTGATATGGTTTAGGATTATCTCTGAAGCCAGTCTGTACAGAAAAACTCAGGTGAGCTTCATCCACTTGTAGAGAGCCAGCACAAGGAAATACAGCTACAGGACAATATGATTGCATAAGAGCCTTATGGAAATCCCATTAATGTCACAAAAAATAAGTAGTTTGAATATAATGCAAAGGGATTTGCAGGTTGTCCCTTGCACTTCTGAGATGGCCATATACTACTTTCAGTCTCCAAGAAAAGATTTGCCACCATATGAGAAGCAGGATTCCTGGTCAAGTGCCATTAGACTCCTACAGTCACATAACATGTCTACGACTCCAGGAAAGTCACGTCACAAGAGCATTCCTTCCTAGTTCTTTGTATTGCAAAGAAAATCAAAATCAGATTTGCCACGGGTATTGCAGCTGCAAACTTAAACATAGAGGTGTTATTTTTTCTCTATAGTAAATGTGAAATACAAATCTCTGAGCTATTGGATACTGTTAAATTCTCTCATTCTACCTAGCAAAATACAGGATGACGTTCATTTATTTAATAATTTAAAGACTTCTTTATTCCTTTTTCTACTGAAAATGACCAATTCATCCCTCTGGCAATTAGAAACAGCCTGGTATTTATTTTTTCTAAAAGTGCAAGGAAACTGATAGCAACAATTTTATGTGAATTTTCTGCTCTGTGTTTGGAAGGAAGAATCAGTCAACAACAAGTTTGCAAATGTTTTGCTTAAAAGCATTCTACAATTTTAATAAATGTTGACTGGGATCTTTAAATTATTCTTGAACAGTATAGCCTGGGTATTGTAACAAATTGGAATCCTATTTGCCTCCAAGTTTTAATTCTGTCTAATCCCTGTTTCTTTGACTTTTGAAGGAGAAGATGACAAAGAGTTTAAAGGAAAAACAACACATCAAATAAACATGGATTATTTGCCACAATTTTTTATAGCTCATGGACTCAAAGCTGAGATCTATCTCTGGTTTAAAATCTCAGTACATTGTGAGTTTTGCATGCAATATACAGCTGCGATGGCTCGGAAAATCATTACACCTTAGTGAAATGATCGAGCTCCACAGTATTCAGTTAAACATATGTGGCAAGTTAGTTAAAGCTGGACCATAGCATGCTATATGAAAAAAGAGAAAATAACTTCCCTTTCATTTACTCCATTATCTTTTCTTTTTTATTAAGGTCTGCACACTCTTCATACCTTAGAGCTATATCCTGAACGTGGATGCAATAATTCAGCTCAGCAAGGTCAAGTTTCCCCTGAAACCTGCCAAATCGTGTTGATCTGTTAGTTTATTGAGCAGCTTTAAAATCCTGACTAATTTGCTTTTTTGGTAAAGAATTGACAGTTTGCTCTTACAAATCACGCCTTTAATACTAAGACATCTTTGAAATGTCCAGGGAAGTGCAGGAGATAAATTATCTGCCAGCAAGAGTGAGGGGGAATAAAAGGAGCTAGCAGGAAGAAAGAAACAGGAAGCAAAGGAGGAAGAACTGGGGAAAGGAGCAGGGGCTGGAGAACAGCTGACTGTACCAGACTTGTAAAGCTCCTTGGTGTGTCAGGGCTGCAAACAGACCTCTGCTCTCTGGCGTGGCAGAGGCTGAGTGAGTGAAAACACTGCTGGCAGGACCTCATGGTGTGGTTATCCTCTCCCAGGGGGACAGGTCTGAAGAAAACCCTGGCTTCCTCAGAGTCCTGGATGACTAGTGGGAGGAAGCTCCTCTCTGTGAGCCTAGGCATTGATCTCACCTGTGTGACGCTGGTTATTCCTTTATGCTGCAGTGTCTGTTGCTGTTTCTCTGTCATCAAGAAGTGATTATATAATTTTTCTTTCCTCTTAACATTCCATATCTCATGGCTGTAGAGTAAACCAGTAATTTCAACCGTTTTGATTGGTGGGTAAATCAACAATTTCCTGGGAAACATGAGGGTCCTGTTCAAGGACACTGAGTGAGCTGGTGACAGGCTGCCTTTTCTTAGCTCTTTTCCTAGACTCTCTAGAAATAGTCCCTGGACCTCCAAAGGAGTTGTAGAACAAAGACTGTAAAGCCAACATGTAGGTTTTGAGGTGAAGATTTTTAGGGGGTTATAACAAAAAGCTTGGTAAAAAGGAGCCCAATATCTGGTTGCGGGTGAGTGGTCATTCTTGTGTAATCTGTAAAAGAACACTGCTAAAGCACGTAGGAGGAGGGCACTGAAAAGAGGGTACAGAGAGGAACAAACCATTCAACAGAGAGCAAAAGGCAAAATGCTGCTTTTTACATAGGGAGTCTCTGAGTTTGTTATGCTCCCACTTCTTTTAACAGAGAGAGCTGCCAGCTCAGTTGGCAACAAAAGAAATAAACTCTGATGAGTAACATGGTAAAGGAACAATCCCTCTTGCCTCTTCCTGTGGTTTTCATTGCCATGGGAGGAGATTCACTGGGTTAGATTCAAGGAGCTTCTCTCAGGAAGATACTACTTCTCCCAGGACTCTTCCCAGCTTTGCTAGTAGGCTGATCCTCTGCCATTTGACCCTAAGGTTCACCCATAGATATTTCCAGGAGGCTGTCTGGATAATCAGCTGGGTACCATGCTCCCTTGGGACATCCATGGGTTGTATGCTCCCTGGGGAAGTATCCAGGGACCTAATTATTTTCTGGTGCTGATCGCAATTCTGATCAGATCCCAAAACCAGAAGGAATGTGTACCCCTAATTTGAATTCAAGCTGTGTGAGCAGCTAAATCTCTGAATACTGTAAGGAATCTGCAGTTTAAAAGTCCCATGTCTAAAGCTGGTTGTTAATAATGACACAGAACAATAATTAAAAGGGGGGGGAAATTTTTGCAGAGCTTAATTAGATGAAAACAAAAAATGTAGCTAGCCTGTTTTCCCTTTCCCCCTCAAGTATTTTACCAAGTGGAAAGAAATCAGTCATCTACAAATGTACAGGTTTAAGATCTGGATTCAGTTTTAATTCTGAGTAATAGAAATAAAACTTCATTTGAAATAACTGAAATTCCATTCCATGCTCTCAGGAAGTCTTGGCTCAAGAGGGTCAGACCAAAGTCATGTCACTCTGTACCAGCCCTATTTCTTACATCCTTTCTTTGCCACTGGTCACTGTAGTGGACAGGACAGTGGGCTGTGTGGACCTTTGAGTCTAACACAGAGAGACTCCTATGTCATCATAGAATTGCAGAATATCTTGGGTTGGAAGGAACCTTAAAGGTCATCTAGTTCCAACCCCCTGCCATGGGCAGGGACACCTTCCACAAGACCAGGCTGCTCAGAGGTCCATCCAACCTGGCCTTGGACACTTCCAGGGATGGGGCATCCATAGCTTCCCTGGGCAACCTGCTCTAGTATTTCATCACCCTCACAGTGAAAATTTCTTTATTTATCTAAGCCTACTGTCAGTTTAAAACCATTATGTTCTTGAAATCAATTTCCTCTTCATCTGGCACAATGGAAAATAATCCTGTTTGCTTCAAATGACCTAGTTATTAATCCCAGGGAAGAGAGGGACACTATGTTCTGGATTCTAGAAACACAAACATCCTTCTCATAGGAAAACAGTCCCTGCTGAAACTAAATCCATGTGTATTCCGTTTCTGGATCTTCCATATGAAGCACAAACAGTTTCCCAGAAAGGCAAAATGCTGTCTGCCAGATTGCACCATGTGCCCACTCGTGATTACCTGACCAACAGGATACTAAGCAGGATTAAATGTTTCCCTCTTCAACAGAATAATTCCAAACTGGATAGACAGCTCTCAGTAATTACAGGCTAGAGCATATTAGCCCCTGAGGTGAGGACTGCAGTAAGGCAGTGCTTCACAGTGGATTATTTGCCCAGAAACTCAACTATTTGCTGAAAGCACTCTACTACAGCACTTTGCACCGGCCTGAATCTGCCCCTTAATCTCTTAACTCAGTACAAGAATTTAGTCCAAAGGGTATTAGTAAAGAGCACAAATTTGTCAAGTATACTGATTCTGATTTACTTTTCACTGAGAATCTATCTCGGTCTGTAGCTGCTCTGCAAACATATCATCATGACTGTTTGCACTTCTGGGCTCCAGTTCCAGTTACTCTGATTGGAAACTCCTGGGTCTCCTGGGTTTTGAACACTTCTCCTTTCATGGCAGTGTTCAATCACTGAAATCAAAACATTAACATGAATGTGAAACTCCTGTAATTGAGAGGAGAATCCCATGAGTTGCAGTCGTCTTCTTTCCTTCCTTCCTTCCTTTCTTCCTTCCTTCCTTCCTTCCTTTCTTCCTTCCCTTCCTTCCTTCCTTCCTTCCCTCCTTCCCTCCCTCCCTCCTTCCTTCCTTCCTTCCTTCCTTCCTTCATTCCTTCCTTCATTCCTTCCTTCCTTCTTTCTCCCTGGTTTGACTGGTTGGCCTATTCACCAAATGCCTGTTTTCTTCTTTAGTGGAAACAGACTTATTTCTAAAAATAATAATAAAAAACTCCCAAAGCACTCACAAAATCTTGAACACATAAAGCCTGACAATATATAAACTTAGCCCCAAACTGACTCACCTTAGACAAGAAAATTAATAAATCTAAATACCAAGCTGTAAAGACATCATGTTTGTTGACATTGTAGAGATAGTAATATCTGGGAATGTAATTTTGTGGACATTAGTATGATATAGACAGTCCCCTTTCTACTCTCACAAATGAAACCACTAAAGGGATGAAGAAAACAATCCACTCCACTGCTCATGCATCTGCAGGCCTCTTAAAGCACAGTACACAGGTTAAGCTCCAGTGCTCAACTCTCCAGACATTCCCTTGTAAATATTATGCGAAACAAAGGTTATGTGAGTATTTATCTACAGACCCATTTGCTACTGAAATGGGCAATAAACAATTAGCCAAGCTGGATCACAGGGAGCTGGACAGATCCTGACCTCCTGTTACACCATAGAGGCGTTGACACTGCCCTCTCCTCGCTAAAGACTGGCTGCAGTACCACTTGAAAGATGCAGCCCCAGTGAAGCACAAGTGGAAGTCTGATAGTGAGAGTTGTTCTCCCTGTAGCTTTACTCTCTGATTTGCCCCGTATGCCTAATGTTGGAGATGGTTTGAGAGGTGTGTGGAGAAAACAGTCTGGCATTTTCTGTAGCTTTCATCCTCTAGGTACAGAACATGAATACACGGCACAGCTGCACTTTGAAAAAGTTATTCTCTGTGTTTGATTATTAAAACAGCAAAAAGACCAGTTTCACTGTGGTCACATGGCACATGTACATGTTTCGCATTGGGAACTATTCCAGCTTGCAAATGCTGCTTAAAATACATTTTGTTTTTGTCACTACCTGCATGTCCTGGCTGATTCAGATCACTTCAGCCCCTTTGTGCCTTTAGTCCATCACCAGCACTATCTGTCTCAGCCCAACAGGTCTCAAACACTCCTGTTACATCCAATATGTCTGTCCATCTAGGCCTAATGGATGTGACTTTGTCTCCAAGCACTTCAGTGTCCTGTAGAAACAACCATGCAGTCTTTGCAGATTAAACAGAGAGAGGAAATACCTTCCAGGACATTAAACTTCCTTCTGTCTTTGGACTGATGATTTCCTAAGGTTAGACAGCTTCTGCATGTCAGACAAACAGTGGTCCTAAATACCTTGAGTAGCCTGGCTGTGGTGGAGGGCATTGCTTTGGAGATGGTGTGCAAGGCTGGAAGCATACTGCTAGAATAGGTAACATACTCAGTATTTTTTTGTTCAGACCTCTGTCTTTCTAATGATCTACATGCAGTTGTCCCTTGTGGAACAAAATATCATAAGCAGTGAGTTTGGATTTTACCACTAAGAAAGCCAATAGTGGATTTCAATGCAATTTCTTTCTATTTTTAATGAAGGCTTTTTGCATTTGAATCGGCTGTTTTTAAGGGATATGCTCAAATACCAGACAATTATATATTTTTCTCTGGCTATTTTTTGTTGGTTTTGGTGGCGCATAATTTTTAATATGCTGAGCAACAGCATACTGAAAGTTGAGTCAGCTTTATTGCAAGGCCAGATGAAATTGTCCAGACTGAAACTTTACGGTTTTTTACATCCAACGATAGTAATTACCATATTGGAAGTATTATAGTACAAAATAGATTGTGTTGTGAGAAATGAGGCCAGATGGAACTCCAGCTGTCTCCTTAAAAAAGAAAACATTAGAATCCAATCAAAATATATTTTGGATGATGTTACAGAAAAAGTTTTGCAATAATTAATTTCAGACCTACACAACTGCTATCATTTTTAATTTACAGCTTAACTCTTCAAGTTATCTTTGTGCTTGGTTTTAAGTAGCAGAAGTAAGAACGTCTTTCTCTGTCTGGGCTATGCCTAATATTGCTTTCAACCACAATAGCAGGGTTAAAGTCCTTGCTAGTTCATTGCTGGGTCATAACTGTAGTTTCATGTGTGTCCGCTCAGTAGTACAGTGGAAGATAAAACAATCTTCACATGATCTTGGACATGAGGGCTTCAGTTCCCTGCTTGGTGTTGGATCTCATGTAGTGGTGGTCAGTTTTTTGAGGCACATTTTCCATTGAAAATCCTGATTCAATAATGTGAAAATTCTCTGCAGAAACAGGTAGTTTTCAAATTAATTTCCTGATTTCCAAATGGCCTAAAATGTTGTTATTGTAATCTATTTTATGCACATATTGTGATAAAAATTGAAATGATTAATTTTTAATTTGATCAAAATAAATAGCTTTGCTTCATTTAAAGCTACATTTTTAGAAAACATCTGGCTTGAAATTTTAGATCTTCATCCATCCTTCCAACTGAAACGTAGGATAGACTTCAGAAATCTCAGAAAATCTTGACTTCCCCCTAGCCCTTTTGAAGACAAACTGGATATGTCTGAAGACATAGCTCATATTTTTCCCATGGCAAATTGCTCTTAGGGTTTTCAGTGTCCTTGTTCTCATAACAGTGAAGCACAGATACACCAGTTTAATTATCTGAGGATTTATGCACTGGGTTAAAATGTTCGAGACCGGCTGTTTATAGAAAGAGACATGTAAACCCACATTTAGCACTTAAGTAGGTGGCCTCATTTTCTGAAGTACTAACTATTTATCCAGGGGCCATGTTTATTTAATGTCAGGCTCTCAAGTGCAGTGTTCTAGCCTTATCTCTTTGAATTTCCTGATATTAGAAGAAACAGCCTATCACACTTTTTATGCTAAATATACATGGAAATCACCCCGAGAGCTATATTGTACACAAAAGAGAGGAAAAGACAGAAACAAATCCACCAAGTAGGGGCTTTTTATGTGTTCATGCTGCTCGAGCTGTCTCCTGTCTCCAGACAGTGAAACACTGACTCTGATGCTCTGTCTTTGGCTGATCATTGCTTTTGATCACTGAAAGAAATGCAGAAATTGCTATCAACTTCATACAGGCAAAATGAAAAATGAATAGAAGACAGAATGGTTGATGGAGGGCTGTACATATGCATCCATCAAGCATGAGGTTGTGCAAAATACTGTAAACCTGAGGATTTTGGCAGAAAAATCAAAACAGTCCTCTTCAGTCAAGGCTGCAGTCTTGAAATTCCATATCCTGTGGGAAATCCCATTTTTAGATAAGTCAGTTTTGATTTATTGTCTTCCTGATACTGATGATTGCTGGTATTATTATTTACCATAAAAATTACGATCCTATCACTGGCCGTACAAGTAGCAAGCATCCTTACCAAAAAATCCTGTCTTGTAGCTATGTTGTAAGGCTTAATTTCTTAGTGCCTCTGACACTTGACTGAAAGATGCCACATAGCTGATTATTATGAACAGTTGACAGTCACACTTTGTTTTCTTTTCCTGTGGTTCTAATGAAATGGGATGCATTTTCTTCCCACAAAAAAAAAAAGTTTCAACATTTCTTAGTACTTAATATGCAGCTAAAACCAGCAATGCTTACAGTAGTAAAAAAAACCTGCTGTAGCTTGAAGCCATGGAAAACTTAGACGATGACATGCGCATTTAGGTGACTGTCTTTAGTAGCTGCCATTAACAGTTTCCTTGCAAGGGAAGAAGATGGAGAAAAGGCAAAAGGTGTTGGTGAAAAGGAGTTGTCTAACTCTTTTTGTCATCTACCACATCTGTTGTGGGTGAGAATTAAAACTCTGCTACACAGAGACACCGTTAGAAGCAACCATCCATGACCATGCCATCACCTCTCAGCTCATTACTGCTTTATCTTTCTGCTGTAGTGCTACTCCTTCAGAGGGTTTTCCTTCAGGTTCCTGGGCAGACAAAGGAACAAGCACAATATTGATTTTGGCAACTTAGCTACTGCTGAAGCTGAAAAGTTCAGGAGTTCATTCAGAAAGGTATAAGAATATCATGTAGATTCCTTGGTGTTTGCCCTGGCTACTCCTGCTGCTGTTGCTTGTCTGTGTCTCACACTGAAGAACAAAAGAAAGATAAAAAAAAAACGCAAAAAAGAGACTTTTGAAGTCGATGTCACAGACGAGCAAAATACAATACATGAAAAGGCCAAATTTGCTAGGAGTTGCCAAGAACAAGGGCAAGCAGATGAAGCTTTTATTACTGCAGATCACAGTTTTGCTGAACATTGCATATACTGAATGTTAAAAGAAGAATTAATAAGAGGCAGAATAATTTTTGGCAAAAGAGACAACGAGATCATCAGCAGAACTTACACTCAGGCCCAGATCACTCACTAACAGCGGCTTGAGCAAAAGTGATGCTGACCTACATACTGGCAGCACAGAGGAGATTGCAGCAGACTAGTGAAGAATAGGAACACAAACATGAAAAGAGCAGCTGCAAGCACTTTTAATACCAGAAGTAGTGCTCAGTGAGTGAGGAAAAAAGCTAAGAAAATAGCTAAGAAACGTTAACAGGAGAAAAGATGGAAAAGTTGTGGGAGTCATGGCAAAGAACTATGTCCCACAGGCCATGGAATCCCTATGAAGACTCAGAATGTAAGAGATGCCACAAAGGGACATGTTCTCAGAGCAGACCGGGTAGCAGGAAAATGATCACTAAGCCCTGTTTCTCTTCTGCAGCCTGGAAGTACAACACTTTCTTAGAAATGCACATTGAATTATCAAAATCTTGCATTTGAAATGGGAATATTTGACAGCAGTCCCTACAGTTCCACAGAAAGATAAGAGGAATAGGGTTTGAGATGGATCACACAGGAAATCAAGTGTGGCTTGCAACACTACAGAATACATTTTTAGCAACTTTTCTGGGAGCCTCAGAAAAGGATGCAAAGCTCTTTCACAAATTATTTTGTGGTGCTGAGTCTTGCATTGTGCCCAGAAGAAATAATCACTTGGCATCCATCTGGCATATTTTTACCCCCTGGAAATCTTGAAAGGAAGCTATGTTAAAATTTGACAACAAATCTTCATTCAAAGACCCTTGACCTTCCCTCCTACCCTGCAAGTACATAAAAAAGTTCAACAGAAGATTTACTCTTTTCCACAGATTTGCATATTGACAAGGAATGGTAACATATGGCTGGAAATGTGACAGTCATCTGACCCTCTCAAAATGTGTCTTGTTGCCCTTTATTAACCAGAATGGTTTTAAAGAGCTGGGGAGGTTTTTGAATCAGTATATGCCAGATTGTTGGGAAGGAATTTATTTTTCCAGATTCAGTAGACTGATTCTCTCTGCAATATATTTCACCACAGGCTAAAGAACCTCTTCATGAACTGAAATGGAAAAAAACTGGACTGGTCAGAACATGAGCAAAGATCACAAATAGGCCTAAAAGCAATGTAAACAAATAATTGAAAAATTCAGTGTAAAAATATTGCTGTGGGTTTCTAGTCTGTATATATATAATATATATTTCATGCATTTATCACCCACTTGCCTGGTCCACGGCTTTGGTTACTGTTGTGTTTAAGACTATGGTCTGGAAAGAGAAGTTTGTAGCTTCATTTACTACTTTGAGTGCTGTTAATCACCAGTGACACTAATATTGGGTCCATTTGTGTTGTTTCACAGACTCCATTTCCAGCCTTCCTGTGGTCAGAAGGATTGACCAGAAGCCTGGGCCTGCAGCATGGGTGTGCAAATGAAAGAACACTCTGGGGGCTGTGCAGAGCCTCTGCCAGGCATACAGGGATACAGGATCCTTTCCTGTACTGGGAACATATTGGTTCTTGTGCTGGGGAGAACGGTGCAAGGCTCTCCCTGCCAGTAGACCCTCCAGCTGTGGGAAATGCTGTTTACCCGGTCGTGGTGACTGTGGTCACAAGGGCTTGCATGCTGAGAGAATAGAAACCATTCTGACTGTGCTAGTACAGGAGCATTTAATTTGTCTTGCATACAATTTATTGTATGCTGTAACCGAAGGGAGTCAATTCTGATTGTGACCATTAAGCAAACCCTCTGGAAATGTGGTCTAGAAACCATTTCAGAAAACCAAGCTCAAACTGCCATGGCACAAAACAACTACTGGGAGCTCATATTTTTGTTTTCTGCAAAAAATTTGGAATTAAAAAATGAGAAAAATAATAGTTTTTTATTGAAAAAAAATCCAAACAACCAAATCTGCTTTCCAAATGCTTGAATGTTGATGAAAACACTGCTTTTCTATTTATTTTCATAAGGAAATGGGTTTATTTTGCCACCCTCTGTGCATTGCGTACGCATTGAGAGTGTGTGTGGAAAGATTTTCTTCTAAAGATTTTGAGTGTGTTGGCCATTCAATTATACCGACAAAGGGTTAGAAATGTCAAAGGTATTCAGTATTGGTGAATTAATACAAAATGTATTTTAAGGTCATGCCTTGCCTTCAAGTATGTTTTTATAAGTTTTTGTGTGTTTGCAAATATTTTAATGTTGTCATTAGTGCATGGTGCTCCACAGACCATTAGCCCAATAAAAGTACAGGCCTAGCACAAAATTACAGCTAAAATGTACGGCAAGGTGGTGAAACTGAGTATCATAAGCAAGCAAATGATGGCAAGAAGGTCACTAAAAAGGCTGCATGCGCACAGTTTGAAAAAAAAATTAGTTTTAAGAAAAATAGAATGCATCCTAGAAATAAAAGGATTTTATATTTAGCACTGTGGTTGGCAACACTTTTTCAGGGCATGCTCCTGTAACTGTAGAAGATTTTCAAAGCAAAAGCTCAGTGTGATGTCAGAGGAATACAAAATGTAATAATTTCAAGCTTAGGTAACGATAACATTAAAAACAAAAAGCAAAATTGGATTTTGAAGGGATTGTGTTTGTAAGTAAGTGAACTTCCTAGGAAGCTAATGCTGCTGATTTATTTATAATGTTTTCTAACTGGATGACATTATGTTTAGAATAAGCTTTCTCTTTTTTTCCTCCAAAGGGGTTCATAATTTAATAAACATCTTTTATTCTGTTTGTTTTCCAATTCTGACCCTGGCTACTGAACATAACAAGACTTTGATGGCTTGCATGGGGGTAAACCGATTTGCTAAGCTGCAATGCAAGTTTTTCATGCTGTGGAAGTTCTTCCAGGGAACATACAATTTGTCAAAGTTAAAGAGCTCCGTAATGTGAATCTTACTTGTGTGATTGTTCAATTTCAAGCAGAGTTTGGGCTTAGCAGGTTCTTTTGACAGATTTTTCCACTACTAATTCTGCTACTTGGAACATGCTATGTACAAAATCTCTTAAAATTGAAGCAAACTATTAGAGTGTTGAAGAATGCTTCAGTGCAACTAAGAAATTTCAACATGGTAATAGTGTTTATTATTTGTAGTACAGCATTGCCTACAGGTCCTGACACAGTTTGGAGTGGCACTGCACGAAGGCTTCTTCAAAGCTGAACTAGAAAGTTTGTTTTCTCAAAAGTCTTACAGTCTAAAATAAGTACTAAAAGGAGAAAAAAATGCTTTTTCTTTTTTACTTATGGGAATCTAAGGCAAGCAAATAAACAAGATAAATATATTTAAAATACTGGACATGCAGTGACCTATGTGTATTTATTTCATGTGTTTAAGGTCAAATATAAGGAGCAGCTGTAAATTACACAGGGTAGAAAGACACGACCTTTCTTCGCCTTCCCTCTGCTGCCCCTGATTGCCTTCCTCTGCCTCCCAACAGGGGGTTGGTGTCTTCTTGTTTCACTGCTCCTGAAGCGGTTTCTGCCAAAATAACCTGATTTACTTTAAGCACCACTGTGCATGTTTATTAAAAACACATCTTCCCAACAGGATGAGCTGAGGGAGTAGCTGTACATGCAGTTATCCTGCTGTAAGGTGAGGAGAGGGCTGATGAGCAGTTCTAGACTGGCTGAGAGCCGTGCTCTTTCCAGATACCTGCAGCCAAAACAGCATGTCTGGCCTGTGCCTAACACCCATGAGCATGGGCTGTCTCTCAAGGCAGGCAGGAGCTAGAGGAGGCATGCAGAAAATGGGAAGCCAGGTTGATGGGTCAAGGTCAAGAGCATTCATATATTGCCATCTCACTACCTTTAGTGAGATGAAAAGCAAATAATACTGAAAACAAAGACTGCAAAAGCAGAGAACAGTTTGAGAAGGGTTGTTAGCAACAAAACCTTCACTGGAAGCATCCAGAGACTGAGTAGAATATGCATGAGCTGCAGATATGATATGCAGAGTGTGTCCTGGAGTTCAAGCCCTGAATTGATATTCCTTCCAATTCCTCAGATACAGAATGATTAGGATGCTTTTTCCATTCAAAATGGATGTAAGCATTGCTCTGGAAGCCAAATTCTGTCTCCAAAGCAGGGAACTGTCTGCATTTACTTCTTCCAGACCTAACTGTACCTCTCAGTGACTTAAGTTTGTGTCTCTTTTTTAGCCTAGTGAATCCAATTTTGCAATCCACTTTGTACTTTCCTACCTTTCTGTGTGTTACTGCTCTTCCATTTGAAGAGAAACATATAACGCCTTTGGGTTTAATTTTGTAAAATGTTTTTGATGAGAAATAGCTTGTCCTTCTTCTCCACTCCCTCCTTCCCTGTGAGTTTGCTCACTGATCCTCTGCATTTTTTTTCCAGCTGTTTCAACCTGCAGATCCGGAATTCTTCAAAGTGGGATTATTGAGTGATCAGTTATCACAGCTTGAAACTGTCTGCTGAGGTGTTTGATACCCAGCTACCATCCCCAGAGTGGCTGGCTGCTCCATTGTGATGCTTTTAGAATGGGTGGTAATGAAGCAGGTTCTCAGAGCCAGAGCGCTCTACAGATCTTGCTGCTCTCAGTCTCTCAAGTTGAATGCTCCTGAGTCAGAGATGTTGGCAGTCAGGAATCATTTCCATAAAGCTTCTCAGCATCACAGTGTCCTCCGCTAGGTTCCTAGATCAAGCACTCTTATTTAACTAGTCTGAAGGGAGGAAAATTATTCAGGAATAATGCAAATGAAAAAAATCTGGAAGAGGAATAAGAAGCATAAACAGTTCTTATAAACAGTTCTTCCATTAGTCTTCCTCCCCAAACCCATGTACACAAGATAAATAGCAAAGATACCTAGAGAAGAACCACAAATTCTTTCCTTTCACAGCTCTTCTAAGGCAGAAATAAGGAAGCTCTTTGTCATCCCTGTCACCTAGCTCTTTAACATTTTGGTCCTGCAGTGCTTAGAAATTTATTCATAGCCTAGAATATCTTGTCCAAAATTCAAACTCACAGTGAATGGTTTATCCAAAAACCTCTATTATACAATTTTTTCAAAAACAAAACAATTCTTAAGACTTTAATTAAATAGAACTGAGATTAAATTAAAAAAAGGAATCTAATTTCCTTTGCATGAGATGTGGTGGCACTTGGAAAGTGTAACCCAGCATTGCTTCATGTGAGCATTGCTCTGGGTACATGCAGAGCATCAGACTGAGGATATTGAACACAATCAAGAGGCCTCACAGCATTTTATGGATAAAGAACCAAATTTGAACATAAAAGGGGTAATTAAACTGGGATTTCAGCTGAGTATTATGCATTATAGCAATCTGATAATTGCAAAAGTATTTAAGGAAACGAATCTACTTTTAGCTTAAAAAACCCCTCTTTCTGATACACTGCAAAGTGCTATGTTATTCACCCTTTTTATTCTCCATGCTTTGCAATACTTTCTTTAGAAATAGAAAAATCCCACTAATAATACAGTTTCTGGACATTGAGGGATATATTATGGGCACCCACTATGGGTATGTTATTTAATCCCTAAAATTAGTTCTTCCCATGGTCTGTATCAAGATTTGGAGCTCCCAGGAAAAATTGGGGTAAAAGGTTGATTGAACTATAAAAGTAGGATTTATATCTGGTCTCTAGCCTAGTTCATGGTCTGAGCATCACTTTCTGGCCAGACTTGTACTGCAGAGTTGGTCCTCTCTAATGTGTGTTCCCATGCAGTGTGTAATTCAAACTACCTCTTTACCAGGTTTTGGGTGAGATCCAAGTGACTTTTTTTCTTCCTTTCTTTCCTCATTGAAATGAAAATCTCATGTAGGTAAATAAAATACTGAGTTTAACCAAATTACTTGTCTTCCCCTCAGTGAAATGTTTAATTTTATTTTAGATTTCCTTTGTTATATTTTTTTTAACTATTCTGCCTTGGGAACTTTTAGGCTTAATCAGGAGGCTGTTACATTTGGAACGCCTGACAAAAAATCATTTTGCAAATTCATTTGTTTTGATTTTCTTAGTCACTTCCATTCAGATTGTTTTTGTCCAGATCTAGTCTCAAACTCATTATCTATTCTAGCTTCTGAAGACTAAAGAGTCAGGATTTCCAGTGAGGCCTTTGATATCTGTCATATCAAAAAACAAAGGCACATAAAATGAGAGTGGTTGCAGAAATGAGCTGAAGAGGAATCCTCTAGCCACGTCTTGTTGATTTCAGTGACATCCAGCATGTCCAAGTTGGTATTCTACCCATTTTTCAACAGCTGGACACCATGGTCCTCCGGCAGTCACAGGAACACAGCTTTCTTCAGACACCTCTGATATGCCATTTGCAGCTTTCAATGTAAAATGCAGGCACAAATATATTTAACTTCGTAAATTCTCACATGTTCTGGATATAAAGCCAGTTTCAAAAATTTCAATTTATTAGTATCGCTAATAATCATTCTTAAATCTCTTTAGTCATAAGGTATCATCTATCCTCTATCCTATTATTAGTTTTTGATGCTTGGATTAAATTTCTATAAAATATTTAATCCAAGCCTGAAAGACTTGGAAAAGAAAGCAAAATGATTTTTCACTGATCCCTCATGACCCTGTTTGCCTATTTGTGAAGATCAGGTTGAAAATACTCAGGCTTTTCAAGGCAGTATGCAACCAAATGAAAACCTTTAATTCAGTACATTTTCAGAGACAAGTCCTTGTATTTACCAGTTTTCTTCTCTGAATTTGTCTCTAGTACCTTCATTTCTTTGTCCAGACTTCCATGGTTGCTCCTTAAGTACAATTCCGCAGAAGATTTTTTTCCAGTAGCTGCCCCTGACATTCATAGATGGAAAGAGAATTCATTAAGCACACACAGTGGTATTCAGAAGTCATGCTTAGGGGTTAATTGTAGCTCCTGGATGTGACAGGACAAACTGCTAGAGTCAGCCAAAACCAGAGCAAGAGGGTGACAGCAGTGTCCATGCCAAGATGGATGTCCAGGCTACACAGGTGGCAAAGGCTGGGTATGTGAGAAACAGTCAAACTCTGCAGGTCATTGGGGGTCTTTGTGGAGTAGGGCTGGGTGAGACCAACAGCAGTGCCAATAGGTGATGACATCAGCAATGTCATGCAAGGCCAAGAATAACCAGGTAAATGAGTCAAAAATACCAAGTTTTGTTACTGATGTGACAGAACTGTCACTAAGTGGGGAACGGGCTTCAGGGGCAGGTTGTGTAACCAGGAGGTTAGAGTCTGGGAAGAGAGATACAAGCAGCAAAAGGAGGGCCAAGAACCAGGAAGGATCAGGTTGGTTGGGGCTCTGAGCAACCTGATCCAGTGGAAGGTGTCCTTACCCATGGCAGGGAAGTTGGAGCGAGAAAACCTTTAAGATCTCTTGCAACTGAAAGGATTCCATGATTCTATGACCATTAAAGGTTTGTTGCAACCCGAATGATTATATGATTCCATAATTCTATGGAAGGAATGATGAGATGTGCAAATCCCATGATGAGTGGTGTCTGGGGGATGTGCCAGGCAGCCCCATGTTTGCTGATGGCAGCTGGAGCAATGCAGACAACCAAACCTGCTGTCCTGACCATGCTGTGAGGGTTGGGCTGCAACTGGACTGGGAGCAGGTGGGTACTTTCCCTGGCTGGTGAGTGGACAGACAAACATGGACAAACAGATCAAGCATCCTGGTATGATGTGGTGTTTGTTTCAGGCCTGACAGCTTCCACAGTTTCATAGCACCTTTCCTTCACATATGTGTTTCCTTCACACACATGAAACTGGCTCTTCTTTCACACCGGAATGTATTGCACTTAAAACTTCCTGGATGCTTTTTTACCTTTATCAAAAGTTTGAAAGTTCCTTCTCCCTTTTCTTTGCCCTCCTTGCCTGGTAGCAGATGTTTTTGAATGTGCAAGAGACTACCTGTGGGGATCGGGTTACTTTGTATTTAATGGAATAAAGAGGCGAGTTACAAACACAGCGCTGTCATTGTACTGCATTAAACAGTGAAACAAAGCTTGGGGTTTGAGAACAGGGAGTTCAGTCCTCGAACACCTCTGAAGTACTGTAAATCTTTAGTTACAGATGCAGGAAAGAATAAAAAGATTAATTCCTTTGATGCTTTACAGACCTATTTTACAAACAGTTTTTGTTTTTTACCTTCAGCTCAAGGAAATTTTTTGAGAAAAAATGTTCTTACTTGGCAGTCATTCTTTACATCATTAAGGCTAGAAATTACTAGATTTTTCAGAGAAAAGTCCAAAGCCTAACTTAAATCTGCTGATTTTGGTCTAATTCTTCCCTCATGACAAAGAGGGCAAACATACAGACAAGGGCGGGGAAGAGAGTCGTAACATAAGGCAACTTTCTGCCCTCGTGCTGTTTCTATAATTTTGCTGTTGGAGAAATACAGGGTTTGCACCCTCTTTTACTTGTACCTCATGTTCAGTTCAAGTGTTGAACTGCTCAGCCACTACTTTTCACTTCCTCTCTGGTCCTAGGCTCTCAACAGTTTTGCAGAAGGTATGATGTTAGGTGGCTAAGGCATCATTCTTCCTTTTTATTCCAACACAGAGCAGCCAGAGAGAAGGCAGGAAGAGGAAATAATGTGAAGAGGACAAAGGATTACAGCAATATAAAGGTTGGAGAGAGTTCAGATGGTCCTATTGTCCTGATCTCACTCAAATACTCTTAGTTCATCAGTTACTTTAATTAGATAGTGAACCCCCTCAACAACTGCTGTGCTTTTATTTAGCTCAGGTTTTCAGTGTTTAGCTTTTTTTCCCCAGACCAAATCTCACCTTAATTCCTCTTTGTATTCCTAACCTCCTGAAATCCTGCTAGAATACTTAATAATGCTGCTCTTACATATTTATTATTTTGCCCGTCTAACCTCCCAGTTCGGACTCCTTTATGTATGTGATTAAGGTATTTCCTAACTATACTGCCAGGTAGTCAAAGATGTTAAAATCAACTAAACAGAACACCCACTGCTCTTGGGGCACTCTGAGCACTCTGATCCCTTACAGTTTACTCCTGTCTTTTGTTTTGGATTTCTTTGTTGGTTGCCATGTACTGTGACAAAGACAAACCTCATCCTCAGTGTCCAGACTTGAGTGATCCCACTTCAAGATGGCTGGGGAGAAATTTGAGAGGGCCCATAAAGGGGCTAGCAGGATAGTGAAGAACCTAGAGTGTGACAACCCCAAGGAGAGGTTGTGGTATTTAGTCTGTATTTGCTGAATGTGCTGCAGTGCAGTCAGATGCCCAGTTTGACTTTCAGGCATCCCATACACCATGCGGCCACAGAATCACAGAGTCATTCAGGTTGCAAGATATCTCAGGATGTCTCTGGTCCAACCGCCTGCTCATAGCAAGGTCAGTTTGAGGTTGGACTAAGCTGCCCAGGATTTCATACAGCTGGGTCTTGAAGAGTTCCAAGGACAGAGAGCTCTGGAGCATTGTCAGGGTTCAGGCCTGTTTGTGTGACCCTTCTCCAAATCTTTGCTGCCTATGGGTTTAGAGGAGTGGTGATGTGCAAAGGAGACTCTGAACACATAAAAAGATCTTTGAGGATGTGGGCTATGAAGTGCTGTTTGTGTCCTGCTCAAAATAGTGTCCCTTCAGCTCTTGTCTTACATATGTATATCTCAAACTATTCTTGGATTATTACCAAGGTTTTTTGGGGTTCCTTGAGTCCTATAAAACTCGATTGGGATATCCAAGTTCTAAATGCTGTGTTATAGATTAGATAAGATCCATCTATCCCCACGTTGAAAGGCATTGCCCTAGCTAAATACACATTTCGTGTATTTGTCACTATGTGTTTCAGAGATTGCAGGGAACTTCCTTTTTTTTCTCCTTAACGCTCAGTGACTAGAGCACACAGTCATGATCGGTACCTTCTTAAAACAAAAATGACTAAAAGGAATGTGCATCAATTCTAATAACAGTGATTCAAACCTTCACTTTTTATATACTGCAATAGCAAATTTTATTTACTGGCTTTGCTGGCATTATATGGCACACAGATGTCTATATTTTTATGTTTATAGACATATTTTTCCTCCATTGTCAGTTGTCTCTGTGTAATGAGAGTTGCAAAATGTCATCCATTTTGGTTATATTTATGCCTTTCTTTACACAAGGATATGTAGGCTCAAAAGCTTCATGCTTGTCATTTGTCATTATCAGTATCAGAGCAGGCACTGGAATCTAGGAATGTCCTGCTTCTCCCTAATCATCTTTAAATGGGGAGTCTGGAATTGGACACAAGTACAGCCTCCCCAGTGCTAAACAAATACTTCTGGAAATGGTACTCCTTTCGAACTCAATTGTTACCAGAATGACCTGTGTCCCCTTGGAGAAAACAGTACCTTTCAGACTGTTTCTGAGCATTGCTGGAGCATGTCCAAAGCAGAGGAACAAAGATGGTCTAGGGAATGATGCGTGGGTGAGGGAATTGGGGTTGTTTAGCCAGCAAAAAGGGGGCTCAGGGAGAACATTACTGCTCTCTACAGCTGCCTGAAAAGAGGTTGTAGCCAGGTGGGTGTTGGCCTCTTTTCCAGGTAACAAGCAGTAGGATAAGAGGAAATGGCCTCAGGTTGTGCCAGGGGAGGTTTAGATTGGATATGAGGGAAAATTTCATACCTGAAGAGATTGCGAAGCACTGAAACAGGCTGCCAGAGAAGTGATTGAGTCTCCATCCCTGGAGATACTTAAAGGGTGTGCCGATGCTGCATTTAGGGACATGGTTTAGTGATGAACATGATGACGCCGGTTAATGGTGGGACTCAGTGATCTTAGAGGTCCTTTCCAACTTAAAATTATGCTATGATTCCATGACTGTACCTCCCACTGCCACTTGTTTTAACAGGTGAGATGCAGGTGTAGGTAGAAAGATGAAAGGAAGAAACTCCTCCTTCCATTTAAAACACAGTTCTGCCATGGGATGCTCTGGAAAGGAGGATCCATTACCATTCCTGCTAATTTATGTGCAGAGTGACAGAATAGAAGCAGAAAGTACCTTTTCCTCTTGACCACCTGAATTATTTCCAAATTTCTTAATTATAATGCTGCAGACATCCTGGGCCCAGTCCTAAAGTGTTTACTGACAAAAAGAACAGTTTTGGCATTTGCCAAGATGGGCTATTTTGGCAACGTACCTTTTTCATGCTGAGTTCCCTGAAGCTAGATGGGAGTTCTAGCTCCCATTTCCACATTTTTGCCATTAATAAAGCTTTCCAAAGGACATAGGCAGTTGAGTTGTTACTGTCAAAACTTCACCTTGGCACTGAGATTTAATTCAGAAGCAAAGCCCCAACAAACCAGCCAGGCTAATGGGTGCAAAGCCTGTCCCCTGAGTAGTTTTCCCATGTGCAAACAGATTTGTAGATCCCCATAGTGCCAGTGTTGAGCAGAGCTCTGCTCCACTCCTGCACCCTCACAGGCAGAATGGGGGGCTGGTAAAAAGCAATTCATTTCTCTGTTGGTTTTTGATGAGAGTAAAGTCTAAGTCTGCAAAGTAGAAATTGTTCACTTGCAGC
The DNA here is from genome assembly GCA_013389985.1 of Dryoscopus gambensis. NCBI lineage: Eukaryota > Metazoa > Chordata > Aves > Passeriformes > Malaconotidae > Dryoscopus > Dryoscopus gambensis. The sequence continues at coordinate 216,964 of WEIT01025782.1, read as the reverse complement.
ATTTCCTTCGCTTGGAATGACTGAATGAAAATGAAATTATTTATGCGCTCATCAGCATTCTTCATGTCTACACTTGTTGCAAATACTGTCAGCTGCATTTAAATGTATTTACTTACTTGTGCATTTAGGAGTCCTCAGGCAGTAGAGTAAGGTAAATAATTTTCTCCTGTCACTTAAGGTACTCCTTTAATTTTAGCCTAATTGACTTAATTTAGATTATTACCATAAAATGATTATCACAGTATTTCGGAAAGCAAAAGCAAAATCAGAACACAGAAGGATTGTCTGGAGAAATGTATGTCAGTGCCGTGACTGCACTAGTAGGTTTTGATGGTCCTGATCCCCTCTCCAGGGCTCCCCCCACCCTGCCTAGGGCTCAGGACCCCATGGCAGCTCGCCAGGATCCAATCCTTGCCCCAGTGATCCTGCAGCAGGGCCAGTCTGCAGATCCCACAGTCCTGCCCTGCCTGTCCATGGGCTTCACCGAGTCTTTCCCATCCACACACTGATGTCCTGGTCTGGCCTCAACCCATCGCAGTCCCCAAGGAGGTGCACAGTGATCTCTGGACCTGATGGTGACCTGCAGATTGACTTCCCAGATCAATCTTGGCTGTCTCTGATCATCACAAACCAGCAGGCTGGTTTAGAGCAGTTTTCTGGTTTAGGGTCAGATCAGAACAGTGAGCATAACACTCCTAGATTGCAGTGCCTGCTCTGGTAGCAGTAATGACAGATGATAGGCATGAAACATATCCTTGTTTGGTCTGTAAAGAAAGGCATAAGTATAACTACACTGGATGGCAGTGTACAGTTTGGAAGAGAGGAAACAGAGGTGTTCCAGGGTGTCAGCAGACGTGCAGCTGAGCAGAGTGACCAGCTCAGGTGCTCGCATCTGTGCTCATCTGAGCATTTGGAGACTGATGCCAACAGAAAATCCTGGAGAAGTCACTAAGCCTCTGAAACCCAGAAAAGTCAAGGAACCTTTTAGGCATTTGGGGATCTGCAGCAATAAGAATGACAGTATCTTCTGGTTGAATCTCAGAACACTAAAATCTGAGTCTAACTTGCAGTTGTATAACCCTTCCAATTTTGAAAGAGATGCACAAATATTAATCAGTGCACACATTTGTACCAGAGCAAAGGCATGCTGCCATCGTCTTCTGGTACCATCTAGGGAATACATCTTGTAACCAAGGCCAATACATGCCAAGAAAAGACTAATAACATTTCAAATAGCAGCTTGCACTGGAAGCCTGCTGCTTGTGCAAAGCTGTTGCTAGTGATGTCAGAGTAATTCCCATCCCTCAGAGCTCACATCTCCTGGGCTGGATCCTTCTACTGGCACTGACCTTTGAATGCAGCTCACAGTTCACATGTAGTGTCTCCTTTAGATGGGACAGCTAGAATATGCTGTTCTGGATGCTGGCATACTTTAGATTTATCTAGATTCATTGGCTGGCCCATTTTTTTTCTCATGTTAAATCTTTGTTAGCTGGTTTGATCTGTTGTTGAGTTTTGGGGTTTTTTATACAAAAATAGGGTAAGCAAATTTTTCTGTAGTGATGCCTAAGGCCTAGGCACTATTGGATTATTTGAACCATATATATGCGTGGAGTAATTTGAATTGCTATGTTTAATATATATGTGAGAATGCGTATGTGTGTATGTGTGTGTGCATGTGTGTGTTTGTTTATTTTTATATATATTAAGGACAATAAGGTGATTAGGAGTAGATAGCGTGGATTTACAAAAGGGAAATCAGGCATGACTGACCTGATAGCCTTCCACAGGGAGATGACTTGTTCGATGGATGAGGAGAGAGCACTAGATGTTGTTTATTTTTGCTTTACTGAGACTTTTGACATGCTCTCCTGTAACATCCTCATTGACAAGCTGATGAAACATGGACTAGATAAATGAGCAGCAAAGGGCACTGAAAACTGGCTGAATTGCTGGGCTCAGAGATTTGCAATCAGCAGCATGAAGTCCAGCTGGAGACCAGCTCTGTACCCCATGGACTGATACTGTGGCCAACATGGTCAAATATCTTCATTAATGGTCTGCACAGTGAGACAGAGCACAACTTCAGCAAATTTGCAGATAACACAAAACTGGGAGAACTGGTTGATAAACCATATGGTTGGACTGCACCAGGAGGAACATCACCACCATGTCAAGGAAGGCAATCCTTCTTCTCTACTCAGCTCTGGTGAGGCACATCTGCAGTATTGGGCTCTGTGCTGGCCTTTCCACTGTGAGATAGACTTGGACATATTGGGGTGAGTTCAGGAAAGCACCACAAAAATGAACAAGGGATTGATGCAAGTAGGGTCTGAGAAAGCTGTGGGTGTTCATTCTGGAAAAGAAAAAGTTCAAGAATATCTTGTCTTTATGCGTAAAATCTTTGACGGGAGGCAATCAAGATGACAGAGACAGATTTCTCAGTGCCCAGAGACAGGTGAAAAGGCAATGGGCACAAGAAAATTCATTTAAGCTTTGGGGTTTTTTATTGTGAGGGTAGTTGAACTCATGAACAGGTTTCCCAGAGAGATGGTGGAGGCTCCATCTTTGGAGATATTCAAAACCTGGATGGGCAATGTCCTGAGCAACCTTCTGTAGGTAACCCTATTGTGAGCAATGGGGTTGGACCAGATGAACTCCAAATGTCCCTTCCAACCTCAACAATTCTGTTATTTTATATATGTGTCTGTATATATGTCCAAAAGTGTATGTGCAGGTACAGATCCACAGCATTTTGTTACTCCCATTTTATTTTACAGCAATTCAAATTGTTCCCATCAATTCACATTATTGTGTTGGTATAAGCACTGTACTTTTGCTGCCAGTTCTTTCTTTGGTTCCATCAAGTCTTAGACAGAACCCAGTAAGGAAGAGTCTCCTGGAAGAAAAAAAGGGTTCCTCATAAAGGGATGTGGAAATAGCTGTGCAATTCTTGTGAACACTATAGTAAATATTCTATTTACTGTAGGCATTGAGGCTTGTGACCTAGGATGGATACTGCATGGAGAAGAGGAATGCTGGGCACAATTCATTTAACATCTGCTGACCTTCAGGCAGAGCAGTGACTGATAGGCTCAAAACTTTCCCTCAAGGTAGCATTTCCAGTTTGCTGAGTTATAATGCCACGCTAAGGTTGGTAAGGAGTGAATTAGTTGCAAGGTCTGATGTTGAAGTTAGGTGGTTAGGCATGACTCATCCCTGCTTATGGACCTCAGTGAATCTTGCTGGACAGCTTTCGAATGGCCATAGAGCTCCCACTGGCGTATCCTGGCACGCTTCTCAAGATGGCACAAAGGGCTGCCTCCTTCTTAGGTCTTGAGCAGGTACAGCTGGGTGGGGAGACAAGTTGTACAATAGAAGAATCTGAAGACTCTGCCCATGTCACACAAACATTTGTGCTGGGCAGGAGCCAGCATGAATGGTAGGGCAGACAGTGGGCTCCCCAGTGCTGCACAACTCCAGGAGGGATATTATGAAGGTATGGAAAAAGCAGGTAGTAGGAAAGCATGGAAATTCCCAGACTCAAAGTATGCAGCTTTATTTCACTCCTGTTCTGTGCAGGCATTGTGATGCTGCAGGGACCTGGCCTCATTCAGTAGATACAAATTATGTATGTAATTTATTATGTTCTGTTTTCTCAAGCTCCTCAAAAATTAAAATCATATTTTGCCACACTGTCTTGACCTCAATTAGTACCTTCATTATTGCCACTCCAAAAAGTTTAGTAGGACCAAACACATTGAAGTTTCCCAAAGGTTTTAAACCCTATCTAATCTAGGCCTGCTTTTGTGGGGTTGGCAGAAGATGCAATTCTGGCAGTGTCTCTGGAGGCACAGCAGCCTTCATGGCCTGGAGGTCAAGGTCCAGAGACAACCTTGCCTCAGCCATACCTGTCACTGAAGCACACAGGTGACTCTGGCAGGGCCCAACACAGTCATTCACTATGGCAACATCTGTTCAATGTAACCATTCTTCTCCTCCTCTTTAGGTTCTTTCCTGGTCTGTGTTGTGGCTCATCCCCAAAAGCACTAATATTTGCTGACTGACTGCTAAGCCATGCTCACACTCTACAGCTGGGCCAGACTGGTTTTCATGGTGGCATCACTGAAGTTTACAGTAGAGAATTCCACTGCAATAGTAGAGTAGTAGTAGAGAACCTGACATTGTGTTAAACAACAAAATTTTAGAAACAGAGAAGAAGGAGAGCAAGGAGAAGGAATAATGGTTTGGGTGTGAAGCAAACTTGGATGGAGGATGTTTGAAACTTTTTCCTTAGCAGATCCTATTGGCCTCCTTATGTCAGGATGTAAACTTGTTATTTGCAGAAATGAATATGGAGTATTGCTCTCCCATATGGAAGATTCAGGCTTTGACCCAGCCACACACTGCAGATGGAGGTTTACTCCCACAAACTGCAGATGGAAACCTCTGTCTACAACCCTGGCTGCCACCCCCTCACACCACGCCAGGATCAACCCCCTGCATCCAAGGCCTCAGAGCCCAGCTCCTGGTGGTGTAGCTGCAGTTCAGGCTGCTGTGGGTGTTGTGCAAGCATCAGGAGGAGCCATGGGGCAGCTACAGAACAGAGGCAAGAAAGGACACAAAGGTGACACAAGCAGAGGTAGAGCAGTTGGGATGGCACCACTACCAGCTCAAAGGTTCATGATGAAAGACGCCAATTTTGTGGGAAGGTAGAAGAAGAAAAAAGGAAGGGGAAATAGGCAGACTCAACATCACTAAGAATGTGACTTCAGGCTTCAGAGACCAACTCTTCTCCCCTGAGGTGGTGCCTGTGCAGCAGCAAAGGGGCTGGGTGCTGTATGGAGCCTGGGAGCTGTACTGGGTTTAGCCCCACTTATCCTGTGTGTGGATGTGCTTTCACCTTTTAGCTTTCTTTATACTTCTTGCAGAATCTCTTTCATGCAGCTAAAGATGCCCTAAAAAGAGGGATGGAAAGAGGATGAGAGGTAGTACTGTTGCTATTTGTCATTTTTCTTTCAATCTAGGTTTTTACAAGTATTTTAAAGATCAGGAAAATTATTTATCCTAATGGCTAATCTCCTATCAATGAGATCAAATGGTTAATACAACTTCAACTCAGCTGACAAAAGCATATGACGCTGCACGCCCCCTCCTGTCTTTGTCCAGGAGTTCAGGAGCAGGACAGCAAAGTTCAGGCTGCCACTCAGTTAATGTGCTGATGTGCCCTCATTGGTGTCACTGCCCTGCCATGAGGTCACTCATTCTGGAGAGAGTACTTCCAATGGGATGTCACAGGATTGTGGCAAGAGCACTGGTAGCTGTAGCTCTGTCTCAGAGGAGGAACTCAAGCAGAGAAGAAAGGCAAAAGAGAAAAGGATATGTCTGGACAGTTTTCAGTGTTTCTTGTTTGGCTTGATGCCTTGAAATGGACATTAAAAAAAAAGAATTCAGAACATTTTAATTTATGGGCCAAACGAGAGGTTCCTTTAATTAAAATTTAGGAGCCAATTCCAACAAGAGATGTTTGGAAGGCAGCCCAGAAGAAAGAAGACATTTTGCTATGACAAAATAAATTTCAAAAAGTCAAAATCCATTGGTAAACTGAATCTAAAATAAAGTGAGGAACAAACCAGGGAGCAATGGAGGAGACACTAAGAAGCTATGCTGAATGAAAAAGATTTAATCCCAAGAGAATTGTATGAAATCACAAAAGAGAACAAATCAGATTTTCAGCTGCTCTGGGGCAGCCTTGGGAGGCAGAGGCAAGCTCTGTCTTTGGGAACCTGTCATCCATGGCAACAATTAACCCAGCACTTTTTCTCACAAATACACTCTTTGCTGTGATTCACCTCTCTGAGAAGGGACAGGGTACTTCTCCTCAGGAGAGGGATGCTGAACAAGCAGCCAGAATTTCTCCCTCTCAGAAACTTTACCAATTAGGGTAACGGGTGAGGGTTCAGACTGTGTCTGTGATTCAAGGCTGATCAAGATAAATTATGTGCCTGTTTTGTGCTGCCAGTATAGCTATAAATAGCAGAAAGAGAAATGCCGGGATTTATGAACAGATCAATAGAAAATAATCAATTTTTGGATGCAGCAATATTTTGTTAGTTGCTTGAAGGTTTCCAGGTAATGGAAACTCCTTTTAATTCCCATCTTTTCTCCACAATCAACCTTCCTTTTTCTGTACTCTGCTAAATATTGTCTCTCCCTGTCAACACCCAGTCACCACAGAGTTAAAAAGGAGGTGATATTCCTATTACTGACTACATAATTCTCTTTTTTAAGTCCTTGACAGGTGCCTTTCTGATACTACAGCAACCCAACCTACTTATTTTTTCCAACTTCTTTAATGCATTGCTTTCACCCTTGTGTTGAAAGGTCAATTCTGAGACCCATCTCTAACAGACCCTCACCTGTTGCAAGCATTCTTTCTTAACCTGTATATCTTTCAAGTGTGTGTTTTCATACACTTGTACCTGCTGTCCTTTGCATTTGGGACAGTTGTGCTGCATTAGTGTGCCTCCAGCATCCCTCTCTTAGGCCTTGATAACCTCGTCTTTCCAATTAGACCCACAATAACTTCTCATGGACTACTGATGTGCTCAAGCCACCTGGCCACAGACACAACCAATCTGTCTTCCTATTTATCAGTACTTTTTTGCATCCTCTGTTGGCTGTTGTTGCCGGTTCTGAGTGCCTTAGAGGCACCTTTACATTCTGTGTTTGTACAGTACCTGGCACTAGGAGCTCTTGATTCATTGCAAGGCTCTTACAGAATATAACAAGATTAACAGTAATAACCATGCGGAGGAGGACTGGGTTATGTGGAAACTAGTTTGGCATCTTGACGTCATTACATAGACTGACTCTTTTGAATACAATGCTTTTTGCACCACTAATAACTTTCTCAGGAAAGATAAAACATGAACACTTGGGGAAATGTAGGAACATCTTATCAGTGAGGGAGTTTTCTTTCAGCCGAGGCTGATGTGTGAGCTGATGTGGGGTGACATTTCACTCAGTAGCTGAGTAAAGTGTTGCCTCTGGGCAGATGGTATTGGATTCCAGTGCTCCCAGTAATGAAACAAGGACTAAGAAAGAAAGAAAATAGTTCTTCCATCTGCTGCAATATATTTACTAACAGACCTGGCACAAACAAATAAACAACCCCCCCACCGCCGAACAACCAGTTTCTGTTCTAGAGGGAAGCAGGCAATTTATGGCTTTTCTGCTGGTTTAATCTTGTACCACACAAATCTTTTAGTCTTGTACTATGATGAATTTTGCCATAACCCTGAAGAATGGCTCACATGGACCTGAAGGTCAGGGTGTAACTTCCACTCGCAGCCATCTGCGTATCTTAACCTGGTTCTTACCCATGAGCTGCTCACAGACTTTGGAGACTATTAAGGTCAGGTGAAGCCATTATGATTATCTAGTCTGGCCTCTTTCATGACACACAGAATATCACATAATCATTCCTCCATCAAGTCCTTCATGTCTTGTTGAACTAGACCCAGTTTTAAGAAAAAAGTCACTTCAGCCTGCTCACAAAAGTGTCAGAAAAGACAGTGGGACCCACCACCTTTAGGGAAGCTTTTCAGATGTTTAGTGACATCTGCTAAACACAGGTACCAGTCTTAAGTAGAAAGGGAGCAGCAGCTTCCTACTGTATTTACTCAGAGGTGGTCAGCCAGTTACTAACAATTTGGTCCATCCTTACTGAAGCTGCTAAGTGTTATCCCTGGGAAGAATTATGCGTGAGGCAGAATGGATGAATGAGGCCTATACAGTGGACAGTGCCCCACTTTTGTGACAGTATTTAAACTGAAGACTTCAAAAGATCAAGAGCAAGTTAAATGTCTGACATCATTCTTACAGATCATTTATCATCCTGTACTGCACACAGTTCAGTGCACTCTAAACATCTGAGTGTGGGATTCATTTACCTAAACAGTAGTGGCTAACGCCTCCTGTAATGCCTTAGGATATCCAAGATATCAGCATAGAGCTGGCAGGTAAGACACAGGACATCAGGGAGGTTTTGCCTTTCAGCAGCAGCAGCTGGACGTCAGATGGGTACTCCCCAGTACTGAAGAAGTTGCTCAATACCTATGTGAGGGCAACCTTTATACCTCTTCCTTCTAGGGCATGACTGAATCATTCTCTGGACTCTGCTACTAAGACATCCGCTGTGCTCATACAGTTGTCTAATTTGACTGTTTCTCTGTTGAACTGCATTTCTTACATGCATGCAGTCCAGGATTAGGAGTACTCAATGCCTAACACTAACAGAACTGAAGAATTCCTAGGTACGGCATTAACAAACTTTCTGGGGTTTGGAGAAATTCAGTGATACTAAATAAGGCACTTTCAGGTTTAACAGGAATGATCCACCTTGCTGGACTTCAAGAGTCTCCATCTGAACTATCTACCTGATGTCCACTTTAGAGTCCACGGAGAGATGTAGCACTGTCTGGAGCAATTCATGCTCAGATTTCTCCATGAAGAATTGGTCCTTCAGAGACGACAGAAAGAGTTCAGTGTGACTGCCTGAAGTGTAGATTTCAACACTATAACTATCTATGTAAGACCAGATTAATCCCATCCTTTTTACCCTCAGAATGCCACACCAACTAAAGGGATTTAATCTTTCTTTTTATTACTTTACATAAACAAATGCAGTTAGACTCTGCCTAGGTGCTCATATTGTCCTACAGACCTAAACCAGTATTGTTTACTTTTGGCTAGTATAGCTTGAAAAACCCTAAAACCACCGCATTTTAAGAAACTCAGAAGCATCTGCTTAGGAGACCCTCTGGTATCCTCATAGGCATTAAAAAAACCCAACCTCTCAATTTTTGTTTTAGATCAAAGCTGCAATTATTAGGCTTCAGATTCTAACACTGAATTGTAAATCCCTTTGGAAATTCAGAGGGATCATCTTGATGAACTTGGGTAAACACTGCCACTGTGTTGCAGTACTTTTTATCGAAAAGGGTATTGTTCACATTTTCTTAAGTTCCTTTTCTGGTTCATTCTGAATGCCTGCCATTTCTTTATTTTTAGTGTCCTTTGTAAACATCAGAGTAAAGATTCAGGAGGTGTCCTTGATACAGGGAAAATTCGTTCGTGGCTGGTCATTGTGCTGGCTATATGTACCACAGCATGCTGCAGTGTGCATTTTTCAACCATAATGCCACTACAAGAGTTATACTAAATGAAACTTTTCATCAGTTCATTTGATTCTGTGCAAAACTTAATGTATTAATCATCCAGTAGTCCAAGAATTTATGGTATTTTCTCATTTCTTGTAATTCATAAATGCCGTAATAAATTTCTCCCTTGCATGATGACAAACAGTAAAACTGCATATCTGTCATATTTAATCACTGGGAAATATTAGGGCTAATTTGTGTTAAAGAAGAACTGCTTGTGTAGATTTTACTCAGTTTTACTGATATATATTTCTAAATGACTGTTGAAATCAATTCTTAAGAAAAAGCCTAAAATAGTATAAAGAAATCAATATGAATCCACAGTCCCAGAATTTTCATGAAATTAGAAGATATAAGGTGATCATTGCAAGCAAATTGATTTTTATGGCTGCCAGGCTGCTTAGTATCAGTATCTAGCTGGTGGAGGCACATGCTCATACACTCTCTCACATACACACACTTGCATATGATGTTTTACAGAAGCAAAGGTGTAATTGTTTAATGCATTCATCCATGCTACATATAAGTATCTGCCTCATAGAAGTTAAAATGCATAAACTCACTTGTCAATGTGTTTTTAGAACTAGGAAAATCCAAAAGCAAAATTCAGAATTGGTGCAGACGAACACAACTTCTCTGATTTCTATTTTGCCTGTGTCTTGCTTCTGTTTATAGCAGGGCTAAGTTCTACCTGTGTAAATCACAAGTGTTTGAAAATTAGACGGTGTGGAATTCTGGACACAGATGGGTCAATTATAAATCGCCCCCTTCAGCCTGCCAGTGATTTCAGTAGAGCCAGGATTTATGCCTGCCTCGCTTCCCAGCCGCATGGTGAGAAGTGAGTGTTTGACACTGGCTCTGCAGCACCATGCTGAGGTCGGCAAGCAGCACGACTGGGGACTCTGGCCTTTTCCTCCAAAGAACAGAGCTCTGCTCCCATCAGGGAGAGTCTGCTCCAGCACTACAGAAGCAAGACTACTTCAGGTGCCATAGCTAAAACCTGCATCCAGTTTTTCATTGTGCCACATACACCTGGATATTTACCCATGTACCAGGTTGTGAGTCCTGAGCCTTAGAAGGTGTTTTCCCAGCTATATTGGAATGTCCATCTCATTCATGGTGCTGTGCTGTCATAACACGGCAACAAAACAAACCCAGAAAACATTTCCAGCCATGAAGTTGTGTGGTTCTGGTTTCCTGCATAAACTGTCATTGAACCCTTGAGCATGGAAAACAGCACTTTTCCTTGTCAGTGTGGTGTTCCAAAACTATGGCTCTGCTGGTCACAATTCAGCCCATGAAAAATTAAAGTAGACAGGGATGTTGGATGACAAATGAACTGCCCTGAGACTCAGTACATCTCTTCACCAGAGGGACAGAATGGCAGCATTAGAAAGATTACTCCACTCTCCTTATTTTAGTAGAACAAGCTGCAAATGGTCTTTTGGAAACTTGTTTCTATTTCCACTTGTAGTTGGAGCCTCAAGATATTTGGGTTATGAATTTAACTCTCAAGCTATAATATTCTGAAGTGGTTTTTGCCCTGTATTCAAAGGTCCTTATTTTTTCCGGCGCAATGGGACATTGTAGCCTTTCATATGTCCGCAAAGTACACAGACCCGTAGGTAACCACTCATATTTCCCAAAAGCATGGCACAACTAAGGTCGTGGGGACCAGTGGGAGTTGTGGAAGGGAAGGCTGCTCGCCTTCTGCTTCAACGTGTGTCTGCCAGGCTGCTGCACAAAGCAGCATTCACTGGAATGGGGCTATAGACCCTAGAGATTCCCAGTGAATCAATTTCTGAGCATCCTATTTGTTTAGCCTGAGTGAATTAGTAAAATTGTGGAAAATAGAGCCAAGGAGAGGAAGAAACGTAAAATAGTGGTATTAACTCTTGTGCTTAGCCTTTCCCCTCTAGTGTGACTTCACCCCACTCTATTCTTGACCCTGCCTTTGCTGTTTTGGCTTGTTTGGGCTTATTTCGTCTTGTTTTGGCCTGATTTTTCTCTTTCATAAAGACATGAGCAGAAATCTTCTGAGCTCCTGCGCTTCCAAAATTACCATGACCTCAGAGAAAGAATAATTTTAAATGATGTACACTAAAGCTATCCTCATGAGAAGAAATGAAATATTTAGCATCTGAGGAAGCTTCCATTTTAGCTGTTCATCTACTTTTCAGTGTGACATTTCTACCCAGCTTCCACACACATTCCTCATTTCAATTACTCACTTAGAAGTCAGACTTTGCATAACTGCTCATAATAGCCAAGTGAAAGGTTTCAGAGTTTTATATTTATCTAAGCATCTGTAACAAAGCCTACAATCCTTGCAAATATATTCCCAGCATTTGAAGACATTTTATTTCTGAATCTTGATCAGTGGAAAAAGGAACCTGTTTTTCACAATTCTCTGGTGGTATCTCTAATGCATTTTGGCTAGTGGGAATCTCCACATAAATTTTTGTAGTAGGGTTTTATGTGTGCATGCATGTGTATAACACAAGGGAGTTTTAAGAAAACACTGATACGTTACTAGAATGGAGCAGGTTATACATAACAAGAATGGTGCAGGTTATTTATTACCAAGTCAATAGTAACAAGATTAAAATATTTAGTTATTATATTCCAGGAAGCTGAGACATTTCCATTACCTTGTAAATGAGCTTTTAAGCTTTCTCCTACACATTGCTTATCACTCTCAGCCCAAGATGACACATGCCTATCTCTGTAAGCCCGGCGACTGACGGCAAAACCCCTAGAGATCTACAACACACGTGAATGAATAAATATGAACTAGTTCTCACCTCCTAGAGCTAGGGTGGGTTTTTTTGTTTGTTTGGTTGGGGTTTTTTTGTTTTGGTTTTTTTTTGCTTTTGTTTTTCTTTTTTTTTTTTTTTTTTAAAAAAAAAAGGAAAAAAATTACATGTTTTAACCGGTTTACATTGGACAGCTCTAGCTGACCAAAAAAGGATTCCCAATGCATTATGCTGCCCCTGCATACTAGAATAGAAGAATAAACAAAAATGCCAGTCAGGATTATAAATTTCTGATGGGGATGGGTCAAAGTGTCCCTACAGTAAGAACCACCCCTGAATTTCTGGTCATTGCAAGAAAAAATCCTGAATATTAATGTCTTGTTGAATATCTGTTTAATTTCTTCACATCAGTCTTACATCATGGGTAGGTTGAAAGAAGAATATTCCCCTGGATGCCAGGGGATTTGAAAATAAAAATGATCATGTGTGCTTATCAAGAATGAGAAAAGAACTGGAGGTGGGTGATGTAAGCATTTCAGAAAAACTGCAAACACCACCAAATTCAGACAGTTTCTCAGACTGACAAAAGGTGGGATTTTGTTCCCTTAGTCTGCTAAAGACATGTTGGTGACATGACCTGGATGTGTCTAAGCCAACCTTCCACCAAAGTGGGATTAACTTGTCACCAGGCCAGATCAGCCAGGTCTCTATCTAACCAAGTCTTGAACACCTCTCAAAATGGACAAGTTTATCACGCCTCTGGACACCTTGTTCCTCTGCTAAAAAATACTTCCACTGAGAATTGTTTTGCTAAAATCCAGTCTGAACCTTCCCCACTGCAGTTTGTGGCTGTTCACCCTTGTTACCTCATCAGCCACTGGAGAGTTGAGATTAGTACTGCCATCTTTACAGCTGCACTTTGAGTAGTTGTTAGGTGTCATGGCATCTTTCCTTAGTCCTCTCCACACTAAATATAGTCATCTCCCACAACATCTCCTTGGGTTCATCCACTTAAGGTCCTTGAGCCCTGACCATTTTGGTAGCACCTTTCTGGACCCTTTTCACCTCCCCATCCCTCTTGAACAGGACTCAGTGTTCCATTGCCAAGTAGCTGTAAATAATAATAGTAATTTCCCTGGATCTGCTGACTATACTTCTCCTGATGTTGTACCTTTAATCTAGGCATATACACCTGAGCTGCTTCTCTTGATTTTTTTGATATAAAACTGGAGAGAAAAGAAGGATCTCTAAGCATGATTCACCTCATATTTATGTAGCTGTGTAACACAGGTCAAATAAATCATGTGCTGGTGGTGCTTTTTACTTTCCATCAGGATGGGGAATAACTGTGCTGATGAAACATACAGCAGAAATATCTAACACTGAGAAAAATGAATCCCGCCTCTTCAGTCCCTAGAAGCAGTGCTTCATTAACTAGTAAATAAGGATGACAGAGGACAGGTAATTATCTAAAGCTCCTAGGAAGAAAATAAATATTTTGTCATTCCAGTGTGCTGAAGTCTTGATGATGTTTTCTGTGTGTAGGGACAGATTTTCAAAGATGTCCAAGCATCTAAATATACAGGTAGTCACCTACTGCAGATCAGCTAAAAGGACAGTCGGACAAGGTATTGAAAAGCAATAGCGACCTGGCTTCCTAACTTGTCTCCAGGCTTTGTAAACCTCCCTAGCTATTTCAGTTCCTTTGCAAATCTGTTTTTTAATGCTCTTTTGATCATGGACTTTTAAGTTGCTTGGTTACTTTTGGAAATCAGACCCAACAAGCCTACATTTCTTGAGTGTCAGACAGAAAAGCATGTGATTATACTTGGTACATCAATTTCCAAATTCTGCCTGGGCAATATCAGACCATGGTGCATCCCCATAAAACCCACAAACATTGTATTCTCTACTCACCTGTAAAGTATGCAATCAGAATATATATCTAGATGCAAATAAGTCTTGATACTAATGAATTTGCACTGCAATTCATTTGAAGTCTGAATGTCTTTAATATCCCATACAAGATGCAATTCCTGCAAAGAATTGACAAAAGAGTTGCAGCAAAAAACACACTCTTCAAGCGATTAGGGGGAAAATCAATTGTTCCTGACTGTCATCTCCAATTCCCACCTTGCAGGTAAGGCCACTATGTGATCTTATATCCATTCTCTACACACACACATGCATGCGTGCGCACACACGCACACACACACACACACATTCCCACTTTCCCAATACCAGGATTATTAGTTATGACGTTGAAAATATCTTCTTCAGAATTATATGAAACTCTACATTTGTTTCCCTGTAAACTGATAAACATGCCCTGTGATGCTTTTAAATACTTATTTGCCAGAGGAGGACTGTCTGTGTTTGAAAATAATTACAGGAATGAACTCCAGATGGTCCCGCTGTCAAGGTACAGTACGTGTTTTTTTGACTTAACTAACACGAATGGTGGCAGAGATAAATCAGATACTCACAAAGCTGAACAAAGCACATATTCAGTGATATGTCTCTTCTTTTCTGGGCTATTCTAGTAGCATACTTTGAACTTGAGAGAGAGAAAATAAACAAACCTCTGTGAACAGGAAAACAAGCAGTAGAACACATAAATGCTGTGTTGGGTGTCATATCTTCCAATCATTCATCTGTATAGTGTGGTGTAGCATTGAATGTTTATATATATGAGTCATAAGCATATCCATTAATAGATATCTTTATGAAATACACAGAAACCTAGAAAAAAAAACAAAACTATGGGCAAGTTGAGCGTAAGAATCAGGACATTCTGTGTAAATTCAAACAGTGCTATCTGCTGCTGCCAGAATCATAATTGTCTGCCTCTAACTGCTGCCTCTGCTGCCTCTGTTGCCTCCTCACAAAGCTCAGTTGAAGGAGCTCTGTGGCCAGGTGTGCCCAGCTCCAGTGTGGTATCTCTGAGAAATAGGATGCAGCTCTCCTCAGTCCTCTGATATCCTCATGAAAAAATTTCAGTTTAGTCCAGCATGTATTCCTCTTTTTTTTTTTTTTTTTTAATCCACCCTGTCTTTCCATTTTTGGAAAAGTTTTTGAGAGTTTGCATAGTTTCATGGATTTTGACACATAATTTTTGACAACCTAAAAATGTTTTGGGAAGCCACCAACCACAGTGGTTTTTAGCCATCAGAAGCTGCAACCATCCAGTCATTTATCACATAACTGAAGGTCACCAAAACAATCCATGCAATGTTCAGCAGCCCATCTGTGTCATCTCTTCCTAGCTAGCAATCTGCAGTGATGGTGGTTTGTCTAGTACCAGATCAAAGCTGCTGGGCTCCTTTGATCTGTTTAGCTGAAGCTTTTTTATGCCTTTACAACAGATTTACAGCATGGTCCTCTATGAACCCTTTCGGACATCAGTCCTGAAGGTGACAGGATTTGGCTTGTGCTGCAGCCAGTCTCTTCTGAGGTGTTGTGCCCAGGTTGGCCATCACATAATGAGATGACGTCTGCTGAACTGAAATAAAAACCTACAGGTTTCTTAGCTGCCCATCCCAGAAATCTCTGAGGGAGCACAGGGGAGAGACAGTGCTGAACCAGTATGGGGATTTAAAAGAACAGTTTCAACTGTCTCAGCCCTTCTTCATAGGAGAGGTTGTCCCTCTCTCTGACCATTTTTGTGGCCTTCCTTTGGACTGACTCTGATGCCTTAGGTTTTAACTCTTATATTTTTCAAATCCTCTACTGCCCAGTGTGTAACTCTGAAGTTTCTTGTGGCCTGTTAGCTGCTGTTCTCTCATGCTAGTTAGAGATAGCAAGCCATTCTAGGTTTGCTCTCCAAGGACACCTAGATTGTCCCAGGCCCCAAAATATGGAAACTAAGGCCTCTGAAGACAAGGGCAAACTTGGGGTAGTTACACCATTAACTGGGGTTGTAATTGGAGAATTGATCCTGATATGCAAATGGACCAAACTTATAAAAGAGTGAAGAACCTGTGACCCAGTGTCAATCTTGGGTGTAGCCTTCGACGCCACAGGGTGTACCTTTGCAGGGCCTTCAATAAATACCTGCCTTTATTCCCTTATTCTTGTCTAGTCTCTGTTTTTATGTGGCCACCTCAGGCCTCAACTCCAGCAGGTCCGTGTCCTCCCTGTGTTGGGACCCCAGGGCTGGATGCAGCACTGCAGGTGGGGTCTCAGCAGAGCAGAGCAGAGGGGCAGAATCCCCTCCCCGGCCCTGCTGCCCACGCTGCTCTGGATGCAGCCCAGGACACCACTGGCTTTCTGGGCTGTGAGTGCACACTGACAGCTCATGTCCAGCCTCTCATCCACCAGCACCCCCAGGTCCTTCTCAGCAGGGCTGCTCTCCATCTGTTCATCCTCTAATCTGTATTGATACTGGGGACTGCCTTGACCCATGGGCAGGACATTGTACTTGGCCTTGTGGTATTTCGTGAGATCTGCATGGGCCCCCCCTCAAGCCTGTCAAGATCTCTCTGGATGATTCCCTCTAGTGTATCAACTGCATCACTCAACTTGGTGTCATTTGCTGACTTCCTTAGAGTGCAATCAATCCCACTGTCTACTTCATAGATGAAGATATTTAGTAGCACTGGTGCCAGACTGGATCATTGAGGGACACCACTTGTTACTGGTGTCCTCTTGGACATTGATCCATGGACTATAACCCTCTGGGTACAGCCATCCAGCCAATCCCTTATCCACCTAACAGTTCTTCCATCAAACTCACAACTTTAAAGGTAAGAATATTGTGGTGGCCTGTATCAAAGGCCTTATAGAAGACCAGGTTGACAGCACCTGCAGCACTTCTCTTGTTCACTGATGCAGTTTCTCCATCGTAGAAGGCCACTAGAATAGGGGTCTCTTTAGAGAGATGCAACATTAATGACACCTGAGAACAAGTGCAAACAAAACATTTTCCAGCAAACCTTAAAGACAAAGAAAGCTGAGAACCTCAGAGTAGAGGTGAACATTTCACTGACAGTCAATAGCCTGAAAATAAGTAATCTAAACAATTTACGTGGACATTACTAACGTCCTTATAAGGAGGTAAAGAAAAGGTCAAAAAGAAAAAAAAAGATAATGGGATAATTATTGCTATAGAAAGAATAGGTTGAAAAAATTGAACTTTCAATAAGATCAGAAAGTGGAAACCTCAAGATCACTTAAAGGAAGTACTTCATAGAACCAGTAGGTCAGCTGTGGAACTTCTCATCGAAGGCTGTTTTTGAGACCAAGAGCTAACCACGATGTTTTTGTGGGTGTCAGAATTACCATAATTAATTACACCCATTCTGGAAGGTACATTAAACCACACATTTCAGATCTGATAATCAACCCTTGTACACCTCAAATGAGAAGAGGATAGAGAGGAGAAACAGATGACCTGATACATGACTTTCTTCAGTATCTTAAGGTCTTACTGTAAAACTTCTTTTCTGTCAGAAGTAGAGTACAACCCACAGACCTCAGGTTCAACCTTACAAGACACCATCTGTTTTGCACAGCAGTTGCCTGGCCACAACCTTCTGAGACACCGATTAGTCAAGTGTTATTTGTACTGCATATTGAGAACATGAGAGGATTAGGACTGTCTAGCAGCACTGGAGCATGCGTCACCAGAATTCTGTCTTTTCCTGAACGTACATGAGGAGATTGTTTTGTTTCTCATCAGCTGTGATGATGACTGGGTCATCTAAAAATGTCCCAAGACAGCCCTGTCTGAAGTTTTAAGCCTTTGGTGGTCCACAAATTTCCTTGCTCTCCAATATCCTTTTTCTGACATGAACAATATAGATATCCTGACATTCCAGTTATGAGACCTTCCTTTTCACTTCTCTTCGCTTTAAAGCTCTATAGTGTGATGCCCCACTTGTTGAAAGACGCTACTTACGAACATTATCAAGCATAAGCTTGAAAAGGTTACTGGTGACCTTAAATCCATTGAGGGTGCCTTTGAAATCAATGTGTGACTGAGGCAGGAGGAGCAAGGATACATTCTAGTTTTGTATGGTTTTTCTTGTAGCAAAGTTAACTTGTGAGGGTGATGAGACACGAGAACAGGTTGCCTGGAGAAGCTGTGGATGTCCCATCCCTGGCAGTGTCTGAGGCCAGGTTGGATGGGGCTTTGAGCAACCTGGTCTAGTGAAAGGTGTCCCTGTCCACAGTGGAGGCATTGGAACAAGGTGATCTTTGATGTCCCTTCAAACATAAATCATTCTAAGATATGATTCTATGATATGATAATCAGAAAAAATATTGTGGGTTTTCTTCAATTTCATTTTGTGATTATTCATATAATTATACACCCTGGACTCATATTAATTTATAAATTGCTAATGGGATAGACAGCAGTTGAAGGATAATTGGGTAGTTTACACAAATTAGATCCCTTAGGTATATCCAGGACCAAGCCAGGATATTCAAGCAGAAGAAGAGATGTGAAAAAAATACAGAAAAAGCTGGAATTAATTAAAAGACAACCCACTTAGTCACATTCAGAGCATGTAGCTTACTAAAACATACAACAGACCTAAAGGGCAGAAATCTATTTTTGGTTCTTGATCTGACTGCAGTCAAATGACTACAAAGCGTGTATGCTGTGCTTTATCTCTATTATCTTTTTAATAATAAGGTGGTGAATGATTGTAGGTGGGTTGTCATATTTTAGAAGAAAAATTCCTCCTGATTTCCACCTCCACTGTACAATTTTCTTCTCAAGCTGGTTCTGCACTGAGATATTTGAGTTTAACATGAAATCTTCTTTATTTTATTTATTATGTGTTTTCCCTTTTTGCATGCCGATTTCTAATAAGTTTTTTGAGATATGTATTGCCCTTCCAAATAAACATCTGCAAGGTTATGTCAGGTTATAAAGCTAGATATTGCCAGAGACTAGACAAGATATCTTTTTCTTGCCAAAGCTGATGATACAGGTTTGAGACATAACATCTGGGAGTAGGAGATGTATAAAATGTTATTTGAGGTGGCTGCAAATAAAGAACATATTTGGACAGGCGAACAATGTGTTCCTTTATTTTTCTAACTTCAGCCAGGGACAAATAGCAAATAAGATGTAAGAGATCCAATCTATTAGCAAAAAGAGGGAGGTGCTTTGCTGCTATTTAGCATTTCTATTTAAGAAAGCAATTTATTTTTAAATAAGACATATTTTTATTAGCAATGTTTGTCTTGCACAGCTAGTAGTTAACAAGCCTGGATAGTGTGAATCTCTTCTCCATAGCAATGGCAAAAAAAAAAAGTTTGCTTTGCTTTCAGTACCTTGGAGACAGGAGGAGAATGAAAAAGAATAGCTCCCTCTCCAGTCGGGATGAGTCTGTGGTGGAGAACTGCTTTTCAGACTGCTTAAGTGACTGTGTAAATTTTGAGATACCACAATGATGGACGTTTTATAAATGCCTAGGTAGGTAGATAGATATGACAATGAGAATAGTTTTAGGTTTAACCTGAAATGAGATACTCCATCACCATGTCATCTCTGGGAAGTCACTTGACCTTCTTGTTCCTGAATCAGACCTATAAGAGCTGATAAAAAACAGCTTTTCTAGGGAACCAAGAGCTTGATCAAAACTTACGGGTTTCCAGAGAAGCCTTTTAGTTGATTCAGTGGACCTGGGCTCTGGTCTTAAATACCTCATGTCAACTGAACAAGTCTTCTTGGTGTGCTTCTTGCTCTTCTGCCCTCCTCCTCACTGCCACGGGCAAGCGCTGAACATTAGCTCCCAGAGATGGCTTAAAGGCTGGAGAGCTCCCTAGTCTGAATTCTTGCCACCCCTCTCTTACTCCTCACTTTCTTCTTCTTCCTGTACACATGACTTTGTTTATCAGAAGTTTAATATTTTGGTGTTTTATAAGTGTATTGAGGGACAAAGCAATTTACCCTACAGGGATGACGCTGACAGCATGGTAATTAAGAATAAAATAAATGATAAGCGTGAGAGCAGATTGCAGTGAATGACTGATTATTTTTGATAAAGAAATGGCTCTGCTGGTAACAGAATCTGCAGTATTTAAGAGCTGAATGGAGATGCCAGAAACAAATACAAATTAATCATGTCTTCATCAGTGTAAATATATTACCTGTGCTGTTCATCTGCAACATATAGTCTAGCTCTGACAGTATCTTCCAACAAATGGGTGACCATCAAGAGAAGCTTATTATTTGCACATAGATAAATTGGCTGGCAAATTCAGAACCTCCATATTATTATGTGACTGGAAAGCGCATTTCTGCAGCAAGACAAAGCATGAAATTCCCCAGAACTGGATATCCAGCTCACAACCGTTTGTGTGAATAATGATGTCTGACATTGCTCTTTGGTAAGGATCCTGAAAGGCTTTAGAGGCATGAATGCATGAATGCCTCTGACTTCCTTGTCAAGTAAGTAATTGTTACACCCATTTCACAAATGAGTGAACCACGGTGAAAAGCCAAGGAGGTGGCATCGTTGTGACAGGGCTGAGAACAGCCTTCCAGAGAAGCAAGTTCTCACACAGGGAAGGATGAGGACAAGGCAGGTGACAGAACCAGCGTGCGGAACTGTTGTTCCAGCTAACTGGTATTGAATTTATCCCATCTGAGGTCAGACTCCACAAATTCATCCATACATCTCTATTAGCCACTCAGACCTGTGAGAACAGGGGCTCAGTTACCTGTGTGTGCTCTTGAGCTGTATTTGGGCATTATGCCATTCAAGTGTAACGCCCGCATCACACAGCTGATAAGCAGCGGTGTTTGTCTTTAAGATGCTGCCATGCATCTCTAAAAACAACAGGATGCCCAGAGAGGTTGTAGATGCCCCATCCCTTGACACATTCAAGGTCAGGGTGGACAGGGCTCTGAGCAACTTGATCTAGCTGAAGATGTTCCTGCTCATTGCAAGGGGGTTGGACTAGATGACCTTTAAAGGTGCCTTCCAACACAACTATTGTATGATTCTATGCAGATCCCTGGCTTTTGGAATATTCCAGGAGGTGTAAGTTTTCAGAGAGTCCTGAGTCCAGTGACACTTAGTCCCCCTGCAACGTATCAGCACACATCCATCAACACAGAAAAACCTCTCCTCCTTCTAAAGTACACATTGTCAGCTCTCACAAGTGAACTGTTCCTGCTATCCCAGATCTTCAAAGTGTTTAATATGTCTTGTGGCTCTCAGCCAGGGAAGCTTTTAGGATGCAGCTTGTAGGATCAGGAAGGGTGGTCAGTCTGCTTCTGGCAGAGCATTAACACCTGCTATCATCTCTGAAGATTTTGTCTTCTATTTGATTAGCAGGACAACTGTGAAATGGATTCCCACCGCCACTGATAACTCTACTTATATTATGCTATCTTATCTATCTGTTCTATTTCTCTCCCTTTTAAGGGAAGAGAAGAAAGAAAAATCAATCTGCTGAAAATACAGAGGGGAAAACAGAAACCCTTTTCTCCAACAAATCACGCATTCGTAGTAGTAGAATTGTGTGGCTTTTAATTTCACTGAAGGAGAGCCAGTAATTATTTATAGTTTATCACAACCGGGGAAAGGTTTCCTGAGGTAAAAACTAATTATGTTTTTAAATAAACTGATTGTCCATGTAATAAACGATCACATTTTCTAATCATTTGGAGATTTATGTTACTTTATTCAATAATCTCTGTGTAGAACTGAAACCATAGTAAATCAACTGGAAAAAAATGTCTAGACTAAATTGAAAGCTGTGTCATTACGAGCCATTATAAAATGAACCAGATAGGAGAGAATAGGCTGCATGCACAAAGCTCCCTGATACATACAGTTCCATACATTAAAAGAATGGTGGTAACTGACAGCCAAACCAGAATTTATATTCATTTAAGGTCAAGTCTTGGCCTGTATGCCATAGATTTGATATGTATTAAAGGGCAAAGGTAAAGACAGTCTTGTTGGTTACAGGGTATCTCAGTCTCAGTCAGTTGTGTAAAGACAGTAATTAGAATGAATTCAAGAATGAAGAATAGATGACTGCATATGACATTTCATTTATGACAGGCAACAAGTGACATGATCTTATCGTGAAATTAGTCATCATCACAGACTTCTCGTGTCGATCTATAAAATGAAATGCCACGGAGAGCAGCATACTTTTCATTGTTATGCCAACATGTCTTTTTTGTAATGTACATCATTAAAATAAGC
Organism: Dryoscopus gambensis; assembly: GCA_013389985.1. Lineage (NCBI taxonomy): Eukaryota > Metazoa > Chordata > Aves > Passeriformes > Malaconotidae > Dryoscopus > Dryoscopus gambensis. The sequence continues at coordinate 194,803 of WEIT01025782.1, read as the reverse complement.
CTGGGAACTGGAACATGCAATCATAGTAATAGCATCAATAATGTTTAATTTATGTGTTATGTGCACAAAAACCTTGTGGTGCCTGAAAAAACAGTGACCTGAAAACACAATTTATCCTTAGCAAGGCAGCATGCCGTGCTGCAAAGCATCTGTAGAGCGAGAAAAAAAAATCAAGGTATGGACTGCTGAACAGCACTGGAGTGAAGCAGTGTGGAGGTGTGCTGTGATGCAGAACCATGGGCAGAGACCTACTGCAGCAGGGGCAGATCCTCAGTGGCTGATGAACCCCTTTGCAGTCCTTAGCTAGGCCACGCAGAGCAGAGCGGGGCTGGTAACTTTTTCAGGAGAGCATGCCAGGTTTTATTCTCTTCCACATTCAAAATGAACCCCACTGGAAGAAAATCGGTGGGAGTCTGAGAGATTTTGACAAAATAACTTCTCATAGGTAACTAACCACAGAATAAGCCAGTCTGGCTTTTCCTTAATCTGAATATTTGGGGGGAAAAAATATAAGTATGGAGTGACTGCACATGCAGGGTTGCTGGGAGACCCGAGAAGGGCAGGAAACCCCATCAAGGACTTGGTGATGCACTGGGTCAGGACACAGAACTGCAGTGCGTGAGTAGCCATCCAGTCTGTGATCTCTGGACACAGGACTCGCCCCAGTGTGTTACAACAGACAGGAAAAGGTTGAATTCATCACTAAACTTTCAGGTCTGTGGAGGTATCTCTCTCTTCAATCCCACACCCAGACATCAGTATGTCTTTGATTATATGAGCAGGACATTCTGGTCATGTACCTGAGAGATTTTAATTGGACTTGGAGCACTGGCACACTTCCAGATTTTTCATGAAACTGTATTGCCAGACTCTGACAACAGCTATTTGAAGGTCTTGCTGAAGAGCTGATGGGCTAAACTTCCTCCTTGCTCTGATTGAAAGTGGAGGACCAGTTGATATCCCTTTGATGAGCCAAAGCTGAACCAGTAAGTTCCCGACTGTGGCAGGAACCAGTATGGCAGGGCACATGGGAAGAATTGGAGAGATTGAGTGAAAATGCAGAGCTAGTGCACTGCCTGTGAAGAAGTGAAGCAGATAAGGAGGTAAGAAGAGCCCTGGGTGACTGAGCCAGGAGAGATTTCTCTGAGCAGAGCAGTTCTCTGTCAGGGCAGAGAAGATGGCCCTTCAATTGTTTGGAATGATCTTGCCATCATGCTCCCTCACATCCTTGCTGTGACATAGAGCAGCGGGATGCTGTCAGACTGCTGCCACCTGCCACCTCCCTGCTGCTCCTTAGTTCCCTGAGGAAGAGGCTGATAGGTAAGATGGGAGCAGGTGGGACTTTTTCTCACCCTAGGGTGAGCCCTGTGGCTCTTGGCTGTAAGCAGATTTTGTTCATTGGGTAAGGATGGATGGAGAAAGGGTAACTCCTCACTGAGAAGTCCTGGCTCCTCTCTGATTTCAAGAGGCAGAGACAAAGATCAGATTTAAATATAAGCGGATTATTATAAAAACTGCTCTCAAGAGCCAAGCCAGAAACCTGGAAAAGTGATGCTAAGGCTTATATTGCCCTGAAGGAGTTACTCTTTCCACTCACAAACATTAATTAAATGGCTAATAAGCCACATTTTTTTTTAAAGACAAGGAATTAGTTAGACCAATAAATAAGTCAACAGTAACTAATTCCCAGACTATTATCATAACAACAGCAGTTTTCTGTCTTTCTCTCCAGAGAGGTTCCTCCTACCTCTCATGGCTCTATGCCAGCCTCATGTCAGACCACCACTTGTGTTGGATGTCATGGCTCTGCTTCCCATGCTGGCTCTCAAAAGCATTACTGACACTCTTGTCAGAGGACAAAAGCACTGCAAGCTTGAGGGGGAGAATGTGAGGACCAGCTTCCCCATGAGGCCACCAGTCTTGTGCAGATAGACAGTGGGACCTAACCCTTCACAGCCCGTCCCGACTTCAGATTGGTCCTGCCAAGGCTGAATTGACAAGGAAAGGGGCTCCAGAAGCTCAGGTGGAGCCCTCAGCACCAACCGCACTGCTTAGTTGATAATACATTCCCTGGCTGTGTCCTCCATTCTTCCATAGGCTCCTCCTCAGAGAAATCTGCCACAGACAGGCCACCAGCTGGGTACAAGACACTCTCTGTCACTTGGTCTCCAGGTCCAGGGTTGGGCCCTGACTTTATATTTAGCTGCAGACAATTAAGTAGAGAGAGAAAAAGACATAAAAACTCACATGGATGGCCATGTGTCATTCGGAATCTGCTAAGATTCAGACAAATCTGGGGTTTGTGAAACCTGTGTAATTTTCCAGCTCAGACTCCAGCCAAAGTAACATTTGTTAGGTAGAAGTGTTAACTCCATCTACCCTGATTATCTTAAATTTCCAGACATACTAAAAACATCAAAAAGTAGAAGAATTTGCTCTGATGTGCGTCACACTATTTCTCAAACACCTCATTTCCAAGGGGGGCACTTTTCAGAAGAGTGAGAAAATTACAATAGTTTCAAAGCACACACTTAATTTGTGGGAATCAGGGAAAGGTTTTATATTAGTCAAAGTGTCAACTCTCAATCAGTGGAAACTTGTATTCTGTGCACAAGGATAATCTGAATAGAAGGAATGAAGTGTCTTTGGTCAATTATTTCCATTACAAGGAAATGCTTTTGGGTAAGGATAGTGAGAAGTATTTAAATGAGCTTGCTTGATGGTCACAGGAGGTACAAAGTCATCTTGCTGTCTAAAAATTCAATGGTACCGTACTCTGTGATGCTAACATTCAAGGCTGCAGTCTGACAGGCTTTTGTAGGTGTAGTCATATAAAAATTTCTCACATCTCTTCCCTCCTCCATCTGTGACCCAGTTTGCAGGTCTTGAGACGATGCTCCGGTAATTTAAGCTTCAAGAAGTAGCTCTACTAAAACAGACTAGAAGGGCACACACTTAATGTGTGAAGGCAGTTGTGTCCAGGTATGGCAGTGAGAGAAGGCAAGGAGGGAGGCAATAAAAGACATCTGGAGATTAGTATCTTCTTAAACCACTGCTGCACCCACCCCCCCATGAATCCATGAGCCCGTGCTCTTCCAGTCACTGAGGTAGGCACAGGTGCTTGAAGTTTTGGGTTCTAATTCTGACAGTAACACAGGTTGACTGTGTTGTGTATTTAGCATTCATCTGTTGATCCGTAAATTATTTGATAGCTTGAATGCATACTTTACAACCTTCATTTTAAAATACATTCTAGAAGAGACTGACACCAGGGGTCTTGAAAAACCAAGCAATCGTTTAGGGGTGAGAAGGAGGGGGAAGGCCAATAGGGCAGATATCCAGGTGGGACTCTGTTATAGGCCACCCAACCAGGATGAAGAAGCAGACCAAGTATTCTATAAGCAGCTATCTTAGAGAAATCTTAGGATCACTAGCTCTGGAATGAGGAATATACATGGGTGTTGTCTGCATGGACTTTAGTAAAGCCTTTGACACCATTTCCCACAGCATTTTCCTGGAGAAACTGGCTGCTTGTCGCTTGGATGGGTGTACTCTTCAAGGGGTATGAAACTGCATGGATGGATGGATGGATGGATGGATGGATGGATGGGCAGAGAGAGTGGTGGGGAATGTAGTTACATCCAGTTGGGGGCCAGTCACTTGTGGTGTTCCCCAGGGCTCTGAGGTATTTGGGCCAGCCCTGATTATTATATTTATCAGTGATCTGGATGAGGGCATAGAGTGCATCCTCAGTCATTTTGCAGGCAACACCAAGCTGATCCACTGAAGAGCAGGAATCCTCTACTGGACAGGGTAGATTGATGGGCCAAGGCCAGTTGTATGAGGTTCAGCAAGGCCAAGTGCTGGGTCCTGCCCTTGGATCACAACAACCCCAGGCAGTGCTACACACTGGGGGCAGTGGCTGGAAAGCTGCCTGGTGGAAAAGGACCTGGGGGTGCTGGTCAACAGCAGCTGAACATGAGCCAGCCTGAACCCAGGTGGCCAAGAAGGCCGATGGCATCCTGGCCTGGATCAGCAGTGGTGTGGCCAGCAGGACCAGGGCAGTGACCGACCCCCTGTACTCAGCACTGCTGAGGCCACACCTCGAATCCTGTGTTCAGTTCTGGGCCCCTCACTGCAAGAAAGACATTGAGGGGCTGGAGCGTGTCCAGAGAAGGGCAGCGGAGCTGGGGAAGGGTCTGGAGCACAAGTCCTGTGAGGAGCAGCTGAGGGAGCTGGGGGTGTTTAGCCTGGAGAAAAGGAGGCTCAGGGGGGACCTTATCACTCTCTACAGCTGCCTGAAAGGAGGGTGTAGCCAGGTGGGGGTTGGCCTCCTCTCTCAGGTATCAAGTAATAAGGGCAAGAAGAAAGGGCCTCAAGCTGCGCCAGGATATGTTTAGATTGGATATGAGGAAAAATTCTTCCTGGAAAGGTTTGTCAAGCATTGGAACAGGCTGCCCAAGGAACTGGTGGAGTCACCATCCCTGGAGGTATTGAAAAGACATGGAGATGTCATATTTGGGGACATAGTTTAGTGATGGACCTGGCAGTGCTGGGTTAATGGTTGGACCCAATGATCTTAAAGGTCCTTGCCAGCCTAAATATTCAATTCTATGAATCTGAAGCAAATATTAATTTAAAATTCACTTAACTGTAGACTTCTCTGATTAGACCTAACCCCTCCAAACAGTTAAGCTAGCTGTTGACTCAGGTTGGTTCCCATGTTGCTTACTTTTCCATACACAAGGTCTGTTTACTGTTCTCTCCTTTAAACAGGAATGCAGTCTTGTACCCATGGGAAGCCAGGGGAGGAAGGATTGTACGTATGTATTTGAATGACTGCAAATGCATTCAGGTCTCTTCCCCAGGTGTATACTGCCAATGGTGCTCAGCAGATGTAAATCAGCAGCTCCAATTACTCCAGCAGAGCTGAACTCTACTTTTTTTCCACAGGGAGTTTGGCCAGTTGAGTGTATGGATAAAACAGTTCAGTGCTTGGCTTTATATTTTGAAGAGGGTTGTTAAGAAATCTTTGCTAGGCAGGGAAAGAATTTTTCTCAGACCAGGACATTTCTGTAATATCTGTTATTTATTCAGAGCAGTCTGTTCTATTCCAAAAGCAATGGAGTTGCTCTTTTGAACTATTTATAATTTATTTTAGGTGGACAAGAAGCAGAACTATTTCAGGCAGAAAGAAACTGCCTAAACTGTCTGAGTGGCAAGCTGGATGGCAAGCTCCTCTCAAATCCCCAGGGACTTCCATCTGCCTCTGTGCTGCACATCCTAAATTTACTCATCAACCCATTCTTGCCAGTTTTGTAGGCTAAGGTGATCTGAGGAAGGGTTAACACAAGAAGACAACTATTAAGGACTGAGACTGGCTAAGCAAATTTTTTATTCTTTTTCCTCAAAAACAGTATTAAGCAGATTTGAGCAACAAGGTGCTACAAATCCGAGCTCCAAGTCAATTTAGTGAACAAAGTAGTATCAGCAAATGTCAAGTGCCCACGGGAGAATAAATGGCCCCAAACAAGCTTCTATTATATCTAATGTCCATTAGCTGATCTCTCACCTTTTGCTATTTCCTTGCATGCTAAAACAAGACCAGACATTTCTGCTAGCACAGCTCCTAATCACCGAGTGTTGGCTAGCTTCCTGGCAAAGCTGGGGACAGTCACAGCTCATGTTCGTTAAACCTCCGAGCTCATTGAAATTACTTCAGTTTCACAAAGCATTCAAGAGGACACAGGAATGAGTCTGTGTAGGGAAAGGTGAAGGAATAACCAGGAGTTATTCAGGAGATAATGAATGAAATGGATTGGTAAGCTCTAAAGGCCTTTTCTATCACTTCAGAATTTAGGATAAGATTAATTTCCCTCCCAGGTACAGTGGAAATCTGCATTACAAGAATACAAAAAGAAATACACATGGCAGTCTGTTAGTATGAGACTGAGTCAGACATGCTACAGAAAGGGATGATACATGGCGCTTACAGCCCGATGGAAAGACGCTGTGCTAGGTGCGGTGTGAGAATAGCCCACCAACAACTGTGAGAGTCTCAACGAATGTCAGGATTATTGCATTTTACAGAAAGTGGCTACAGCATGAAACAGGCACCATTAAACACCAAAAGAAACAAGTAACAAAGCAGTGGAATATCTGAGACCATACCTCATAAATGTTTAAGAATGGAGTATTTCATACTTGTACAGCAAAGAAAATGACACTGTTTGCAGTGGCATATTGATACCCTATCACAGACTTTTGCCTTATCATCATCTGGACAGCCCCTGTGAGATCTACCTTTGAAATTTATGTGATGATGCAGGAAAACTTGAAGTGGGAAGACAGTGACTGAACTATTGCAGAAAAGCAATAGACTTTATTGTCCACCAGCACAATGCAAATGAGCAATGCCAGATTTCTGTCTGATAAATGTCTTCTGAAGGAAAAGCTTTGGAGAAATATGATGGGAAAGTTTTGACTGGAATTACCCAGCAATCATTGAGGGTGAAAATTAATTTCGCTGAACTTCAGCTATCTAAATGTTAGGTCAAAACTAGTCTTGCTGAACTCTTCTGCAGTCAGCGGAGAAAGGTGGGCACCCCTAGAGGGTAAGTTCTGCATATTAAGGAATTTACTAGCACAGACTAAATTCAAAACACTGCGTAATATAAGCAATCTGTTTTGGTTTATGGATTGCTGTTGTGAATGGTTCATGCTACCAGTGGAGCAGCTTGGATGATTGCTTTTCCTCCCAGTAAGTATCTACAGAATTGTTAGCTGAGGTATTCCCCACTGACAGCTCTGGTGGCAGCTGGTGGCCAGGCACACTGACTCTGCAGCGATTCTGATCTTGCCTCAAAGACACTTCTCTAAACAGTAACAGGAGCAAGACCTACTGTGAAAAGAACAACAAATACCTTGCTCCTCTGCCAGTGAGGGCATTCCTATTAGGAACAGCATCTCCCAAACATTAGAGCAGGCAGGAAGCAGCTAAGATGAACAAACATGAATAGCACAAGGTGCTTGGACTTCAGCGAATAAAATCTTCCTGAACTCAGTTTGTGCAGATCCAGGCACTGCTTGGTTCTTCAGAGCTGTTGGCTCCTCAGCCTCTGGGCCATAAATCATATGCTACAGTGACTCCTTCCTGTAGTCCTTCAGGTACTTTTCTCCAATCTTCTGTCAATTCAGGCATCTCAGTGCTTCACAAGAAACATTTCCACTTCATTGTTATTATTTCTCTCCACAAAGAGAAACTTGGAATCTGGAAAGAAAGGAGAATGCTAAGAAATGAATCTAGATATAAATTTGGAGGAGCTGGCAGTAATTGTAAGAAAAGCAGAGTAAATCATGCAGTGACTTGTCCCCTTGTTGATGGTGACTGAAGAACTATAATTTCACTCCTTTTAAAACAATGGATTTTTAAAAATATTTTTTAAATTAAAATTTATAAGTGGGAAATACTGTATTTCTCATTATTAGAGAAGCCGTAGAAAATCTAGGCCTGAGTCACCTGAGTGACGCTGAGAGCAGACCCTGCCCAGCAGTGAGTGCTGTAAGGGCAGAGAGCTGGAGTAGTGCTCCCAGAGCCTACTCAGACCTGTTTGCCAGCAGTCCCCATTTCCCACATCTACTGCAGACCAAATGTTTCATTTTCTAGGCCAAGACACCAGGGCAGGATTATCAGGCAGATATTTGATTAACAATAAAAGGATCAACAGAGGAGAGTAGGTGGAAACGATCTGTCTTCTGCTGTACTCAGTCTGCAGTAAGCAGAGCAAGCAGTAAGTTGGGCCAGAAAGCCAGAACTTGAGGCTACCCTATGTCTCTTGAGACATCACAATAGATGCCATTAGCACTAGGAATGGCTGTGTGGCACCTGCCAAAAAATACTCTTTTTCTAGAGCCCACCAGTGGAAGTGATTTTCTGCTTTATCCTATATTTATTCTCTCTATGTATTCTTTTTCTGGCATTGATAGTTATTAGCTGAGCAGGTTACCAGCCTCACATGCTCATCCCCACTCTTCAGAACCTCCATCTCCCTGCAGCCAATGCCCCAAAGACAGTCTCAGTGTAGAAGCAAAAAGTTTCCTTACAAGTCATGCTCTCCCTGGCCCCGAGAGCGTTGCAGTTGTCACTAAAAGGTGCAGAGATCTCGGAAGTGCCTTTCATATTTCATTGTTATCCTGTGATCCATCTCTGTTGCTTGTATTGTCCTATGAGAAATAGTCTGGGCTTGACTTTGAGAATGTGCACCTGGGCAAGGATGTGTGAGAAATACATATTCTGGGAGAAGTAAGTTACCTGAAAGTAGAGCTGAAGACCAAGGGTGTCTGGAATTTGCTTTTGGCAGCCCTGCATCTGCTGTTGGCAGACGTGCAGCTGTGTTCCGGAAATCATCACCACACACAGATCAAAGCTCATTTGATCATTAAAAATCTCTGGGTAATTAAAATATCTTCTATTTTCCATGCAACATGTATTTAAGGAGCTGGTTATGGCTAGGGTAGAGTTATATTTTTCCACAGTACCTGGTATGAGTCTGTGGTTTGGATTTATGCTGGAAACAGTGTTGATAACGGGGATGTTTTTTTGTTATGGCTAAGCAGGGCTTACACAGAGCCAAGGCCTCTTGCCCCCACCCTCCCAGTGAGTGGGATGGGGGGGCACAAGGGGTTGGGAGGGGACACAGCCAGGACAATTGACACCAGCTGACCAAAGCGATGTCCAAAGCATATGGTCTCATGCTCAGCAATAAAGTTAGGGGGGAAGGTTGGCCAGGGGGCAGCCACTTCTTGGGGACTGGCAGGGCATTGGTCAGTTGGTGGTGAAAAACTGTTTTCATTTGCATCAATTGTCTTTTTTGGATTTATTTCTCTTTTATTATTGCTACTGCTGTTACTTTTATTTCAATTATTAAACTGCTCTTATCTCAACCCATGAGTTTTCTCACTTTTACCCTTCCAGTTCTCTTCCTGCCATCCCACTGGGTGGACAGTGAGCAAGGGGCTGTGTGGTGCTTAGTTAACAGTTGTGTTTAAACCACAACATTAAGTCATCTGATTCATACATTTCCTTTTATATCTTCATATCATTAATAATCTTTAAAATATAGAAGAATATTAGTAGCAGGTGAGAGCTTCTTTGTCATGGTACTGAGATCAAATAATCCTGTAAATTAAAATATGTATTTTCCTTCAAATCGCTTATTATTCAGCACTGACATTAATTATAGTTTTTCTTAACTATCTTATCATCTCTCTGTTGCTGTCTTTTAATACCTTGTTTCTCATTTTCCCTGCTTTCCCCATCACCTGAAACAAATAAAGAATGCATAGGCAATTATTGGGATTTTTAAGGCAAATTTGGCAGCCTCTTTATTTACTTTGATTCAGATGACAGCCCTATCTGACAGTTTTTTCAGGAACAGTGTTTGTTAGCTGAATAAATGTAGGTTGGCAGCGCTAACAGAGAATTTCCATTTTGTCTAAAGCCCCTAAAAACCTACTTCGATTCAGTATTGAACATCATTTATCTTTACAAACCCACAGAGAATGAAAAACAACTGGAACCCAGAGCATTTCTCTGTAGGCTGTGTTTTTGCATGTGATCCATCTAGGCAGCGCATGTTACCCTGCAGCTCTCTGCCAGCTGTGGTTAATGATGGACACTTCTCAGGTACCCAGTGCCTTTGTGACCTACATTTTTCTTGCTCCATTGAAAAAACCAACCAGATAATGAAGCCACTATTGCCTAAGACAACTGTGGTTTTTCAGACTTCCATGTCCATGGGCGAGTAATAAAGTGCAGACTTGTGGTGGATCAAATGGTCCCATCACAAAAAGCATATCAGAAGTGATGACGTGGGTGAGAATCACTGTGTATTTTGACTGTGTTCATCCGGTTCCTTGCCGGCTGTTAGGTAAGAGCTGACACAGGGCTGTGGGACAGAGGGTGTTTTGTGCGTAATGGCCTGGCTGGTTTGTGGTCCTGTGCTTTGAGGCCACAGAGATGGTCCTCTTTCTACTTCCCTCGAGTCATTAATAAGGACACCCCAGGAACACTGTAGGAATGAGAGGGGTAGCAGCGCAGGTGTAAGGAAGGCACAGGTATGAAGTCCCTTCTACACCTGCCCTCTCTCTGCCTGACTGCAGGCAGAGCATGATGCTCTCTGGCCTCCCTCACCACTTCCCGCTCCCTTTCTTCCCCCATGGTGTGTGCACCCTGCTCCTGCACCCCTGGCACCAGCCAGCCTGGCTCAGGGCAGAGGCAGAACACGTGTCCATTCATGTACAGGCTCAAACTACCCTCAGCCAGTGCTCTGCCACCACCCCGCTGGTTGAGGAAGGAGCAAGGGACTCCCTACAGTTCCCATTCTCCCACATCCTCAGTGCTCTCCCAAACTTGTCCAAAGCAGCTAGAACAGCACATAGTGAGGCAGGAGTGGGAGATCCCCATCTTTGGGGCTCCATTTCTTTCCTCCTCCTGTGCTCCTTGCAGGCTAACAGGGCCAGGAGATAGACCTCAGCCCCAGCCCATGTCCCATATTCCCCGTGGTGGTTTGACCATAGGCACAGTCTAGGGTTAGCATGGACCAGGGAGGGCTCTGGGTACAGAGTCTGGGCATCACGGGTGGTGGTATTAGAGGTCAGCTGCATGAATGTGAGCCATGCTGCACCAGCTGGCCCCTGGGTCACAGCTTGGTTCCTGGACATCTAGGTTATTAGGAGAGATAGAGCTGCCCAAAGTTGGACATGTTTTGTAATGTCATGGGCAGGGTCAGACCCTGGTAAGAAAGGGAGAGTGCAGGGTAAAATGTTGTGAAGGGCTGTATCTGTCCTTTCACTGGCCTCTGCCCATATGGCTGAGTGATTTTAGTGGGTAGCAACGGGGTAAAAAGGATGGACCCACTTTGCAATTATCTTCCATAATTTCTTAGAGAGCTACTCTGGTGCAACCCACACAAGTCTGAGAGACGACCAAATCTCAGCTTTGCACTTGAGACTTGTGGTGGATGTTTCTCCCCTGAGGCTGCCCATACGCTGTTCTCAGTGCACAAAGCACGGCCCTGTACTCCTGCAGGAGCATCTCTAGTGAATTCACTGCCCTGTGACAGGGGATGAAGTATCCTTATGTAGATTGGATTAGACTGAAATGTCAAATGCTCATACGTGTCCTCACTTCCCCAGTGGGGAAGCGGGCAGCTGAGGCTTTCTGATGTTTGTGCTATAAAAGCAGAAAGATGTTCAACAAAATGGCTGTGAGGTGCAGATGCTCCACAATTACAGCATGTCCAAAAGTGAACCTGGTTTCACAGGACAGATGCAGCTCTTGTCACCAAGAAGTCCCAAAGAATGACTGAATATGCACATGAGACTGAAGGAAACATATATGAATGGCTCCCCTTAAATGCAATGTTCTGATACCTTGAGGACAGCCCTTTCCAGTGGCTGCATTATATGATCCTGAACCACAGCATCCTCTCAGAAACAGAAGGTGAATTGAACTCCAAGAGTTCAGGCTCATTTTGGCAGTCTTCAGCATAGCTTGTGTGGCAGAGATTGAATTTCCACCCAAACTGCTTGCTGCAGCACCAGTGGGACACTCGACGACTGCACATCTAACCCAGGATGGGTAAAACATCACAGCAGGAAGGATGCTAAATTAGTGGAAAAGGACCTCATTCTATAATCACATTTGCTGGCATAAATCAGGAGTCATTGGTGCAAATGAGGTTACTCCACAACAAATCTTGCAGGGACATGACCAGCATTGCCCCGATTGCATTTTTTTTTAAGCAGGGTAAGAAGATGCTGTGCTGGGTGCCAACTGCATTGCAATTTGTTTCCTGCAGGAGCAGACGTCTGTGGAAGAGCTCTTGACACTTCTAAGCCTGTGCATGAATCACTGCACACATCACAGATCAGCAGGAGAAAAACAGGGCCTATTTCCCTCTGCAAGGTGTCAAGTCACATTTTCATTTTAAAATATTTCTCAGGTTCTCCAAGGTGAGGGAAAAAAGGCAAACCCTAGAAGTATTTCCTAAGCCTGACTGGTTTCATGTCTGTAGGTGACATCCACCCGCAAACTGCCAGAAGCTGCCTCCTGGAATTAGAGGCTGTGTAATGATGGACTGAGGTAGGGCAGAATTTCTAATTACTGATTGCCATCACCTCTAACTATACATTTATCTGTCAAGGCTTTTTGACAAATTACAGGCAAGCATGTGGCCTGTCCAATTAATTGCAGAATAGCAAATACCATGATTCATCCCAGTGAAGAGTTACTCTCAGTCCTGAGACCAAGATGTACCTTGGCCTGACACTGGGTTTGTGCTCTAAGTATTGAACAGATTTGTGTTTTTTTTAAAAATAGGGTCTTAGTATAAAGAAGTGCATGGGAATTGAAGGGAGAAAAGCCATACACTTATTTTCATAACCCCTCCTTACCCAGATACAGAAGATCCCTCACATAAGGAAGATACATGTCATGGTTTGACACTGGACACAATGCCAGTGCCCCATGAAGATATATATTTTTTACTAATAATGGTTGTGAGATGTGATCAGGAACAGAGCAGAGCAGGCTCAGACTTAGAAATAAGAAAAAAAACTTTATTAAGCTACACTAAAGGGAAGAAACACACAGGAAATAGAATGAAAACTCTCCGAAACATTCCTCCTCCTCCCAACTTCCACCCTTCACACAATCAGACAAAACCTTGGATTTCCTGATCAATTAACAATACTCAAATAATCAATTCTCAGTCCATCTAAGAAGAGAGGAGTCTCTCTTGTAAACCATAGTGTCTTTCCATGTTTGGTGCTCTCACCACCATCCATGGACCGAAACTGCCCTCAGGATTCAAGGATGCTTTGCCAAGTACCACAGGCTCCGTTTTTGGGACAANGCATCCACCTAAATGCAATCTCATGTATTAAAGACAGATTGGTTCAGTCTATGGCCATACAAGATAAGTCCAGCCATAAGCCACTCCATCATCTCCTCCCACCGGATTCTTCCCATCAATTTCTCTAATGTCACAGGATTCCAGGCTGTCTCTCTTCTCACTCAAAACATTGCTCAGAAAGATTAATGTTTCATAAAGCTTTCTTTTCCCAAGGAAGGGTTAAAAAGTCTCTGTCTCTACTGCCGTCAACTCCAGGACTCCCAAGGCCGGGAACCTCCCCTGCTCCACTCCTCGGCCGGCACAAACGCAGTCTCTCTCTCTGAGGGGGGGGAAGGGGGAGGGAGGTAGAAAACCATCTCCTCGTCTCTCCACCCTTCCATCCTGCAGAAGCTGGCTCAGTTCTGTTTCCTTCCACCCTCTCTCTCTCTCCAGGCTCCGGCCTACCTCTCATCCTCAGGCCGCACGGCTTCAGGCCACATGGCTGCCCCTCCCCCACCCAGGCCCAGGCCCAGCTTCAGGCCTCAGGCTGGGCAGGGGAGGAGATCTGCTCCCTTCACTGACCGGAACACAAAAGGAAGTTACTCTGTGCTTCTCTCCGTTATCTCCCTATGTTCTCAGAGGTGACAAATCTCTTCAGTGGTCATGCCAGGTGTCAGTATTCAGTCTGACCACTGATTGGTTTGACTATAACTTCCTCAAAAAACTCACTTCCTTTCAAACCAGGACAATAAGAAAAAGAATAATTTTTTTCTACAAAGGATGTGGAAATTACTAGATGGCTTAAACCACACGGAAGTCCCTTTATAAGGATCATATTACAGTTATTTATATGAAAAGCTTAACAATACTTTTACGTCCTCTGATCATCAGAAGCCTCCATCATGGATTCTCATGCTATAATAACACATAAAACCTTGTAATATTTGCAAATATTATTTGGCCCAGCTGAACTCCCATTCAAACAGGTTTTTAAAGCTAGTAGACACACCATTGTCTTTTCTCAATCACGTACATCAAGGGCAGAATGGTGGACTGAATCAACTTCTACTCTTCCGGCTACTTGATTATGCCTTGTTTTGACGCAAACCCAAAAAAGTCCAAGGCATGAAGAGTGTAAGAATTAAGTGGGATCAGACTTCATATGGTTGTGTTTTCCGAGGCCATCTGGTTAGCAGTTGTATTAAGAGAGCAAGACAGCTGCTCTAAGTATAACAGTAAAGTGGATGAATGCAGCTTAAACCCACCATGAGTTTAGCAACTGATATATCAGCCTAGGGAGACACTACACATGCCCTGGTAAAAAACTTCATGTCATCACCTGAAATATCTTCCATGCACTGACTCCTAGAATTGGGTCTTTTATATAATACCTTATGGTTTTGTCCAGGCCATCTGGAATACAAGCTGCCAAAAGCAGTGAGAAGTTTGCTGCTAGTTTTCTTCAGTACACAGAGTTGTGGGGCTTTTTAAAAGACAAGAGAAATGCAAATAACAAGGTGTCAAAATATTGGAGGAGAATTTCACTAAAACTTCACTCTGGAAACAGGTGGTCCTTTTTTTCCAAAATTTTAACAGATTGAAGTACACATATTGGGGCAAGAGACTGTCTTGCCATTTCTCGTCCTTGCAAGCAGAATTGGGTTTCTTTAAGATACATCATCATCCTTCTATACCATAAGCTTCTGGAGCACAACAAACTTAAATTTTTTCTGCCGAACACAAAGTGCAGTTCAGTAAAGGGAGTAAGCTCATGCTTCCCTGAACCGACTGGGATAATTAGTGCTCTTCAATTTAGGTGTGCTCAGAAATGTTTCACTAAATTTTGGCCACAGTCCACTCCTCCACAAAACTGTTGTTTTTGCTTTTCTCTTCTGAGTTACAGGCCTCACAAAGGCAAGAGGCCAGATGGTAAGCACCTGACACAGAGTGAAAAGTCATTATTACCAGTTGTGTGACACAGCTTTGTAACTGCTTATCTGGACCCAGCAACAGAACAGAGTTGGCTCAGATCGGGACCCTGTTGGTCCGGCTGCCCACCCACCTGACTGAAGCTGCGGGTCTGCATTTGGTTAACCTGAAGCTTGAGGGAATTCAGGATATGGAACCTTCTGTCCATAAGTGTTGACATAGCTGAAGAGGTGTTAAAAGGCAAAGTGGATACTACACCTTCTTTTATCTGTGATGTGTGAAAAACTACAGAGATTTTGTCTCTGTTTACTTTTTGTTGTCGTTGTTTGTTTTGTTTCGTTTTCTGCTCAGATCAAAATTTGTTTGCCCTATGCTTTGTGAATGACTCTGATGGCTGGAAAAAAAACAAAACCAAAACAGAATTTATAACCAATCATACTCCACGAAATAAAACCAGATTCAGACAGAATTAAATCTTTATTAGTTAATTTAAGACACTCTTTTGTTTTACCCTTGTTGGCACTCATTTAACTGTAATCATTAACTCTACTGAGGTAGAAGTCTTTGTTAACAACTTGCATCTCCTCTGTTTCACCTGAGTTTGAAATGCCAGGTGCTTATGGTTGGCATCATACAACAGATTGCTTCATTTTTAGATGCATTCAGAGTTGCACCCTAAATGCCTTTTCTAACAGGAAATGCAAAATTATATATTTTCAGGGCTAACATCATCAAATGCCGATATTACACTTTTGGAGGCCTTTTCTTGACCATGAATTTAGCCATGAAGCTTTTCCTTACTCTTGCCAGAGCTAGTCCTGGAAGCAGTTTTGCTGGTCTGCGTTTGATTCCTGGAAAAGCTGCTTGTTTGAATGCTTTCTGTTACAGAACTGGTGAATATTTGTAGATAAGATACAGCAAACACATTGGCAGTCACCGTGTCATTGCTTTTTTCTAGACAAGGGAACAGGAACACACCAAATCTTCTGGGATGTGATAGGAAGCAGACAGGCTCTTTCCCCACCTGAATTGCATACAGGAGCAGTCATCTGCTCACAGGCAGCTCACTTTGGGACTGGGACCACAGTCTGACTAAACATGAAAGAGACAAACCACAGGAGTAGTAAGGCAGGCAAACAGTGCTTGTTCACCCCTGAGAACTTTAACAATTTCCAACAATCAAGGCCAGCCTCAGCTTGACTTTTTTTTCATATTACTAAGGTGAAAACAAGCAACAGAAGAAAAAAAGAGACTCTATGTCTCATCTGAACAACATAAGGGAGCACAGATGACACATTTTTGCCCATTTGTAGGTGACATAAATGAACACTGCACAACATCAAAAGTTTTCTTCTCTGTTTACGAGCAATGTCTCAATTTGCATTATTATCACATACTGAGGAGAACAGAGATGTATGCTGACTTTCTCATGGGAAAAAAAAAGCTGTGGTGCTTCCCACAAAAAGAAGAGATAATGTGGGGGGCTCCTTTGACATCCATATGCACTTTGTGATTTTACAATTGGTAGCATGAGGGTAGCAAGGACAGGTAAGAATTTTGAGTATGGATGCAAGAAGACCGTCAAGAGCTCAGTGATCTGGGCAGAAAGCAAAAATAAAATCCCTCAAATCAGAGAAACAGAATTTCTTAACACAGTGCTCTCCAATTTCCATATGGAAATTTTTCTATTCACCTCAGGAACGCTTCTACAAACAAGTAAATCTGTATAAATATAGGATCTTATTCCATGCTGTGTATAATCTGAGTTAAATTGGCTAGTTTGATCATAATCACTGTGCCAACAAGTACCAGAGGAAGCTGGACTGGACATCATGGATGGCTCTTTGAGGCCTTTAGTGCTTATTTGGCAAGGCTTGCTTCTGCTCTAATGGGTGCACTGGGGACCCGTTCCAGAGCAGAGACAAAATCAATTTGCTTTCACAGAGTTTTCAGCACTTTCCTAGGGTTAGAGCTGTGTTTATTCATGATGTTTCTGATATTGAAGGAATTTATGATGCATTCCAACAATGTCAACAGACACTTATGTTACTTATTAATTCAAGGGACTGATATAATTTGGAATCTCACTGTATCTGTGAATACATGAGTGGAATCATAAGATATAATATGTGATTGCTTCTGTCAAAAACTAAATTGCAACCTTGAAGGAAATATTATGAAGCATCATCCAAAAAGCTATAGGTGTATTTTTATAGTAGTGACTGTTGGACAGGTTTTTGACATATGGTCTGATCTGTCATTCTTCTGATCTTGCTCATTGATTTGGCAAAATGTGCAAACCTGTCTTCAAGAGATTAAGGTGAGAAGGGAGGAAATCTGTGACAAAACCAGAGAAGTTACCAAGAACAGAAAAGCGGAACAGTTTCTCTTAGCAAAAAAGAATCTGGTCCAAAGATAAATGTTTCAGATCTTCTGAAAAATTCAGAGGACCTTCAACTCTAATTACCTTCAGCAAGACTTAAGCACTTGTAGCACTCAGGAGAACTCTGCTGGTCCTTGAAGGACCACATATTTGCATTTTCAATCCTATTAACCTTGCTGATATCTGTTGGTTGCACACCATATTTTATATGCTGCATATGTCTATCTGACCTGATGTCAGCCTCTGTTCTTCCAATGGTACAAGTGTGCCTAACTACAAAATATCAAAATAGGAGTATCTTATTGCCCCATTTTATTTTTGTCTCGTTTCTTAAAAGTATGTTTTCTTGGAGATCAGGTACTGCAAAAAGAAAATAGATGGTTTCCTATTAGCAGTTAATAGCAGCTGAGGTCTGAGAAATTTGGGACAGAGAATCAGCTTCTTCCACCTTGTTTCTGTGTTTGCTGCCTGGAGAAATATGGGGCTCCTGCACTAGAAATTTTCATGATGCAACCGAGCTAAGTCTGGAAATGAGGACATACTAGTACATTGTGGAGGGAAAAGGCTGCAGTTCTACATTTGTCAAGTCCTTCTGTTTCTCTGCTGAGGAAACAAATAAGAAGCAATGTCATAACAGAGGACAGGGAAGAAGAATACCAATGTAAGCATAATCTCACACTGATTTTCAGTCTGATTCAAAGTTCATATTGTCAGGCAGTCTAAGAGTCTCTGTAAACATAAGAACAGATGTAAAGAGCCTCAAGCTTCCCAGCTTGAAGGCTGTCCAGCAAAATGGAAGATGGCGCCAAGCTAGTGATTAATGGAAATATTAAATGCATGAAAAGATAGTGTATTTATATTCTGAACAGCATTACACTACCAATCAGTTGTTTTGTCATAATGTGCTCCAATTATCCTGAGCTACTGATGCAAGTACATTTTGATCAGTTGAATCAATAAGAGAATTTCATTATTGCAGCTTCTTTTTCAATTCTGGAGAGCTGGGAAACAATGAGCTCTTGATTATCCTCTGTGTAAATGTTGACAAACTTTACTGATATTGACTAATGTGCTCCTGGAAGACAGTGAGATTTTGCAGGGATGGTGATGGGCCACTGCAGAATAGAATAGAATAGAACAGAATAGAATAGGAATAGAATAGCTTGCTGTAGGTATCTGTTTTCTGAACATTACAGTGCTGGCTGATTTCAGGGAGTACTCTGCCACCTTTCTTTAGTCACAGGCTGTGTCTGCAATGCCTTGGAATGGGTCTGTGCAGGAGCATTGGTGCTGAGCCGTGGGAACCCATGTTTCTCGCCCTTCAAAATAGTTTCCCTCAGACTAGATCCAGTCTGGCCCCAGGGATGAAGACCCATCAGAGACATCAGTGAATTCATGAGGAATATCTCCTGGTTCTGTTTCACCCAGAAGGGAGCTTGTTTGTACACTTGAAAGCCTTTCCATAAGGTGACCCAAACACAGTGAAAGGGAACTACTGACTCAGGTTTAAATAGTTGATTTGATCTGAAAAGCCACTGCCAGTGAAATAGCATCACAATTCTCTTGCAACTGAAAGTAAGTATTGTTATGATTTTCAGGGGCTTCTTCCAAAGACAGCTACATTTAATACCCTGAATGTTTTTCCTCACTCTTTCTCTCACTCTTTTTCTCACTGTAATTGCTTGTGGCATCAGGCATTCTGACTTTTTTTTTTTTCCTATATTCATCTAACAGTACAAATCCTGCATTCTAATCAGTGAGCTTAACTGTGGTCAAAAGCTGAAGAAGGAAGACATGACAGTTCGTTATAAGGCTTCATAACCACTGTTCTTTTAAAGTTTCAGAGAGCACAATAGAACTGGTCAACATTTTTTACTTAAAAATACCTTTTGATAGAAAAATGAAAAGACACTGAGAGATGAATCAGTGCCATAGGAAACTGTTGACAATCAGCTGTCTGTCTGCAACCATGGCTGATGGTAAAAAGCATGAACTTTAAAAGAATACAGCTGCTTGAAATAAAACCTAAAAAATTAAAACATTTCTCTTTGGGCACAGTGTCTGACAGTAATCAAACGGCTCCAGTCTAGAGCTTGTGTTTTAAAGCAAGGTGGCAGGAAAACCACAAAGAGGAAAGCAAAGAGCTAGAGATGATCACAGTGTTACAGACCAGACTCAAAAGAACCTGGCTGTTGTATCATTTTCTCATCACCACAGCCATGAAAGTTTGCAGGAGCTGATCAACAGCTTCTGCCTCACAGATATTATCTTCAGGGGAAAAAACATCCACAATTTCTCCTAAATATTATACTTTAACATTTTTTAGAAGACAACACGTATTTTTTTCCTATTTTTCTTGTTTCTCTTCTGCCTCCTTAAATTTCATATTAAAAACGTAATTTGTATTTTCCAGCAAGTTTTATGCAGAGTCTCAGGTATGTTTGGATAATTTGTAAATAATTCTGGCATGATCAGCCCAGTAAATGCAGAGATCATTAACCAAAAAGAAGAAGCATGTTAGGTTTTTGATATTTTTAAAAAATTAATTTTCAGAAGCTTATCCAGTTAGGAAGAAAAATCAAATAAAATGTGGCATATTTTACTTTCTAGTTCTGGGTTAGTCTTTCAACTTCTTTCAACTCCAAAGGATCCCAGTTAAATCTGTGTGTGAGAGCTGGCTTTTACATCTTGCTCTTTGTTTTTAATGAAACATATACAATCATGTTAATTTTCTATTCACGTTCTGTTATCCCCACTGCAGGACTGAACACATGCAGAACTGCAAAGAGCCCTTTAAAACATATACCTGGAGAGTCTTCCCTTGCTTCCTGACCACAGGAAGCCATCGCGGTGAGGGAGAAGAGCAGGAAGACCACTGACAAGTTGATGCAGCTCACTGTACTCTGAGAGCACACGACACAGCTCACCACAAGGCAGAAACTATTGTGGTTTCTAACAACTCTGCACTGAAGTGACATTTCGAGCTCTACTTGCTACAAACATGAGTCTGGTCATTCTTCACCATTTTGACTCTCTTTAGTACACACTGAAGATTGCTCCAAGCAGAATTTACCATCCTGAGTCTCCTCTCAGCGTGAGAGTCAGTCCGCCTGTCTGCAAAATGTTTGGAAGTAGTAGGCTGGAAGTGTAGGGCCCTACTTATGTCCTTAATTGGAAAACAGAGTGTCTGGTCCATTCTTGTGTCATTATGAGATGGTTGTTGGCTCCCCTGGAAGTGCTTGGCCCCAGCCTCCCAGTCTGGCACTACGGGCTTTCCCTCAGTCCCACAGGGGGAAGGTGGGAGGTGGGAAGGTGGGACACGATGGATGAATCCTTGTGAGTGAGTCACTTACCGACCTCCCCATCTCCAAGAAGTGTGATGTCCTAGATGGGAAAAATACTAATTTAATTTGATAGCAGAGAGCTGTTGTAATAATTTCTTCAGTGGTGAGATGGAGTGTGGCGTGGAGCCAGTGTCTGCAGTTTGGTGGATTGAGTGGGCAAAGGAGGAGGGTTTCTGGACAACTGCCCATTGGAGTGTGGATGGCTCCAACCCCCCATTTGCCTGGATATGCAGAAGGCCACCTCACCAGTCAGTCCCATGGGATAGCACCAGCCTGGACAAGCACCTTCATGCCCTGACATGTGGGCTCAAGCAGCAAAAGCAGAAGGACACCATTGCCATGCCAGTCCTCAAGCTTCAGCAAGGGTCAGGGGCAGTCCTTGAGCCTGGAAAATGTTCTGAACACAGGGCCCAGACACTCTCTGTGACACTGTGGCTTCAAAATCGGCAATACATTACTTGTGAAATGACACAAACCATGTCCCTCAGGTAGTGAGGCTGACCCTCACAGAGGTGGCCTTGTGCAGGTGTAACAGTGTCCTGCCCTAGCACAGCCTGTGAAAGCTAATGGCCAAACAGGTAGCCCCCGGGACCAGGTTGCACCTCCTTCCAAAGTTGTCCCTTACAGTCGATGAGAGGGCAAGGACTCTGAATTGTTCCCCTCATCTTGCAAGGCACTTAGTGCAAAAGAAATGGTGATATATGAATGGAGCTATTGTCAGTGAGAGGCCGTACAATGCTGAGCAGAGCCCTGAGCCCAGAATCATAACTTGAACATTCCAGTGAGAAGCACTCAGCAGAGTGTTTCTGGGGAAACCAGTGTCTCCCACTGTGACAAAGTCTCTGAAGTATTTCAGAATTAATTCAGGAAGCATATATCTGTATGTGTATTCATCTGAGATGCTGCAAGTACTACAGAACCTCAGCTGCCCATATATTTTATCATATTATTTAAAAGCAGGAATGTGTGCAAACTCTAAGAGTTAGGTAGGAATAACTGCTAAAGACAACTAAATTCTAGGGAGAAAAGGGATTCCCTGGAAGAGGTTGATGATGACTGTATAATTAGGGAGGATTTTCACACCAGTTAGATTCTCACAGGTACAATTTGCTTCCAAAGAGATGGACAGATCTACTGTCCTATGTGCTATGAAGTCCAGCCTCACACCCCTTCTGCACTAGGAGCCACTTAATCCCATCCTCTATCTCCCAGATATTAAATCCTGAAAAGTGCCAGTGAATTTAATGGCAAGAGGCCACCAGAAACCTTGGTGCTCCCCACTCACAGCAGCTGCTTCAGCTCCCCCCAGTCCCACACTGAGCTTTCACTGTAAGGCTGGCTATGTAGAGCTGGACAGCCCGTGAGACACACATTACAGGCTGGCCATATACAGTCTGTTGGCTCGAAACATTTGCAAACAGCTTTCTTGGAAGTCTGGCAAGGGTATAAGGGAAATGTAAAGGAGGCAAAAGATATTTTACCCTGGTAGTATTACTCCATGTAGCACTTACAAGATGTAAAACTGCTATTGGACTTTGCAGCATCCTCTTCCATCCCATCCTAGGGGTGGTGATCGAAAGGAAATAGGATTCAGACTGATTGAAAGAGGCCAGGTAGAGGGACAGTTCTGGTGATGGCTGATAGTCAGTGTGTCTTGACTACCCCTTCATATTTTAAAACTTGAAGCTTTTTTTTTTTTTGCACATTTGTAAATAAATATGCAGTTGAGAAAATACCTGTAACTTGGGGTGATAGGAATGGGAAAAGGTGACTATAAAGTACATGGTTATTTCTAGCTGGATATTTCTCCATTGCTGATGCAGGTGGGAAATTGGAGCTGCTGTGACTCATCAGTTTTCCTGTTCATGGTCTCAGGTATGAGTGTTACTCTATATTCAGAGATATCCTTAGCAAGGTTGATGAACAAAAGATGAAGAGCAAAAACAAGTCAAGCAAGATGAACCACCGAAGTGCAGGACAGGAGCTGCTAACAAAAATAAACACTGAGCTTTCTGGAAGGAATCACCATAGAGTTGCTTTAGTGATAGCAGTGTGGAAATTTGGAATTCAAGCTGAGTTTTTCAAGAGACTACAGTCAGTTAGAAATAGAAATGTTATTCAAATGTAATGGGATTTTGGAAAATGATATGTGTAGGCTCCTTTTAAATCCTAGCCATCATGCACAAACTAGATTCATTTCAAGGACAAGATTTGCAGCAAGTATAAGTCAGAGAAAGTCTATTAGAAATGAATAGCTTTAAACCAAGGCAGTTGTCCACCGAGGTATGTCAGTACCACCACATTTGCACTGGTTACT
Organism: Dryoscopus gambensis; assembly: GCA_013389985.1. Lineage (NCBI taxonomy): Eukaryota > Metazoa > Chordata > Aves > Passeriformes > Malaconotidae > Dryoscopus > Dryoscopus gambensis. The sequence continues at coordinate 171,934 of WEIT01025782.1, read as the reverse complement.
TGAGGATGATTCCAGTTCGTGCACCAATTTCAAAGGTGTATTCTTTCCTTGTTCCTTAAAATTCTTTAATAAAGTGATACAAAAATGAAGAAGCAAAATCTATGTGCCTGGGTAGCAAATATATCAAGAAAGAACATCTGGGGTTTTTTTCTGCATTTGTGAGGTACCTAGCAAATAAGGAACTGTACTAGCCCAAGATTAAGAATTTGAGAGTTGTCATAATGCATAAAAAATAGATGAAGATTTTAAAAGTCTATTTGCACATTCAATTTTGCCTAGAGTCCTGTTTCCAAAACTTTTACCAAGCCTTTTTCTCAAAAATTCTGCAGGACACAAAAGGCAAGCAGACTTGAGGTGATGCTGCAGGTAGTAATTATCAAGAACTCAAATAAAAATCACTAGTGAGACGTGATTCCTTTCCGATCACACCAGCAGTCCAAGGGCTTCAACCTTCTAAAAACTGTTATTAGCAAGATGAAGAGGAAGAAAGTAGTGTGAAATCTCGCAAAAAAGGAAAACGTGACCAATGACAGATGTCTTATACACTCCACGAGCAGGCTGTGTTTTTGTCTGTTTTGACCTGCTGAAACATCTGACGTATGAAAATACCCCTGTTGCGGTTTGTCAGTTTCCCTGCGATGGTGCGGCAAGCCGCAGACCTTCCCGGAGAGCGCAGCGGGCTCCCTGCCCCGCACGGTGCTCCGGCCAGCTCTCAGCTTCTGCAACACGGTAGCGATAAAGGAGGCGAGAAGGCTCCCCGCGTGGGGACCTTAGCGGATGTTTATTCACGTGATTCCCAAAGGCGGATTGAACCACATGCCAACAAGCTGGCTCTCCAAGGCAGAAAAGCCGGCACAACCCATGGGGCTGGATCTTACATGGGGATGAGCGGGGCAGAGAGAGCACGTGGACTAATGGTCTCAGGGTGCAGGGGCGGTACATGGGCAGAGTTGGGGTATTGGGACCAACAGGGAGAAACCGAGGGAGCGGTCAGGACTAGGGGCGGGGAAGCGCAAACAGATTGGGAAGGGCAGGCGTTTAGTAAGACGAGGGGAGGAAAGACATCACCGCCTACCCCTGTATGGACAGTTCAAACAACAGAGCAGCAAGAGCCTCAAGAAGTCTGCAGTGATGAGTTGCTTGCTTTCTTGGACTCAGCAGTGGGATAATGGGTGTCTGCAGTGACTTGGTGTACATGCTGTGTACCCCTGCAATGCCTACCACAGCTAGGGATGCCAGACACATTCCCAGCACCCTAGGCACCCCTCCATACTGGAGGCTGCTTTTGATCTGTGCAGCCACATCCATATCTTTACACAACTTCTCCTTCACATGCCTCTGGTATGATCTGTTTACACCCAGCACCAAATGGCAGGGTTATTCTTGGGGAATTCAGATGGAAATACACAAATCATTCAGGTCAGAAGGTCATTAAACATTGACTAACAATGCAGTGCCATAGGTCCTACAGTACGTAGATCCACTACTGAAGCTGCAGAAAGTCTGTTAGCTAAGCTACAGAAGGCATCAGTAAAAAGTCTCTCTTTTGATTTCTTTAGATAGTTTCTTTAAAACACTTTTTATGAGGATTACCAATGTAATTTGTTTTTCTGCCCATTCAATATAGTCATTTTTTATAAAAGAAAAAACTGTGTTTTTCCAAAACCTCAAACGCCTCTGCAGCCCAAGGGTAACATAGTTAGCTGACTGTATTGGATAATTCAATTTCATTAGCAGCTTTTTCATCCACAGTGAAAACTAGGAGATTGCATACTTCTGCATGCCCATCACTCCACTGTGTTTTGTGTTCTGTGAATTTGCCACCTCTCAAGCCTGTCAAGGTCTCTCTGGATGACATCCCTTCCCTCCAGCATGTCAATTGCACTACACAGCTTGGTGTCACTGGCAAACTTGCTGAGGGTGCACTCACTGCCACTGTCCACATCACTGACAAAGTTGTTAAACAGCACCAGTCACAATACCAACCCCTGAGGAATGCCATTCGCGCTGCTTGACACTTGGACATTGAGTTGTTGACTGCAGCTATTTCAGTGTCCAGTCAATTCCTATCCACCGACTGGTCCATTTGTCCAATCCATGTCTCTGCAGACTAGAGACAAGAATGTTGTGCAGGACATTGTCAAATACCTTGCACTAGATTATGTCTGTTCCTTTTCCCTGATCCACCCATACTGTAAGCCCATTGTAGAAGGCCACGGAATTTGTCAGGCACAACATGCCTTCAATGAAATCATGTTGACTGTCACTGTCACCAATCATGTCATTTTCCGTGTGCCTCGGTATCCATGATATAGGTAACTATTGTATAGCTATACATCTTCTTTTCTGCTGCCTTCCTCCCTCTCTCGTTGCTCTATGTGTTCTGGTTATAATCAAGATAAAACAGAATGCTTACAGGAACATAAATGCATTGGGACATGCAGTCAGCTGGAATTGTTTTTCCGTGCTCTTTTATGAATAGCAGCTGAGCGGTCAACGGAAAGTGAATACAAGCCCTTGCTACAGTTCATTGCTCTCTGCATGACTTGTGTGAAACTTACACTCTCAGTGCAGTTATGTGACTGAGGCTTTTTACACCTCCTGTCCCTTTTCAAGTGATGGACTGGCAAGCAAAGGCAGTGACATATATTTGGGTGGCCATGAAATGGGTACGTGTGTGATGTATTGCAGTGCTGCAGAGCAGCTAATGTTACACTGCTCCTTGTACTACACAGCAGCTTTGCAATGACTTCCCTAGATCACAGGAGAGTGCAAGATGGCTCTCCTCTTCCAGTTATATAATTAGATCCATTGCTCATCTGTCACAGCAGCAACAGACTCTCGTCCATCTGTGACAATACTCTGCCTGCTTCTCCAGCAGGAACACTGACACGTCCTGCATGTTGCCATGTGCCCTGGGAGCAGGAGCTCAGACCTCTGTCTTAGGGCTACATCACTTTGGCTTCTACCGATTCATCATCAGAGATGCTGTCCCTGATTCTGACAGCAACAAGGGGCAGAGACAGCAAGTATGAAGCTGGATGGAAGCAAATTCTTCTCTGGATATCTTGTTCTTCTTCCTACATCTTTTGTGTCTTACCATCTCTTTTAGTGTGCCTTTCTTACCCTGGATGTTCCCTGGGGGCATGAATCTGTCATTATTATTTAGCTTTCCTTGTGCCATCTAGAGCTGTAATAAATCCTGAAGAAGGTCACTGTAATCAGCACATTGCAGAACAAGCATCACAGAGAAATGGTGTCTGTCCCAATAGGGAGGAAACATCCTGAGCCTCAGAGACAAGAACCCAGCCCTTCTCATGTGCCAAAAGCTTAATTTATTCCTAGTAGCAATCCCGTCAACTCCTGAGTCCAGTGCATTGCATTATCAGAAGTTATGCTTCCCTTTACTCTTTCATAGCAATTCTCTGCCAGTACACAGAGCACTGCATCCTGTAGGAGGGATGTTTTATCTGAACTTATGGCTAGATTCCAAAAGCGAAAGCGAGGTATTTTTTAACTTTTGTAAATATTCCTGCCCAAGTGGGAGGAAAAGCAGAACTGTAGCCAGTATTCAAAGGCAGATAATCATAAGAAACAAAAATTAGATCCCCACACATCAGTTAAAATGCTTCATTTCTGTTACAGATTGTTTATTTATGCATTTTATTTATACTTTATAGCTGTATCAGAAACCTTTGTGACATTAGTGAAGGCACAGCAGGGCTCCAGATTGTGGTCATGACCTGCTTCTTGAAGCTGCCTGGTTAAAAAACATACCTGTGGGTGGCGGAGAGGCTGAGGACAGCAGTTTCCCTTACCTGCACACAGAGCTCAGAGCAGTATCTTGCTTTGCTTGGTGTCAGCTGGAGCCGGCTGAGATGAGCGCCAGGGGGTATTTCCCACAAAGTTCCATCGTGAAAGGGCCTTAAGATTTTGTAGGTGCTTCCAGCCTTTCCAGCAGCAGATGCTGCAGCTGTGAGTGGCAGCAATCACTGCTTGCAAAAGGGGAGCTGGGGACACGTGACGCTTCCATCCTCATATCCTCCAGCACCATCACTTCCCTTAGGTGACCTGAACTATCCTCAGTATTCACTTCAGAAACAGCAGCCTCTGCTACTCTTGATAATATTTCAGTCATCTCTATTCACACAAAATGAGCATCAAGCATTTTTCAGCTGCACTCTCTGGCACTGCTCTAAAATCATTTGAGCAAGGTGCTTCCAGCAAAAGCAAGGAGGGAGATCCCAGGTTATCAGGCCTTTTTGCAGGCAGATGGAAAATGGATGTACTGCTGAACTCCTGTGGGTTGCGTACAGCCACATCAGTTGGAAAAGCTGAGCCACATCTGATTTACATGAGGTTCTCCTGTCTGATACGTGTCATAGAAATCATGTCTTCAGCTGATGCCTTGCCACCAGAGACAAAACAAATAGTATCAAATGATACCAAATGTCTCCAGAAAGGGTGGTTCTTCAGGAAGAAACTGCATGTTTGCACCCCATGTGTTATGACCGAAGACCTCATTTTCTCATGCTAAGATCTTCATATGCTGGGCTTGTAACTGAAAAGATTGTTAATGTTCTCAGCCCCCCACTCCATCTCTTCTCTTGGCGAGGTGAGCACTGCTCTCTTGAGGGGAAAAGAACCAATAGAGAAGGGGTAAGAGACAGTCAGGAGTCACGTAAAAACTTTCCATGCTTATCATCAGTGCTCTCCTGGCACCACCTCTCCTGCCTAGATCTTAGCTCTCTTGAGAGGTTTCTGTTCCTGTGTTTTACGTTGTACAGGGTTTCAGGAGGCCATTTGCTCTAACACCCCATTCAAAACAAGGCCAGCTTTGAAAAGAGATGCGCCTTCAAAGTTAGATCAGAGCACATACAGCCAAGTTGTATCTTCAAGAGTGAAGACTACAATTTCTCTGAGAAGTGTGCTCCAGTGTTTGACCAGCCTGCTTGAGACTTGTTACCATTAATATGCAGTGTTATTGGTGTTACACTACCATAAATCAATACCTGTATCAGGCTTTTTGCTGCACCTTTCCTTTCATATCTACAGGTTCAATGTAGGGGTGAAAGGTTGTCTTTTTGCAGGAGTCTCATTTGCTTCGCCTCTCTTCTAATTCCTTTGTATTTATTTGGGACTACTTTTTACTGATTATTTAAATTGCTATCAGTGGTGGCCATATCTAGTAAGAGTAGGGCAGTGTTATCCAGTGATGGGGAGGGGATAGTTTGCTAATAAAGTCACAGATGAACTCAGGCTGGGAGGGACCTCACATGTCTCTGGTCCAATCTGCTGCTCACAGCAGGTCAGCTACGAGTTCAGACCAGGCTGTTGAGGGCTTCATACAGTTCAGTCTTGAAAGCCTCAAAAGCCAGAGACTGCAAAACCTCTCTGTCCTCTGACCAGTTGTTCTCGTGGGCAAAGTGTGTCTCCTTATGCTCAGGTTGAAACTCTTATGTCTCAACTTTTATGAATTTTGTGTCTTTGTTCCTGCCCAGCCTCACTTTGAAGGTATCCTCAATGGCTTTCCCACAGGCATTTTGGGCTGCTGCTAGGCCACCTAAAGCCATCTTTATTCCAGGTTAAACAAGTCCACTTCCCTTGTGGGAGTTCTCCAATATCTCTTCACAGGACATATGCTCCAGCCCCATCATCTACCCTGAGCTCACTCCAGTTTATCAGTGTACTTTTTCTAGTAGGAGGGGACAAAACTGCAGTGTCTAGATATGGTCTAATGAGTGCCACGTACGGAACTGAAAACTCCCCCGATCTCTATTTCTGTTCCTGTTCATTCAGCCGTGGGCCGTTGTTGCTGTCAGGACCCCTGTTTTCTACAGTCCATGTCTTCCCCCTGCTGCCTGGCAGGGATCCCCTGGACACAGGGCAGGATTGTAGAGGCCTCGTCACTTCCTCCACATCATCTTCCCTGTGAATGAGGCAGACTCATCCATACGGTGTCCTGTGCCTCACAGTGCCTAAGGGCATTGTTGTTTGGAGAGGGGATCACAAGAAGTCAGGAAAGCTTAGGAGCATGGTGGCATTGAGACCAGGATTTGAGGGAAAAGGTGTGGACGTGACTCATTTATGGAGGGAAAGGCTGGGGACATGATTCTACCATCATGTTCGCAACCAGGCACAGACAGGCATGCTGCCCGCTGCTAACCACCACTGCTCCTCTGCACTACTCATCCCTATCACCACCCCAAAACAGTAGCAATGGGCAAACTGGCAAGCTGTGTCCTCTACCCATGGCTGGAGATACAAAACTTGACTTGGAATATACTTTTTTTATACTTTTCTCAGTGTTTGCTATGAAAGTGATGTGAATAAAACTAATCTTTAATGATAATTCTGAGCTGTCAGTACACGAAAATACATAATCTCCAGTCAAATATGGAAAATAAAGTCAACATTTTATCTGCAGCCTCTGCAATTTTAGCTGAGGGAAGATAACATGCTATAATTTTGAATCATTGATTGAAAACTTGTTCACCACAAAGTATTATCACTGTGCTCAATTTTACCACATTCACATTCGTGCTGACACAGTTCCCATGAAATGTTAATCTTGTCTAATCACTAGCACAGAGCAGTTAGGAAGCCTGTGGGGTTTTTTGAGGGTATATATTCTATACACCAATATAGCTGCATCCGTGGAAAACCCCAGTAAATGTATTTCTTGATTGGGGCAATTCAGCAGGCTCGTTAGAGGTCATAATTAACTACCACCCAGTGCACAGACAAAAAGTCTTTGAGGCTGCTACTGGAGATAAAACATTTGGGAAAAGTAGGACTACAGTGGAGAAAAGTGATATGGTGTGTAACCAAAATATTACCAGAAGAATTGTTCTATATCTCATATAATAGCTTACTTGACACAGACCTGTAGACAGACAATAAAATGTATATACCAAAATCAATAAGATCTTGTGAAAACTTAATCAAAGTTTAAGATAACTAATTCCACCCTAGATAAAGCCACATTTCAAAACATTTTCATTGTTATTCATTTAAATTGAGTGAATACTGCATAGAGCAGAAACTTTGTTGTCATAAATTAATCTAAGCGCAGTCCAGGGATCAGTTTGGGGTAAACTCTTTGCATGTTAGGATTTCTGTTCCTGAGCTAAGAAGCAGTCTAGCACTTTAACAAATCCCTCCCAGTCTAATGGGTGTATTGCCCTCAGAGCAGGGACCTCAGGTCTCTCCCTGTACAAGCAACTGCCAAATCCTCAGATAAAAATTAGATATTGGATTAGAAAATGCCTCATTCCTTTGCAAAGCACAGAATAAGTTTAGCTGAAGGACTGGAGGGTTGCCTCCCACTGGCTAGCCAGTAACACAGGGACTTGGGTGCTCTCCACGCCAAGGATGGGGAAAGTTGCAGAGTCTTTCACATAAGAGCTTCTACTTATGCATCAGTGACTTCTTTTTCTTTGTAAGGCTCCAGTATGAACACCTGAATGTATCCAGGTGGGTTTTCTGCATAAATACAGAAAACCTTGCAAGGGACTCAGGTTTCTAGATGGCAGAGTCCATACAAGTTCTTAGGCTTTTCTGAAATCAATAAGAGTTATCTCCATATGAACAAGATAGTGCAATGCTCATACCTGTCCATTCCTGTGCTGGCTGTGAACTGACATGACTAAATTCATATTTACCTGGAAGATCTAACAAGAGTGCAGGTGGCATTTGTGTCTTGTGTGTCTCAGTATAGCCTGCAGTATTTGCTTTGGCCGAAAGAGAATTGGTTTTAGCATCCAGATGGGGGTGGAAAGTTCTGCAAAGTAATTCTAGAAAGCATTTGGGGAACTCGGAATGCATAAACTGCTGCAGCATTTTGTGATAGAAAAGGTTAAAAACATTCCTGATGTTGTAAAGAGGGAAACAATGATTAAGGGTGGAAAAATGGCTTTTACCTTTATGTACAAAACTGGCTACAATAGATCTAGGATAATGCTACGTTCTGACATACCTATATTAAAAGAACAATGAAATGCTGCTGAGAGTGCAAAAATACCCTAAAAATTGTGGAGAGTAGAGGAAATACAATTCCATGGGAGATGGAAAGAGCACCATCACTTTAGCTCAGGAAAGAAAAGTTTAAGGTGACCTCAAGAGGAATATTAACTGGGAATAGAAGTGTTCTTTAATTCACTTTATAATTAGGGACAATGGCATAACAAGAAGTAATGATTCAAAGCAAGGGTAGACAAATTTACATGAGAAATTAGGTGCAAATATATTTTAGGGAGATTATAAACTATTGAAGCAAAATACAGAAGAAATGGTTTGTTCTGCATCTCCCCATGTGTCCAAATGCCTTTCTGAAGTTTGCCTAAGTCAAACAGAAATGATGAGACTCAGCACAGATATAACTCAGTGAAATTAAGTGGTTGATGTTCTGTTTATTTCTAAGACTGAGACTCTGGATTTTATCTTTTTGTTAAATACAGATGATGTAGTCTTACTTTATAAGTGAAAAGTTTATCAGTATTCTTGCAAAGCATTCACGAGGTCTGTAAACACAATCAATCATTTGGGTATTGATATAGCAGGTAGGGGTTTGATTAGAAATGCAAAATACCCAAACATCAGCGTGATTAATGAAGCAGCTGACACTCAAGCAATTCCACATTAGTGGGGCAGGTGTTTGGTCTAAGAGAGTGAGTGGGGTGTTGTTAGAGAGAGAGCAAAAAAATCAATGACATTGCTGGAGCTCCTCGCAGTGTGAACAGCTGCAGGAACATATTCCCACTGGTAAAGGTCAGATCAATCCGGTGCCTGTCATAATTTCCTGCAGATAAAACACCTACTTTAAATAAATAAATAAATAAGTCCTAAATTTAATACAGTATGAATTAATTAATACTTCAACAAATATCAATGCCTCAGTTTTATAGGCAGCTAAACAGTTATATTTACGTTTAGAAGAATAACTGCAAAAATCTGAGAAATCTTCACCTTTCACAGTGATCTCCCTCCTTCCACATTCGTCCTGCGCTTGGGACTTTTCAGCCTGTACAGGGAGAGGTAGAACAGCACCACAGCAGATATTCAGCACTAAATGTCTAACCAGGGGACCCACTTCCGCTTCCAGATGCCCAGGCTGGGGGGACATCCTCTCCTTGCCCGTATCAAAGGAAGCCCTGGACACATGACCCCCAGAGAACACATTTGAGTTTCCCCAAAACCTATTCTTTGTGCAACTCAAGCCACCCTACAAGAAGTGCAGTATGCCAGCAAAATCATCCAAACCCAAGATCTGTCCTTGGACGCAGAGACCACAAGAAACAAAAACCAAGGTATGAGACATGCCACCTGCTGCCCAATCACCCCTGGGGGCCACAGCTCCACAGGAGCAGGAAATGAAGATCCGTGTTAACCTTAAATGGACAACCTGTTCTTAATGAGAGTTTTTGATCCACTGCTCCTTTGGGAATGAACTAAATTGTATCATCAAAGGCAGCTATAATCCTGCATGCAGGGGGTTATTCTACTCCATTCGGAAGTAGATTCAGATGAGCTTGCCTGGGAATTTGAACAGACAAACCCTTATTCATATCTGTGGGAGCCAAATTAGACTATTTCAAATCATCTTAAATGCACTGACTGGATCAGATACAGTAGCCTTTAATTGCTTTCAGACATTTTCTTGCTGCTCTTTATGGCACATTGGTATCATACTGCACCGTGAGGATGCCAGTCTCCTATTGCGAAATTTGCAACATAGAATATCAGGCAGGGGAATTAATATGCAGGAAGTCCAGACAATGGGCTGCCATTGGCGTGTTGCATGTATTTGTCCTTCTGCCAGTGAAACCTTTGCACAGGGATTTGACTTCCCCTGGGCTGTTGATGAATGGTTCTGTGAATTTGTTTTGGTCTCATCCCTTCCTCAGTGTTGATAAAGGTGAAGAGAAGAAAAGGAAGGAAATTAAAACCTTTCTCCTCAAGGGATTTGGTTAACCATATCCATCTGGTACATTTTTATTGTCAGGGAGGAAAACAGATGAACTGCACTGGAGGGTATTAGCAAATTATTCACTCCCATTCCCACAAGAGAAGCCCTTTCTGCACATCTATCTTATATTAATATTTCACCTCCCTTTTCCCCCTTCTTTTCTGAATTTCTCCAGATAACACAACATAGCTGTTCCTCGCCTGTCCCCCAAAGTTCTTGATGTATGGTGAATAATTGTTATTTCTCTCCTTTTAACTAACCTGAGAATCCCTCCTTGTCGTGAGTCCTCTCTAACAACAATCCACTTGGCCTATACTTTCAGTTCTTTCTGGGTATGCCATGGGGCAGTTATTATCCCCATATCTAACCGGAACATCTCTAAATCTCTTTTCATTATTTTGCAATAATGAAAATTTTTGTTGTCTCCCAACACCAAGTCTTTCAGCAACATCTCAGCATCCAAGTGCTTCTCTGCGTAGTGAACCAGGGGCTCTGGAGTATGGGTATCTTACATACTTGTTGTTTCCCTGAGCTTTGAAGGCAAAGTCAGCAACTTGGTTGTCTCAGTGGTCTGAAAGGTGATGTTTTTCCTCAAAAAATGCTATGTTTGTTCTGATCAAATCACCTTTTTTAGGGGTGAGAATTTACCATCAGTTGTGATGAGTTTTCTCTACAAGTACAAATTTCCTGGACCTATGTCATGGAAAATCTAAAAGGCACTGAAGGAAGAAACGTCTTTGACATTAGACCTGCATTCCTGTGATACTCCCTAGGATTTTGTTGGGCTCCACCTTATTCTCATCTGTTCCATCTCCTGAGTCCCTTCCTAACATCCCAGCTCTGCACCTACACACTGGGAATGTGGTTTGGGTGTCTAGAGCAGACAAATGGACATCCAGGAATGTGTTTCATATTCCTGCCTCCCTCTGCTGCACACCTACCTGTCACTGTCTATCTGCTGCTCGGCAGGGGAAGGCAATGGCCCTCAGAATTTCCCAGTATTCGCAGAATGCTCCTGCATCCCCAAGCACTTCAGGAACACAGTAAAGAAGGAAACCTGAAGCCTCAGAGATATGATACTGGCAAAAAGCTTTTTTCTTTAATTCTTCAATTTTTGCTTTAAGTACGAACAGATGAAAGGGACTCTGATTGCAAGTAGGTACAAACTGTGGTTTGTGGATTTGTTTCCAATGGTGAAGTAGCAGTTGGATTCAAAAGCTTCTGCAAACACTGCCACAGTACTGTTGCATCAATAATAGCTCTTTTCATCTACACAAGACCTGGAAAAACTTGTTTTCTGCTGAAGTCACCATGTGGTATGCAAATATATTTATGTGCTTGTATTATGACAGGTTTAGCCCTTGGGCCTCAAAGAGGACACTGAGGACATGGACCCCTGATCTGCCAGTAAAGAACAAGGAAAATCTTATTAAGTGACTAAAATCAATGCATAGGAGCTCTGCAAAGGAGCTCTGCCGAGGAGCTCTGTTGGCACACGGGCCCAGCAGAGCCCTCTGGCACCTCCCAGGCTGACTCGGTTTGGCTGTCCAGCAGTGGGGCCAAAAGGTAACGTGGTACTTGGCCCACAGCTCTGGTGGCTTCTGCTCTGCAAACTTGAGGCCTTGTGTCTCACAAAATTGGCAGCCCTGATGCAGTTTGCAGCTCAGCCGCTGTCTGCGCTACTACCTCACCACTTGGCACAGGCTCGTGAACAATGGCTGCACTGGTGGGAAGACAACCCAGATCAGGTCAGCCTTCCAAAAGGAATTTCCCAGAATAATTTGCCTTTGTCTCCCATTGGTCAGGGTGGCACTGGGTGCTTCATTGTAATTGCCAAGGGTCATGGGGAGCTGAGCTGCAGCAAAGCCTTTGCACCAGCTGGGCAACAGCCAAAAGACTGAGACAACTTAATTCAGCACTTGCTGGGGGAGGAGGAAGCAAAAATTACAGATCTAGTGAGATATCAGTATGAATTTTAGATTTCCTTCAGCTTCTGGAAGATGTGGATTTTTGTTTTAAACTACAGTTTAAAAATTCCCTAAAACAGACTGAACACACTTCAAAAGCCTGGAGTCACTATAACAGGGATCACTGAAGCTTTCCCAGGCTCCATCAGTATTAGAAATATGAGGACTCTGAGAGGATTTTTCTGATTAACAGAAAAAAATCCGGAAATGCACGCATGGTATTAATTGTCCAGAATAAGTGTAGGTTGGGATAGGTATGACCTTCATAAGAGGTAGCCATTGCTAGATTTTACAAAGAAAACTGTTTTACCTACTGTATCAAAATAATAATGTCAAGCTTATTCTTCCTACAGCTGCATTATGTAGATTATTCATAATTTGTGACGATGGTCTAGATCTCCAACTGAGTGGTCTTCACTGACTTTATTGGGAAGACTTAATGAGGAAGGTTACTTGTGCAAGGATCTGGGGCATCGAGCAGGTGGGGGTGGATGAAGTGGCAGCAAATGACCCTCAGCAGAAAGGGCCAGGGAACGAGTTGGTAGCCTAGATGCTGGGCTCAATAAAATATGAGACTGAGTGGAGCCATGTACAATGGTAAGGATCTGGGCTGGAAAATAAGTCAGTTACTGGAGTCAGGAAATGGACAAAGCATGTCTGCAAGTCAAGGTAGAAAAAGGAAGAATAAGTTTCTTTAAACAAAACTCATATTTTGAGACCTGTGATGATGGGGCAGACAGGCAGCGGAAATACATCATTTCCAATTAGTTTGAAAGTCAATTGAAAAAGACTTCTGGAGCAGACTTTAAAGACTGTTAATTTTTTTAGTTTTAATAAGAAAACTAGAAAGGAGGTGGACAGTAATTAATGGAAATTGCAAGGAAGAGCCCAGGAAATCAAATGTTAACAGCCTCCACAATGAAACAAAATGAGTAAATCATAATTATCATTATTACAATGAGTATCATGGGAATTAATAATCGTTAATTAATTGTCAGCAGTGCCAACCTAACTTTCTTCTAGTGCATTTGCATGTTTTCTACCTCTTACTTTGTCTCATTAGTTTGAAGTGATGCTATCAACTTGAAATTCAAACCTTTTAAAAAAATTAAAAAGCTATTGCTCTTCCCCTTCTGCCAGTTATGACTTTACAGTTTACTTTGCTGCTATTTACAAAATGTTCTTTCTTCCTCGTGTACAAAAGTTGCAAAAGGAAAACAAACTGCTGTGGAACAGTGACAGTTATCAAAGACAGTGACACCAAAGATTAAAAGTAAACAAACTGGAAAATCTATTTATTTATGGTCTCTTCCAGGACTCACAATCTAGAGACCCCAAATGAATACAGTACCTGATCAGAGCTGTTCTTTCAGATAAATGTCATGTGGAATTGCAGACAAGAATCAGAGCTTCAGCTATGTCTCTCTCATGTTTCTTAAGAGATCTTGCACTTTACAGAAAAAATTATCTGAGTTTCTTACCAGTGGGGAATAGACCCTGAATAAATGCAGGGATTGCTGACGCAGATACCTTGTGTTGAATTTAAAGTGAAAATTGAACCTTCCACAGATTATGTTAGGATTCTAGGGAGTGATGTTACTGGTGATATTTGAACCTCGATTATTTCTCATTTTAGGGATGCACCCATCACATACAACTCATACATGATTTGGCTGATGCTCTACAATATGCTGTTATTTGTGTCTGTCATCCTTTACACCTGGTCACAGTTTCCTTTACTTGTGTTGTTATAATATCCTCTATATAGTTTACTACCTTGTGAAGACAAAATAAACTTTTTTGAAGCTTTATTCAATTTTCTAAGACGTTCTAAGACCACTCTGGAGTGGAGAAATAGCTGTGGGCAGGTCCATACTCCAGGCTGTCCCAGGTTAAAGACCCCACAGATTCAACTTTTATACTGCATTAAATGTTTATAAAGCCCACTGAAAGTACCTTAAGACTTGAGGCTAGAGGTTGCATCCTTTTATTAAACGAGCTACTTATGATTGGAAAAACTATATTGATCTGCCTAATAAAAGATATTCATTTTACCCACAAAGTAGTTTTCATTATGAAGCTGTGGGAAGTTGCCAGTATCGTCAGGCCTGAAATGAGCACTGACGTAGCGATATCAGGATCTGTCTGTCCATTCAGTCTGTCCCCTTGCTGGTCAGAAAAAGCACCCGACGGCTCCTAACCTTCACAACACAACCAGGACAGTGCCTTTGGGCAGCAAACGTGTGGCTTCTGGACACATCCCCCGGACAGTAGGGTCTACATTTGTACAAACACACCGTGTTTACACTCCACTTTCTGCATTGGAGTACCCTGAAATTTGGTATGTGCCAAACCTGTGGCTCTGTGAAAATCCTCTTCGTCACTGACTTTTATAATCCTGAGACTCTCTTGTAAGGCCCCCAGGCTGCCTCATCAGACCATCCTGGCCCCATGGTGCACTTGCAAAAGGACTGAAACACCTGGAAGGAATTAGGCAAAGTATTAGTGCAGGATCCAACCCAATGGCTTACATCTGGCCTGCAGAAACCACAGGGATTTTCCATGGCTGTACCAGCTGGTCACTCTAACCCCAGTCTGAGACAGCTTAGAAGGTGCTCAGCCCTGTGCTGAGCCCAGCCCTTGGGCCTCTCTAAGGCTAGCAGCTGCTGTTTGTAGAGAAACAGAGTTCCCATCTCATGCCTAATTCCCAGCTGAAGCCTCTGGGCCTCTGATTCACTGGAGTCTTATAAATATAACACTCTGAATCTCAAGGGCTTTTGCATTTCTGAAGCCCTCATCTTCAAGAAGGATGTTCTTCATTTTCTCTGTGACTGGGAGGGTGGCTGGCTGCCCTCGAGGTCATGACAGACTGTCACTTCCACTTAGATGCCACGGAAGAGGGACTGCCGGATAGCGAGTGCCAGTATGCAGAGCTGCTGAAAGGTCTGCTCTAGGGTCTTTTAGGATTGTAAAGCAGCTGCCATAACCCCCTGTGTTTTTTGAGGAATTAAACACTTCCACACGTTTGTTGTTTAAACTGAGAGCTTCAAAAGTGTCAGAGTTTGGTTCAGCTGTAAAAGCCCCAGGGGCTGCTTATCGGAGCTGCTGTCGGAGGTGTTGTGTCAAACCCTGCTCCCAGGTGACAGCAGGTGCCTTGGGAGCCTGCCACACCCTGGCCACAGGAAACACTGACCTGAGTAAATCTGTCTGTCTGTCTGGAGGAGCTACCATCCATTCTCAACATTTTATCCTGACTACTCTGTCATTCATTCATTTCATTCAGTGGTTCTGCACTTGCAGACTTCTTTGGAATTCCTATGGGAAAAGAGTATTGTGTTAGGAAAGTGTAAAGCCTTTCAGAGAAAACAGGACTCCTCTTAATTTTCAGAACATTTTCCTTCTTCTCAAAATCTTTTCCAGCTTTATACAGGTTTTTGAGTCCTGGTCACCATTACAAAATGAAGGGCCAAAAAGCTTTACCATTAGCATTTTTGTCTACTCTTTCTACCCACCCAAGAGTGGCAGTCCACAGGAGCTAGGATCTAGGGGAGAGTTTGCTCACACAAGCTTTCAAATGTTGTGAAGCCTGGGGTTTTGCAAACTGCACTAAGGATACGGAGAAGTTTTATGACCCCACGTTGAACCTTTTCATTTTGTCTATTGGCATCTTAAAAAATGGCTTCCTTGGCCTAAGTCTGCATTGTGTTTTGTTCACCAGCTTCCCAAAATGACTATCTTTGCTTCTATCTCCAGCTGAATACTATGCACTGGAATTCATTACTACTGGATTTAATCTCAGCATGTATCAGCTTTCAAAAAACATGGAAACTTGGGAGACCTGTCTATAATTGAAAAAAAATAACTTAGCAGTTTCTCCAGCTTTCCCACGGACGTCTTGCTTCTGGAGAGTCACCATCCATGTGCTTTGCATCCTGTAACCTGGCTCTACCCAAGAAGGATTTTGCACTGTCAAACCAGCATCACAATGTGCTGGCTGCAGGAAATGTGGGATGAGAAGGGGCTTTCAGATTTACCAGGCTCCATCCCTTGATGTCACACACCAACACATTATATAATCCTTTTCTTGAAAAACTGAATTGCATCTTAAAAGTAGCTTCAGTTTTTGCTCACATTGTTCCTGTTGAAAAACTCTTGCTAGGACATAATTCTTATTGGTACAAACAGTTTAGGTTTTTTTCTGAAATCTATTCACAGCTATAGTCATTTATTCTTTTACTAGAAGTGCCCTGCAGCTCCTTTCTTGGTAGACATCTACCCCCTGATGTCACACATAAATCAAAACTGTTCATCTTCTCTGTCTTTATTTTCCTGTTTTAAACAAGCCAAATTTTTCCCATTATGTCTTGTATGATCATCTCTACTCATCATGCCTCACTTCTCCTAGGTGTATAATCTGGACATCTGCCAGGCAAAATTTTTCTTTCTGGAACATGAAAATCAATATGCATATAAGAAACAAAGTGCATATGGCTTTTACAATGCTGCAACTATTTTTCATTTGCAATTATACTATATTGCCCCTCTGGATGCAATAGCATATCCATTGCAATATGCAATGTTTTAGCACTACAAAGTTGATCTTCTTCTACAGGAGTATCATCTGTTACACCGACACCGTTGTGACCGTGATGAGGAGTTGAAACAGCCACGGGCCTGAGCTTACCTTTATTTCCTTGCTGTCAGAGTTTACTGTGAAGAGACTGTGCACTAGGTCCACATGCCCAAGGTTTCTAATTCCTCTTCAGAGGTGTTTAAAGGATGTGTAGATGTGTCACTTGGGGACGTGGTTTAGTGGTGAACTGGGCAGTGCTGGGGTAGTGCTTGGACTTAAGGGATCTTAAAGGTGATTTCCAATCTAAAAGACTCTATGATTCTATTCAAAAGCCAAGGGGGATCAAGCATCTGGGGGTCTTACCTAACCAGCCCTCAGGGGAAAGTACATTTATCTGGAGATGAGGTGTTGAAGATAGGCAGTATGATTTCTTCTGAGGAAGGAATTAGCTCAGAACAAAGCCTGGAGACTGGTGTAAATGATGTGCTTAGCTTTGGAGAAGTTGGCCAGCTGTATTCCTCCTGTGGGGATGGAAAACAGAGCAGTCTGAGCAGACAAGCTTGAACTTGCACTCTTCTGTGATCTACTTTTATATTATTAAGACAGTGGTACATAACTCCATTTTTTAGCATGTAATTTTCTGGCCAACCTAAATCCATGAAGGAAGTTTTATTTCTGATGTGGGCAGAGGGGCTGAACATTGCCACTGCAGGCAACTATAAGATATTTTGGTTTTATGCTTGCTGTATGCTCAGAGGATATGGAAAGAGAATAGTGATATTTTACATGTAACTGAGATACCTTTCTCCAACCACTGCTGCCTACATCAAACCAGAGCTGCCTATACTCTCCTGTTTCTCAGTTCCTGGTGGCCTTACGAGTTGTAATTTGCCGTGTTGATTAAGAGTCCATTAAAATCAATGGACCGTTAAAGCCTGCCCGGTAAATCTGGCAGCAGTCAATAGATTAACTTCAAGGTCCAGCCAAACATATTAGAAACAGTTTCTTGCTGACCACAGCCACTGCGACTGAGACTTGTGCCTGAAAATGAAATACTGTAATCTCTCTGGCTGTCAGATAGCCTGCTGTTATATGTGCTAAGGCTTCCCCTGCTGTGAAGATAGCTATATTTACAGTGGTTGCTTATGCAGCAGCATATTATATTTAGCTATTAATCACATGGTGACACATTCTTTGCCATTTGGTTAACTGGAAGAGAACATCTCGTGTATAAAACTCGAACGTGCGCTCATCTTTTCTTTTCCACATTGAATTGCCTCGTCTTGATACTATAGAATTAAGTTTTAGACCTTTAAACAATTTCATCATACCAAAGTCTCTCTGATGGAAAAGGTAAATGCTAAAGACTTTCCTGCTGTTGACTACATGTACCTCAAATAACCCAGCATACACTTCCATTCATACCTCTGCTCGTGGGATTAGTTCTCCTGGCATGAGCAGAACTGGGATGAACTGCTCCCAGGGATTAAGTTATGCACCTTCAGAAGCATTCGTAAGATCTCAGCCACAGATTATATTCACTACTGTGTCACTTTAACATTTTATTAATGACACTTCATGCTTCTTATGAATTAAGCTTCCTGTGTATAAGTAGAATTTCTAACATCCTCACAAATGCAATTCAAGCTGTCTAAAAGCTAAGTATCCAGTTCAACTGAGTTGGCCAGGGCTTCTGTCAGACAAGAGAGAGATGCCTGTCTAAATGACAAACCATTCTGAGGTTCTGAGCAAAACCTCCTTTAGAAAATAGCTGTATGGCTTAGTCTAGGCAGCCAGCATTTTGAGGATGAAAACAAGCAGAAGAAATTCCCTCCTGTCTCACAAATGAATGTTTTTTCAGAAAATAACAGCCTGCTGAACAAGATAAAATAGTAACAGTATCGAGAGCTTTGTTCATTTTTTAGGA
This sequence comes from Dryoscopus gambensis, assembly GCA_013389985.1. Classification (NCBI taxonomy): domain Eukaryota; kingdom Metazoa; phylum Chordata; class Aves; order Passeriformes; family Malaconotidae; genus Dryoscopus; species Dryoscopus gambensis. Next base: position 153,500 of record WEIT01025782.1, on the reverse strand, counting down.
CAAACTAACTCTTCAGTAGATTTTTTTCATTTTACATGAGCATTTCTTTGGTTCCCTCAGCACAGGAGAAAACTGATTGGGTGGTCATAATACTTTTCCAATTTTAACCCAAACTACTTATTCACCTAAAAGTAAAATTATCGCAAACTGATTGTTAAGCTTTTCACTGAAAAGTAATACATATAAAAGTATGAGATAGAGTAGAGATAAATGTGACTAAGTAGCAGCATAGTGGAGCCATAGAACAGCTTATAGAGTGACTAGAAGCAGTATTTGATCTTTTCTGAAAAGCTATTTCTTAAATTAATCACACAGACTTTCGGGTACAAATTCTTGTTGCTGTTTAGCAAAGATGTAGGTAGAGCCTTATTTTATTACTAATATCTTACCTACAAAAATTTAAATAGACTATAAAATCAACTATCTGAATCCATGTTCAGTTTGATGGGAGCAAACAGATGAAATTAATAGTAATTCTTTTTCCAAGCAGTTTGCAGACTGGAACTAATGAATACTAAAAATTATTACAAGAAATATACTGTAGTATCAACCTCTACCTGAGATTCTCAGGATGCTAATAAATTATTAGTAGCTTCAGATAAGTTAACTGCTACTGTAATTTTTATGGTGCCACAAGTACAGCACTTTTTCTCAGTTTAATCACCCTAATTTCAGTCTTTTCTCCCCACCCACCAGTGGGTCTCAATCGAGCAACATGTATTTTGCATCTAGCAGTAGCTGTTTAATAAAGTATTTACTTGCAGCTGCCAGCTGCTGTTCAAAGTCTGAATCCTGAGGTATAGGGAAGGCCTTCCTCTCTCTTTGGCTTCCATGGGATGTATATAGATGTTGTCTTATATGACTCTTTGACATGTAAAAGGGAATTGCAGTGTTTATAGCATTGTTTACAGTGTTGATAACATCCTGACCAGTCCCATAATGCCAGTGGAAGTTCTTTCATTTGACTTTCTGAGGACTTGTGCATGGAGTCACATGTATTTCAATATGCTCTCCAGGAATTCCAAGATAATTTGTTCTAGAATAAATTGCATGGTTTTACTGGGTTTTTATTTTCTTTCTAGCTGTGTATGAGGAGCTGCATTTGACATTTGCATTTTGTTTTTTCAGTGTGAAGCTGTAAATTAGTCTCAGATGCCTTGCAGTTTGGGCATGGAGACTCATGAACTTCTGTGAACCTTTTGATGTTCTCTGTCTGTGATTAAAGGACTATAATAAATCTACCCACAAAGAAGATGTTAAAAAGCTGAAACTGACAGCTTCTTAAGAACAACCTTATCATCTCTCTAAAAATATGGGTTTGCATCGAACAGACAAATATATTTTTGCTATAATTTCCCAGATTAACAGATTTTATATGGGGGACTTTACACAGTGGTGTACCAAACACCCTCCTCTTCTCTCACAACACCTGATGGATTTGGAAGATAAAATGCTTTTTCATATAAACTGGAATTCATTGTGATATCATGAAATTGTGATCAAAATTGATCAAACTCTCCAGCACTATTAAATGGGTATGGGACATCTCTGGCTATGATGATGAATAAAGATGATTTGGGAAATGATTTTTTAACACTAGGTGTAGATTTAGAGGCCTAAATAAGGTCGTCCTTGTCATTTATTCTGAAACTTCTTCAAAACAACACCTTCAGAAAAGGCCAGAGGACAGCCAGGGAAGTTCAAGCCAGTCAGACTCCCTTTGGTCCCTGGAAATACAGTGCAGGAAGGAGAAGAAAGTGACTTCTAGCAGTCAGCATGGATTTACCAATGGTCAGTCATGCCTGGCCAGCCCGATTTCCACCTATGACTGTGTTGCAGGTTGATGGGAGAGCAGCAGATGTTATTTTCATTGCATTTAGCAAGGCATTCAAGGTTTTTTCCCATCATTTTCTTGTATTCAAGATGGGATGCTAAAGTAGGAATGGGAAGAAGTCAGATGGTTTGTAGTCTGGATAGATTTTTGGGTTTAGAGGGTGATTAAAGAATAACTCATCTTTACCTGGAGTTTGGAACAGGGGGAATACCACAGTGGTCTGCACCGGGACCTGTCCCAGGGACCTGTTTAGAATTTTTACCAGTGGGTGAGAGAAGGCAACAGAAAGCTTGGTCACCACGTGTGCAATGACTTCAAACTGAGCCACCACTGCCATTCCAAGGGACCTGGAGGAATGGGCTGACAGGCACGTCATAAAATTAAGCAATGGCAAAGTCTTTATCTGGATGAAAGGATCCTTTGCAGCAACACAGATTCGAAACTGCCCAAGGAGCATCTCTGTGGGAAAGACCCTGGAGATCCTGGTGGGCAGTGAGAGGGACAAGGGCCAGCATCAAACCCCGGCAATGACAATGGCCAACAGTGGCCTGGGCTGTACAAATAAAGACAGAAAGAGAGATCAAGGGCAGTCATTATTACCCGCTATTCAGCACGTGTTAGACCACACCTAATTACTGCACCCAGTTCAGTGTTCCCCCCTATGGAAAAAGGACATTGATAAGTGAATGAGTTCAGATGAAGGACCCAGGGTGTTGGGGAATCTGGCCTTGTTAAGCCTGGAGCAGCAACAGCTTTGGGAGCACCTAGCAGCAGCCCCCAACGCCTGTGGAGAGCTCCTTGCAGGGACAGAGATGGGCTTTTTACAGCCATGCAGGGAGGGAGGGTAAGAAACAGAAAGAAGCCAAAACAGCAGAGTTTCAGCTTAGCTATAAGGAGAAACTTCTTTCCTGTGAGGACAGTCAAATGTGCAGATTGTGCAGTCTTTGGACGTTCTTAAGACCCCACTGAAGGATCACAGATCACAGAGTTGATCTGCTGTGAGCAGAAGGCCAAACCAGTGGCCGCTTGAGGTCACTCCCAGTCTGAGCTATCCCATGTTCCTGTGACTTCTGTAGGAATGAGACCTACAGTCATGAGCTATGCCATGGTATATTCAGCAAGGGATTTTCAGGAGCTGTGCCGTGACGTGTAAGGCTAAGGGATTTCCATGGGCATTATGACGTGCTGAGGGGGTGATAGGTTATTGAGGAAAGGCTGGATGACCCCTATCACTGCAATCAGCCAGGTGGGAGAGGGAGTTAGGCTGAGGTGTCAGGGTCCTGTTCCATCCCTGCATGAGTCTTTGTAATCTCTCTCTTTCTTACTCTCTGTATTCTTCATTTACATATAAATTGGCTGCCCCGCACACAGACCCCATTTAGGATGGCAGTAACAGAATATTTGACTACATTCTCATCTCTGCCTCTTATAAATGTATAAATTGGCATTTGAAATCCTCCATGGTAGAGGATGAGAATATGATTGCCTTGCAAACAAGTCAACAGGCTTGTTTCTCTCTTCTCCCCGAAGCAGGAACACCTCTTCTGATAAGATTTGCACCTTTGACTGCATCGGAGCATACCTGGGAACAGATGTACATAGTGCTATATATTTATATTTTGCAGGTCTAGTGAATTTATCGTTGGCAATCTAAAAGAATCTATAATCTGTTGCTTCAATAAACCACACTATTTGTGAATCTGTGTTTGTGAAAGCTCCTGTTGAAATCAACCAAACTTAATGTTTTCATTCTTGATGTAAAATGCCACATATATACTCCATTTTCAAGGACCTTCTTTTTTGTTATGTAGACTCAAACCCTCACTAAAGTCAAAGTGCCCACAGCACACCCAGGGTTTCAGAAGGACAAAGGCAGATTACAGCTATACTTTTTTTTTTACCCCACGCATAGTGAGAGTGTGCTGTGCAAGGCAGTTCACCATGTGCTGCCTATCCTGGCCTCTGTTCCCTCTAACTTAGGTTTCTACATTTTCTTTCAATTAGGCATATTGGTGACCATTTACGCTCCTTTCCTGCACCATTGTCTCTTTTCTATACAAACGCCTCTCTTCAGCAACAGCCTCTCAGAAAACATGTGATATGTGTGAATTTATCCCAGTTCTGCTGCTCTGTGTGTTCATGTTGACATTGGTATGGTTGTGCCAGAGTGATGCTGGAACAGGGCTTATTTCACCAGCATGCTGGCAGTGAAGTGCAGAGTGGCTCTGTCACTTCTGAGAGGATCAACTGGGTCATTCATATGCACAAAAATTGTTTAATTGAATTGAAAACCTCATGAGCACAAAGATACTTGCTTATGTAATTATTTTCCAATAATGGTCCTAGATCAGGAAGAAAAGGCAGGAAGCCTCAGGACACAACTCAGGAAACTGAGTTCATACAGTTCATACAGATTCCGAAAATGTCCTCTCTTGTTGGTAGCTTTGTTCTGATTCAACACATTGTATTTTGTACTTCATGTAAGAAATCATGGCCATTTTGCACATTTATTTGTGAAGAATTCTTTTCTCTTATGGCTTTTGACTTGTTTGCTACAATTTTTTCTTCTGTCATATAATTTCTCACCAGCTTTCTTTTCTGTTCATATCTAGTTCTTTCCATCTTTCTGAAGAGAATTTGTCCCCTACTCTTTTTATCAGAGACTTTTTATCATTTCATTTGCTCATACTTGGAATCTCTGAAAATTTATCAATATCCTCATGCAGTCAAGTGCTTAGGAGTGCATACAGCTATCCAACTGCAATCTTTCCTAAAGACATATAAAAAAGAATAATTACTTCTCTGGCCTTATAAATGATACCCCATAGCATAATGAGCTGAAAGACTTTTCTTCTGCAGCAGAAATCACAGTACATACTCATATTTAGCATGTTTAATTTTTTATCTACTATCAACTCCAAAATTAATATGTTATTAGTAATTTTGGAGCTCCCAGAACCCTCTGGGACTTTTTCCTTTAGATATAAGCATCAACCTCATTAATGCCTTTATAATTTATTCATCACTCTTTAATGTTCTGTTAAATTCCTCTCTACTTTCAAAGTTAGAATTAAATATGTGTATGAACCATGTTCATTTCTGACTGAGTAGAGGCCCTCCAGGAACTGATGAATTCAACATTTAGCTGATGAATGACAGTCAATCCCTCACAGCAAGCTCAGTTATCAGTTAGATTATTAATTTTGGAAGAGGGAAAATATCAGCTGTTTTTCTGCATTGTGATCCTTCATCACTGATGTCAAAGGGTGCTGTACATCTGGTGCTAGTGAACTGGTACCACAAACGCATGTTATCTTTTAGCTTCAGTAATTAACCTTCTTCATGGTATAGCAGGAGATGCAGTAGGACCCATGATGTTTGGAATCACTAAATCTGCTCGAGCTGGTAATATAACAGATGTTATTGTTCAACCACAGCTTCTCAGGCTGGATAGGAAATGTCCATTGACTCTCCAGCTCCTCTGTTAAGACAAAGGTAAAAGGACATCATAAATAATTAAGGGATAAAATCCACCTAAGCAATAAAGTCTTAGATTGTTCTGATTTTATTAGGAAGTACTTCTGCACACAGGCTGGAAGGAAACTCTCAGCTACTGCATGCTGAAATTGATCCTTCTGCCTACAGCAGCAGAAACACTGTACGAACTGAAAGCTTCTGACTTCTGCATATCACAGCAGCTTGGATTTCCTGGCCAAACTTCACAGGGACCAGTTTATCCTCCTTTTGCCCTTGTGTCTAGAGACCACATTCAGTAGTCACCTCCAACGGTGAGGAGATACTGAGAAAGATGAGCTATGGGAAGAGCCTTGACAGCGTCTCCCTATGATCCATCTGCAGCTACTGCAGGGAGAGCTGACACAACATCAGGGGCTGTCAGCACATGCTGCTGAGGAACAGTGGCAGGTTGCAGCTCCCCTGAGGAACAAGTTTCCCCTCTGGAGACAAGGAGATGCTGCCCTGTGGTGAGACGGGACTGTAGAGATGAGAGGTCTGCCATCTCCAGGGAGGTAATTTTTGAAGTGCTGAAAGAAAGCAATTGCTAACAATTTTCTGGGAGAAACAGCATGTGAGTTATTGATTGACTCTTTCTGTCAGGTAATCTGAGCACAAACTTTCTGTGGAGAGGAAAGGCCAAAGTGTCAAATACACATTTCACCCTTTTCAAGAACATCTACATCAAACTGATGACTAAAGTCCTCTCATTTCATGTAATATATGCTTCCAAAGTTCAATAGCATTGTCATATAATTCAAGTGTTTGCTTCAATCACTATTCATAACTTCTCTTAGCAATGGAGTTGGGAAAATAATGAAAATATTATTCATAGAATGTATTAGTCCCCAAATTCCATGAATCTCATTGAATAAATTATTCAACTATTATTATCTCTCTCTTCCCCCTCACTCCTCCTCCCTCTTCCCAGGGATTTTCAGATGACTACCCATAAGAAGGAACAGGTGCAGATGCAGGTGTCAGCCCAAGCTGGAGATTCTGCAGCTGTCCTGTATGACCCAGGTGCATGAATGGTGAACATCCAACTCAGAGTGTGCATGGCTCCTTCACTTAATTGTATGTGTGGGATCCAGAGAGATATTTCTGTGCAAAAGCCCAAAATGACACTAGATAGGCATAGGACCTGAATCACATCCTGAATAATATTTAAACAAATACACTTTCTTCAGAAGTAGATTCAGTAGTGTCTGAATCAAGTAGTTCTTGTCACTCCCCAGGGATGGAGTGGCAGCAGCAGCTTCTGCTTGTTGACTGCAGCTAAACTGTGCTCTTGTTGCTTCTCTGAAGGTGTCATGCAGGAGAGGGGCAAATTTTCCAAATTTGTTGTGGCAGTACTGAAAGCTATGCTCTCTTATAAATGGTATCCATTGAGATAATTTTACAAGCTCAAGGCTTAAAATTTAGACTATTCGCAGGTATTGATATTAAAGCTCATCCCCTCTGATGAAGGAACAGTGAGGATAACACTGCACTCTGCAGCCCCATGTAGAAGCATCTATGGCCTTCATCTATGGCCTTCACATGTTTGAAGCCAGGAAGGTACTTGCAACAGTGCATGCCCTGTCTGTACCTGCTGAAAGGTGGGAAAAGACCTCAGAGCCATGTGCACCTTGTGGGGTAGAGTATGGGGTCTGATCAAGAGGGCCCTGACCTGAAACTGTCAGTACCAACCTACCACAGGGCAGCTCTGTGGTCAGGTCCCAGCCCTGCTCCTCCTCTTCATCTAGACAGTCTAGGTGTTGGGAGTTGTGGGTAGATGCTTCTTCACAGCATCTTGTACAAAGTGACATACAGACAGTTGTACCAAGTTCTGCTCCCTCTCATGGCTCAAAAGGAAGGAAAGACAGTAGGGAAAGATTAATTTTCCCTAAGCCTGTATGTCTACAGGGCAGGTGCCTGCAACCCAGGCTCTCTTTGGAGCTCAGTGGGATTCTTATCCGATGAGAGAAATTGGAGAGCATGGGGCCTCCTTTTACCCTTTCTGAGAGGTACAGACAGGACAATTGCATCCCTGTGAAACCTATTTCTGTCTAATGGCTGCATGGAGACCAGAGCAGAAACAGAAACCCACTCCTGCTCTGTGATATCAAATGTTGATCCCATAAACCCCATGAGTGTATGGCCTCAGAGGCCGCAATGTCACTCTGAGCTACATGTGTCCATGGGACTGTGCCCACACTGCAGGGGACCAGGGAGCTACAGGAGAACCCATAGCATCTCTCTTGTGCAGCTAATTTCATTTCATCGAGGCTCCTAGTTATCTACCATGAAGACTTTGCTGCTTGCAAATGAACCTTTTTTACTGCTATTTGCTGCTGTCATTACCACTGAGATGGAACTGTCTTAGCAGAAAAAGTTCTCAGTGCTCAGCTCGTCGTGTCTGTGTTTCCTGCACGCTGTACCAAGGGTGTGATAGATGGCAGCTGCCCAGGAGCCTGCTGTACCTCCATGTAATCATCACTAGGTACAAGTGCCTGCTCAATACTGCAGGCATCCAGGGTTGCAGAAGCTAAGCCACATTTGTGGACAGGAGCACCAACCTGCAGGGGTTATGTGTTGCCTTTATTGCTCTTCCTGATAATTTATAATTTACTTTTCAAAGTCTGTTTATGTCAAGTTATGCTCACTTTGACTAAGCTCTCTGTAGACTGGTCCAATTCACTGCCTCTTGCCCAGTGAGCAGGGTCTCCTGCTTATGCCATTTCGCTTGGCATGGTGAGAAGTGAGCTTAACTGTTCACTTCTGGCACTGAGTGATTTATCTAAGGGGGAAATATTGCTGAGGCCATTTTCACCATCCAACTTGTAAAAATTTTTTTTTTTTCCAAAGGCTTAGTTATCCATTATCCAACTGTCACAAACATTTCCATTTTGCCCTTCTGCCTATGGCTGCTCTTAGGCTTGGTCCATCTGTCTCTCTCCGTTCTTCAATTCTTGGTTTGCACAGGATGCTTCATAAACTCCCATTATTTCTAATACCAAGCACTGGTTCAGGTTGGTGGGGGGAAGGACTGTGCATATCCACACTCACATAAGCATGTGTTAAACTTCTGGTTTTATAAATATCAGCTTGCAATCCACATGTAAGTGCTTTGCAGAAATAAAGCTGTGGAACAAAAGCAAGGTGAACTGTGACTTAGGCTGTGGAGATGGTGCAGCATCCCGGGTCCTCTATAACATTGCATAGCCCACCTGTTCTGCCCTGACAGGAGATTTGTCCCAAGGGAAAAGTGTAATCAGACCTCCATGAATTGCAAGCCAAAGCACAGACTTTGCCTTTCAAGCTGTGACAGACTAAAATGAAAGGGGCAGAAGAGACTCAGTAGACACAAACTCCTTTGACTTTTCCCTCCCACACACTGCAAGTTTCCAAAGAGCTCTTGGTGACTGCTCTGCAGTCCATCTGTCCATGCCCTCACTGTCATAGCAGTGCATGAGGACCCTACAGCCAACACAGCACCTTGTTTGCCAGCTGCATAGTGCTCCCAGCCTGAGGACTCGGGAACCTGCAGGAAGGAGGGCAAACCATGTTTCTTACCTCCTTTTTAAATGGCTGCTCACTTCATGGTGATGCCTGCAGCAGCTTGTAGAAGGTGCACAGGATGAACAGTGTCAGCTCACCAGTGAACTCTTCAGTCGTGTTCCGTCTGCACAGGGTAGAGTTTGGTGAAATGCATCTTTCAGGCACAGCACACGCAGAATTGCTCATCACATTCACTAATTTCAGCCAAAGAAAGGAGACAACTTGTCTGGCAATGCCTTTAGTGATGAATGTCTGCAAAGGGAGCTGTAAGCACAACCCCTGGAACAGCATCTATCTTTTTATATCTCGGCATGCTCTGGTTTATTTCATGCTCTGATTAAAACCTAACATGAAGCCAGTTTGAGCACCTTGTGGGTGCCTCTTCCTTCATGAGAAGGGAATTAGGCTCACCATGGTGCAAAGTGGACTAGAGGGCTGCATATGGGTCCAACAAGAAGATTAAAAAACCCTGGCTGACCTGAATGGACCCCATCTGATCATGGGTGTGAATGCAAAGCATCTTCTCAATCACATCTTCCATCACAGGAAGAGGAACAGAGCCCACATGAACCAGTGGAGCTGCAAAGATCAGTATTTGTCCTGTAGAGCTGAGCGCAAGGCACAGAGTGAAAGAAACATTTCCCCCAGCATGGCTGTCTATCCTGCTGTAGTACAAATTAAGACTGTTGTAGGCTGTGGGTTTGAGACATCAATTTCTGCATGTGTGCAAGACCTGCAAGGCCTAGACCATGGTCCTCCAGAGAGTCCCCCAGAGAAGCTCATGGGAGGGAACTGCAGGCATGTGCTGGTTCCATCTAGCCTCGGCAAGCCATGATGGCTCTCTCCCTCTTGCCGCCTCACCCCAAGTCGTGAAACATCCCCCCAGCCTGGGACCTGCCTTCATGATGTTTGAGGATTGCCTGTGGCTTGAGGAGCTCAGCTTTGCTGCTCCTGCCTAGTCCTGTGAGAGAGCTAAGGCAGCATCATGGAAGCTTGTACTCTTTCTTTTCCTGTAAGAGCTACTTTGTCTTCTGTCACAGGGGAATAACTGCTTAGCTCAAGGGGTTTTAAACAAATCAGGATCAAAGCAATTTTGAGAATTTTTTAATGACGTATAATTAACTGGCAATCAGTGAACTGCACATGCAGGATCAATATCAGTAATATGACGGAGAAACCACAGCACTAGATGGCTATGAAATATTAATAACCACCTACAAAATTCAAAATAGGCTCTATAGCTAACCCCCCAAAGGTCTAATCCCACAGTGTGCACAGCTTTGTGCACACCACCTCCTCATAAGTCACATGGGCCACCAGCACTCTACCCCTCTCCTAGAAATGGAGATTCCTCTACTCTCACATCCCTCCCATGAAAAGTGGGTGTTGTCCAAGCCCACACCAGTGACAAAGACCTGCCCCGAGCTCAGACAGAGGCACTGCAGGTGTGCATCTCCACTGCACTACATACCTCCACCACAGCATCCCATGCTGTCACCCCACCAGAACAGGACAGGATAAGCTGTTTCAGTTGGAAAGGACCTACAGTGATCACCCAGTTCAACTACCTGACTACTTCAGGGCTGACCAAATTAAAGCATGCTATTAAGGGCATTGTCCAAACGCCTCTTAAACACTGACAGGTTTGGAGCACCCACCACCTCTCCAGGAAGCCTGCTCCAGCGTTGACCACCCACTTGGTAAAGACATACTTCCTAATGTTCAGTGTTGAAGCTCTTCTTGTGCAGCTTTGAACCATTCCCACACACGCTGCCACTGGATATCAGGGAGAAGAGCTCAGTACCTTCGCCTCCAATTCCCTCCTCAGGAAGCTGTGGAGAGAGATGAGGTTGCCTCTCCGTCCCTTTTTCTCCAACTAGACAAGCCCCAAGTCCTGAGCCGCTCCTCATAGGACATGCCTGCCAGCCCTCTCACCTGCTTTGCTGCGCTCCTCTGGGTGCATTCAAGTGCTTTCACACCCTTCTTAAACTGTGGGGCATGGAACTGCACATGGTCCTTGGGGTGAGGCTGCACCAGCGCTGAGTCAGGGGGACAATCCCGTCTTTTGCCTGGCTGGACGTTCCGTGCCTGATGCACCCCAGGATGGGCTCTGCCCCGGGATGGGCTTTGCCCTCCTGACTGCCAGGACTCACTGCTGACCCAAACAGAGCTGCTGCTGACCAGCACCTCCAGACCCCTCTCTGAAGGGCTGCTCTCCAGCCACTCCTCTCCCATTTTATACTTGTGTCTGGCACTACCCTCTCCTAGGTGAAGGAACCAGTATTTGGACTTGTTAAATCCCATCCCATTAATCATAACCCAATGCTCCAATCTATCTAGATCCCTCTGCAGGGTCTCCTGTCCCTCAAGAGAGTCAGCAGCACCTTCCAGTTTGGTATCATCAGCAAACTTGCTAATGGTGTATTCAGCTCCTGCATCCAGATCATTGGTAAATATATTGAACAGAACTGGGTTGAGAATTTAGCCCTGAGGAACAACACTGGTGAGCAGTGGCCAGCCAGATGTAGCCCCAGTCACTACAACGCTTTGAGTTCTGCCCTTCAGCCAGTTCTTCACCCAGCACACCATGAACCCACTCATCCCACAGCTGGACAGCTTGGCCAGAAGGGTGCTGTGGGAGACAGTAGCAAAAGCTGTACTAAAATCCTGGAAAACTACATCCACTGCTTTCCCTTCATCCACCAGGCTTCTCTGTCTCCTTCTTTTCTGCCATCCCTCCTCGCTGGCATGAAGTCCTACCTTGCTTCTCTGCTTTTTCCTCATACCCAACCTGACCAAGCCTTTTTTGTCCACAGCCATATTGTGCCATCCTTTCCATGCCTTTAGACTATGGTTCTGTTTCTTCTTTTCCTTTTTTTGGGGGGGGGATTCAGTCATAAACATATAAAGGTCTCCTGGGCAGGACTGAGCTAAGTATGTCACACCCCTGCTAGGAATCCAAAAATACTTTCCCTTTCCAGATTTCATAGAAAACAGGTGAGAGTTTTGTCCAATTTTGTCCAGAACATCCTCTTTGAAGTTGTAGAAGAACTTGGAAATGCTGTTGAAAAAGTATTCTGTCACAGTCAGAGACCAGAGACATACGGCCAGAAAAGCACCATCAGGATTTGGCAAGCTCAGTCAGTTCCTGCGTTTTCTCTTCTATTGGATTCTTAAAGGGAGGGCCTTTAACTGCCATTCCTTCTGACCGAGCTGATTTTCAGGGGGTATTTTTCTAGCATGCATGTGTGTGTGTAGGTTGTGTATGTTTGTGTATGTGGGCATGTTTTGCTTTCCTGTAATGACTGCTGTAAATATAGTGTTAAAGGACCTGGATTACCATTCAGTCATACTCTGCCAGGCATCTGACTGCAAACACACATCATCTGCATTTCTCATCAATACTTTCTAGTACATTTTCTTAGTCTTATTCCCAACCATGTACCTTAATATACTTTTTCCTTCTCATTATTTTTTTAAGCAAATTCCCAAATGCAAATTATTCGAATGAAATTTAATTGGGTAGCAACAATAAACTGACGGTATTAATAGTCCTCAGTTTTTCATTTATAAGAGTATTGAGGATTATTTTTTGAAGTGGTACCCAGTGAATGGTCAATTCTCAATTAACAGTGTTAGGAGAAAATGCTGCGTATTGCCATATGGCTTGGCTTGTATAAATGGGTCATGGATTGGCCTGTCTGTGGTCTCTGCACCAAAAGGTGTTTGCTTCACAGCCCACTGCTCTTCCCCTAGTTGCCAGTCAAGCAGAAGACAATTCAAAAGACAGTTTTTGAGCTTATCCTATTTTTGGATGGTGTCGTATGGTTTGACACAATTTGTATTTTAAGGGGGTGGCTATCTCCTATTTGCGTAAGTGAGCACTGTGTGATGTACGCGGCCTCCTGCAGCAGACGTGTGACTAAATCCCACGTGCATTGTCACTGACTAGGTAGGCAGGCAGCACTGGAGATGGCTGCTGCTGCCTTTTATTATCGGTTGCACTGGGTAAGTTTTGTGAAGCATGTTCACACTGCAGCTGAGACATCTACCTACCTTTGCCTCCCTTTTTATTCCCACCTGTTTGACTGTCCTTTCTGAAAGACCTCCAGCCCTTATCCCAGTCCTTCTCCTGGAAAACATTAGTTGTCTATGGATACTTTGGAAGCAGCATAGCAGATGCTGAACAGCATAGCTGGCATGGGTGCCTCAAAGGTGGTGAAGGTTCTGTGGTACCACAGAGTCATAGAATTGTTCAGGATGAAAAAGACCTTCAAAATTACTGAGTCCAGCCACTAAACCAGCACTTCCAGGTCCACCAGAACACCAAGTTCCCCAAATGCCATATCTACGTGCTTTTTAAATACCTCCTGGGATGGTGACCACTGCTTGTTTGAGCAGTCTGTTTCAAAGTCTGACAATCCTTTCCATGAAGAAATTTTCCCTAGTATCCAATGAAAACCTTTCCTGGTGCAACTTGAGGCTCTTTCCCCTTGTCCTGTCACTTGTAGCCAGAGAGAAGAGACCAATCCCCACCTGCCTACACCCTCCTTTCAGGCAGCTGTAGGGAGCGATAAGGTCCCCCTGAGCCTCCTTTTCTCCAGAATAAACTCCCCCAGCTCCCTCAGCTGCTCCTCACAGGACTTGTGCTCCAGCCCCTTCCCCAGCTCCGCTGCCCTTCTCTGGACACGCTCCAGCCCCTCAATGTCTTTCTTGCAGTGAGGGGCCCAGAACTGAACACAGGATTGGAGGTGTGGCCTCAGCAGTGCTGAGTACAGGGGAACGATCACTGCCCTGGTCCTGCTGGCCACACCACTGCTGATCCAGGCCAGGATGCCATTGGCCACCTAGGCATTTCTTGGCCACCTGGGTTCAGGCTCATGTTCAGCTGCTGTTGACCAGTACTCCCAGGTCTTTTTTTGCTGGGCAGCTTCCCAGCCACTGTCCCCAGCCTGTGGCGCTGCCTGGGGTTGTTGTGACCCCAGTGCAGAACCCAGCACTTGGCCTTGTTGAACCTCTTACAATTGGCCTTGACCCTTTGATCCAGCCTGCCCAAAACCCTCTGCAGAGCCTTCCTGCCCTCCAGCAGATCAACACTCCTATCCACCTTGGTATCATCTACAAGTTTGCTGGGTGTGCACTTGATCTCATTGTCTGGATCATCAATACATGTACTAAAAATCCCCCCCCACCCTCCTGTGCCCAGAGCCTAGGCCTCTTTACCTCCTTCTCCTCTTCCTTTATAAAGGTCTTCTTCAGCTATGAGGATAGTCTCAGTGCCATTCCTCTCCTGAGCAGAAGCCCATTATTTCATGCAGTCAGGGACAGCTCAGGCAAGAAAGAAGGTTTCAGTTATTTTTCATTTTTCCTTTCTTCCACTGCAGCAGGAAAATCCTATCAAAAGGATGTTGATTATTTAAATGCCTCCTCCATTTGAATTGCTCATTCAGAGCTGTTTCTTACACCTCAGTCACCCTGAGGTTTTTTCTGCTTTAAGCAAACCTGTCATGGTTTTATATTATTTACCAAATAATGCTGCTGCTGACTATGAACTTATTAAAGAGGTACTGAAGACAAAGCAGTCTCTGTATTACAATATGATTTTAGTCTGCACTGACTTGAAAATGTATTGTGCTGAAGATAATCGCATGGAGGGCAATTATAGAAACTGAAAAGGATCAAACAGAGTAATAGGGACATAAAAGGAAACCTGCATTCTCTATACACTACTCCCCATGCATGTGAATGGTTCCCTTTTATCTTATTTTTAAAGATATTTCAAATTACACAGTAATTACAAATTCAAAAGGATTTTTTCGCACAAAATGATCTGATCTTAGCCACTCTCCTGAGTAACATTGAAGGAGCTTCCCAAGGCTTGCAAGTTAAGTTATCCATCTCTACAAACACGGTATAAGTTTGTACAGGATATGGTGTATTTCTTTTTGGACTCAGGTCTTGATCCTGAGTCTTCTGCACGGATCAGAATAGATGATCACAGTGGCTTCTTCTGGTTTTATTTTCTATGACAAGATATAAATAATATCTTGGGCAGAAAGTTGATTGATCTGATTATTACTAAAGTATCATTGTAATTTAAATCACTAGTCAACTGACTGAGAGTGCAGTGAAGTGTCAGGATAATTACATGAGTTAGTTATCACTTCCAGCTGCCCTAGAAGATTTGTCCTACCACCTAGGATGAAAAATCAGTGCTAGTGATTATGGTGTGACTTTGGGAGGTGCAGAAAGGTGGATTGATGCCCAAGGAATGCACGTAGTGGCAGCTGCAAAAACGCTGCAAGAGGAAAGGTGATTAATAGGCACAGGAAGAGCCTTCAGTTTAGATCTAAATCAATTCTGCTTCAAACCTGTAGGGAAGTAGGGAAGTCTGTGGAGCACACAGAACTGCATTTCCTTGTGGAACTTGCATATGGTGACTTCCAAGGGTGAGTGTCTATGTCTTATTGGAGTTTGGTACAACAGGATGATCAGAGAAGAGAGGCTATCACAGATATCATTTCATTGTCAGCCTCTTCAAGGAGAATTCCACTGCAAAAATCACCTTGAAACGGGGGTTTTCCCATTCGCTTCATTGGGCCAAAGCCCATTTATCTTGTGCACTGAGAGCTGGTGAAAGGGAGCAGGGCTGCCCAGGTGCCCTGTCCAGAGGCAGCTAATACAATGCCAGTGGAGAGGGGAAGGTAGTAAGGGAGGTTTAAGAGTCCCTAAGGCATCCTACTAAAATCCTCCCTGTGTACTGCATTTGCAGTTAACTTCTTCCAAGCTGTTCTGAAAAATGCTGCTATATATTTTCTTTGCAGCTTCTAGAAGACTGCTATTCTTTGTTTGTGTGAGGATCTACAAGAAGTATTTTCTCACTATTATGCTGCTGTTCAACACAATATTTACTAAATAAAAGTCATCATAACAAATTGCCAGTCTTGCACCTTGCAACTTTTACCTTGCTCATTTGTCAGCAAGGTCAATGCATAACCAGAGCTTCTTCAAGCTCATATCAAGTCTTGAGACTCACTCCAAGGCCTTTGAGGTGCCTAAAAAGTTGAATTTGGCCCTTCTTTTTTTCGTTGATCATTCTCAATCAAGTTCAAGGATCAACTTTTTGCAGTATCATATTCCACAAAATTGAAATGCCAAGAAGTTTCTGTTCAGGAAGTCTCTCCCTCTGTCTATTTCTGGAAGTACATTTATGTGCCATATGTGCCAATTTATAGACCTCTTAGAACACATCATTAACAGAAAATAATACTGCAAGAGAGAGAAGCCATTGTTTATCATACCTGTGTACCATGTACCATAGACAAATTAATCACCTGTACAAGCAAAAATTTGAATGCCATGCTTACACTGATTTCATAAATGAGTGTCTCATGATTCATTTTGAATGATGTTTTTGTGCTTTGGATCACATGAAAAATGGATGTCCTTTATGTCTTCTATGATAAAGGACAGCATCTCTTGAAAGGTCGTTGGGGATTATACAGAACATGATTATATGTCCATAGTAAACAGTGTACAGCAGACAGCAATGCAGAATGAAGAGCCTTCCCTGTGTTCAACTCCCCTGAAGGGAATGTCCCACCAGCTGCTGTGACCCACAATGCCTTTGCAAGTAACAGAGGTAGCTTCTGTTTGGCTGATGAAACCTTCTCTTTCACACTTCCCTGAAATAAAGTGTGTGAAAGAAAAATATAAGAGAAAGATAAAGAGAAACCCAAACTTCCCATTTTCGTTGGTGTTCTACTGATTTATATGTTGCCTTGTTTCTAATATTTCTTCCATTGCTAGGAACCAGCTCTTAACTGCTTGGCTACTTCCTGGGAGTAATGATCAAACCAGCAGACGTGCTTATACAAGAGACAGATTTGGTGTCTTCGCTCGCTGTAAGTGTCTGTGTTGGTCTGGATATATGCTCGTATGCATCACAGCCTTCTGGGCAGAGTTGAGTTTGAAGATATAAAAGTCTTCTGTTATATTGATACCACCAGTCATTAATTAGGAAGATATTTTTCTGAATAAAGAAGGGGATCAGAATCATGTCACAAGCTTTTTCCAGCTTGTGCTCTTTATGCAGGGTCTTATTCAGCGTGATTTAATTTGCAGGGTCTCTGGGTTTCCTTCATCGTCGCCAACTATTTATATTATGCTGTAATGAACAAACTGGAAAATGTATCTTTTGTCACAGAAATCTTGACAGTGAGCAAGCAACAGTGCATCAAGAATCCTTTCTGACAGCCTGATATTGCCGTTTCACTCTACCAAGTGTTGCCTCCTAATTTATATGTGGTTTATTTGTTTGAGACAGAGGCTTTTGTTTTTATACAGTACCTAGCACAATGAGGTGGTGGTCACACTGAAGATAGAGGTACTAGACAATGCTCTTATTGGAGAAAGAGGCAAGAAAATTAATTGGTACTGTTTTGCTGGGATTGCATCTGTCTGACTTCCCAGTGACTCACTTCATTAGGAAATGAGGCGCTATAAATACATACACAGGTGAGAGCCCTCGGATTATTAGAAGATGGGTTAGCATCTAGGTATGTACCAAAGATGGTTACTGTGGATCATAGCAGCTGAGCCTGATTCATTGTCACTAAGCAAGATGCCAAGAGATGATTCTGATGTACTGGGAGCTGGAGACATGCAGAGGAGTGAAGAAATAGTATTATGCTTCTTAAGATATGTTGTGTGTGAATGTATTTGCAGGTTGCTTTTGTGCATTCTGGTTGCAGGAAGGTATCTCTACTGACATAAAATATTCCTGGTAGAATTGGACACTTAAAAGAATACTCTAAATGTGTTTTAAAAGAAAGCAGCAGAGAATTAGGAGGGAAAGCATTTGATTTTTTCCTCTCTCCCTCTCCGTAGGACAGAAGAGTGATCTGTGTGCAGCTGTTATACCTTTGCTCCATTTGATGCCAGGCTAGCAGCAGGGGAACTCCAGAGTCATGTTTCTGGAGACCACCTGTGTTGGTTTTGGCCAAATTTAGGGGAAACATCCGAGGGGAACGTCTCCTACAAAGGAGATGCCACCCCTCCCCCGCCCATCAGGTTTGGGGGAAAAAAGAAAATTCTCCTCAGAGGAAGGTGAAAGAGAAGATGAAAGTATTTATTCAACAAACAGACAGGTTAAGAGTAATAACAAAACCTCCCACTGAGGGGAGAGAACATAAAAGATTTGAAAGTCCTTCTGTGGGTGCGGTTTCCCCTTCTCTCCCATGAAGCTGGAATTGGAGCTGGCCGGCACGGGGTGCAGGGGCCCCCCAAAGACGGTGGAGCTCAGTGGGTCTCTGATGCTCCTGATATTTTTGGTGACAGGATTCTGTAAGTCAGCAAGGTCATCTTCTTCAAGGATTATAGCAAGATGACATTCCTCAAACTGCTGGCATGCCTTCTCAGTAGCAGTCCCCCTGGGCTCTTCTCCTCTCTCTTGTGTTACCTCCCCGAGGGTCAGCTGGTCTCTGATCCTTCGTGGAAACACCTGGTTTGACACAGCTGTAACTCATCAAGGTCAAGTCTGCCTTGTGTCCAGTATAGCTCTTCTTTCAAGCATAATTTAAGTTATGTACAATTTAAAAGCACAGAAAAACACAGGAATCATGGCTAAGTGGGGGCTGAATAATGTGGGATATAGCACAAATCACCCCATGACACCACCAAAGGCCAGTTTGGGTTTAGTAGTTCTTATCACCAGATGTGCTTTGAAGGCCCAGGCATTCTGCAAAGACCCAGGGCCATGGAGATGTGAGCACTGAACCACACAGCTATGACTTAATCAGGCTTTGAATAGAAATGTTTGGACTCAAGGAAAAGCATTCACAAGGTCACTTATTTGGCCAGTGGTTGACTATTGTCACTGGTAACACTGTTGGCAGGGGACAGTGGTTGACCACTGTCTTCAGCTTTTCCTGGTGGACTTGCTTATCTGGCGAGCCTCCTGGAGCCCACTTCTTTAGAAAACAAGAGTCCTCAGCTAACTCAAGGCATACATCAACAGTCCAACTGAGGTGTGTCTTCTCTGTTGTCTTTTATTCTGTGTTCTCTGTCATATGCTAAGAAAGAAATACAGTGATCAGATGCCTGTGACACTGCAAAAGTAAGCTGGGAGAAAGTCATAACAGTGGCAGAAATTTCACTTTTTCTCTACCACTTTGTCCTGAGTCAATACATGGGTGTTCACAAACCGCATCCTTCCATTTGTGATGTCTGACACAGCCGTTAATCACAGCTCAAATGAAAAAAAACTACAAACAAATTTTAAAAACCAACCCAAAACACAGAGATCCACAGGGGTTTTCTCCTGTGATTTCTAAAGCCTTGCCAGCACCCTGTGCAGTTCTGCCATCTGCACTGTAGATTGTGTCTCCATGTGTCACTGTGCCAATGACAGGGCAAATGTACATCATCAGTGGCGCCACTGACAAAGGAGGAATTAATGCACACCTGCAACATATTTTGAGTTAGGCGAGTAAAACCCTGAACGCAACAAAATGGTGGTGAAAATGTTGATCAGTTATTTCGTGGCAATGTGACTTGCATGCCAAATTCATCTGGTGAGTAGCATCACCCTTCCTCTCAGGAAGGAAGGCTTCAGAGTATTTTTTGGGTTTGATTAATAATTTATTTGGCATCTGGAAGTCACAGCAAAACAGCTCATATGGAAAGGGAGGATGTAAACTGTCTGCCTCTCCCAGGCACTACTAGGTTATTATTCACAGCTAGAATACTATTTGTAAAATATTTGTGTATTTAATATTTTAAAGAGCAGCTCTGGCACTTGGGTTGATTTCGGCATTCTCAAGGCTGAGGGGGCTGTGTCTGTACTACAGATATTGTCATCTGGAAGATGTGCTCTCACTGCCAACTGAACCAGCCAGAAGAGGATTTTAATATGCGAGGAAGCAGGCACTAGAATAAGGGGAGATTAATGTGAGCTTAGTGCCTTTTGAATGAAGGTTGTCATCCATGGAAGACAAGGGGAACCTTTCCAAGCTGAGTCTGCAGTGCACACAGTCTGCCCACTGTAAACAGAGCGCTGCCAGAGCTCTGGTCAGAGCATGTTAAATGGAAGAAAGTTGCTTATGGATTTTACAGCTGTACATGTGATATATTTCTGTCTTCCTGCATTTATCACTCAGTGATGACCTCAACCAGGTTGTGGCAGCTCCCCTGATTGTCTTCTAGGAATTCACCTGATAGTATAATGCAGTATTTTAATCTACCTGCACTGCCACGCTACTTACTTGCTGTATGCTCTCTACAGTATTTCTGCTCAGAGTTGTAATTCTATTCACCATCTGTGGGAGACCAAAGTGTTAATGGTTAATGACTCAAACAATGGGCCATGTGGGAGGCAGTAGGTGCTTTGCTGAGGCCAGGTTTGCACCTCCCTGAAACTGCAACACAAGGGGAGGAGGAGAGTTTTTTGTATGGGGTGGCGAAAGCTCTGGTCCGCATAAGACAGAGAGGGGGAACACACAACACCAGAGGCTACAAGCTGGGTTGTGAGCCAGATAAGGGACAAGGCCAGTAAGAAACAGATCCTGCAGAGGCTGGATAGTGCTTTTTGTCATTCCAATGTCCTCCTTACACAACTGGCTTAGTTCTAAAACTTCCTCCTGTGCCCCTGGAAAGGTATTGGGACATTCACACACAGGCTTGACGGTGTTCATCCCTTCTAATGGGGCATAACTGGCTCAGCTGCACNGAGGCAGTAGGTGCTTTGCTGAGGCCAGGTTTGCACCTCCCTGAAACTGCAACACAAGGGGAGGAGGAGAGTTTTTTGTATGGGGTGGCGAAAGCTCTGGTCCGCATAAGACAGAGAGGGGGAACACACAACACCAGAGGCTACAAGCTGGGTTGTGAGCCAGATAAGGGACAAGGCCAGTAAGAAACAGATCCTGCAGAGGCTGGATAGTGCTTTTTGTCATTCCAATGTCCTCCTTACACAACTGGCTTAGTTCTAAAACTTCCTCCTGTGCCCCTGGAAAGGTATTGGGACATTCACACACAGGCTTGACGGTGTTCATCCCTTCTAATGGGGCATAACTGGCTCAGCTGCACTGATGTGAGAGGCAGCTGTCATGCCTCAGAAAGTGTCATAAACCATCAAAGATCCCCAAAATGCCGCCAGACTCATTTCTGGGGTCTTCCACCAGACAACTGAGCATGACCCACAGTGTTGCAGTAAAGTTAAACTGCCCACTCACCTCTGCAGGGGAGGTACCTTGTCATTCCCACCTTGCCTGAACATATATTAACCCATTAAACTTTGTGTTTCCCAGACTTCCCCCACTCCCAAGGGATCAAGACTGGGACCAGTACCTGAACCAAAGGACACCAAAATTGCAACAATCAAATCTCATCACTGGATCCACAGGTGGTGATCTCTTTCTACTCTTATCCCTTCTTTCTCTTGCTTTCTTTTCCTTATATATGTTCTTAAGCAACATCTTTATTCTTTTATATTGCTATATTACTGTAGATAATAACCAAAATGGCTACATGCCTCCTTTACATTGCAAGGAAGTTGCTCTAAAATAAACCCTTCACATATATATATATATTTCTAAACACCAATCATTCAGTGTTGTTTCACTTTAATCTGCCCCAAGAAAGAACCTGAGTTACCCGCTCCTTCAGGGGATGGGTCGCAACACCAAACACAGATTCTTATGAGCTGCTAGAAAGTCTCATTGTCTTATCAAGAGGATTTTAATACTGGAAGATATTTAATCAAATGAAAAGGGAAAGAAAACCACTAAATGCTGAGTCATATTCAAGCTACAATTAATTTTTTTTTCCTTTTTAGAGATTGAAGTTGCTGTAGCTGAAAAGCTGTAGCTGCTGTGCTCATTCTTGGCTTTCACAACCACAACATTCAAAGACTGCCTAAGTCTATAACTTGACCTACAACAGTAGCAGAAACCAAACATTCTCTTCTGTTTATTTGACACTCTCACATGGACCATACCCTCATTGCTATTGTTAACCACATTCAGGGGGTAGCATCCATTTTGTCTAATCCAGACCAGCTTTCCCCTGAGTTACATTCTGCACATATGCAGTCCAAGATGCTGAAGAACAATTTAGCTGGGGTGGGAGGATGGACTAGATGACCTCTCAAATTCCCTGTGAAGATTTGGTGTGCAAGGGTGGTGGCTGGGGACAGTGCTGATGTGAAAGACAGTATCCAGACACAGCTTTTCTGTAGCCTGCAGTGGCAGTCTTAAGGATATTAACCACAGATGCCTTAACAAGCATCTGGACCCTAGGCAGTACCCCAGAAGCAAAGATGACAAAGATGGGAAAGGAAGAAAATAGGAGATGAGCAGTGAGTTTGTGGCAGAGTCAAGATTTCCCAAGCAATCCAGTTGCTGTTCCTTTACCCAGCCTGCCTGTCCTGGCTAATTTGACAGCCAAAATGAAATTGCTGGTGAGAAAAGCAGTGCAAGCATGCACAATGTGCTGTGATTAGAAAGGGCACTGCTGGGGAGAGGAGCATCAGATCAGCCAAGCAGAAGTTTTCTGTGTATTCTCTCTGCCTTTTCTCCTGAGAGGTGCTTGCCTTTTATTCTCAGCTCCTTTGCTTTGCTTTCAGTCCTGGTGTTGCAACTTGCACCTCCTCTCTAAAACGTAAAATGCAGTCTCTTTCAGTGTGATGGATGCAAAGGGAGCTGATGTTCCTTCTGCTCCTAGGAGGATAAAAATGCCACAGCACTGATTTTGCGTGGCACGGAGGTGACAACCCAGCTCCCAATAGCCAAAATAAGGAATACAGTTACTGAAATTTTTGGGATCACTAGTTACCAAGAATTTTTCTGCAAAATTCTCCCCATACAGAATATAAATTCCCCATTAAAAAGATTACTGCTTGTTGATGCTTGGTCACATTTGTAAGTCATCTCTCAATCGCTAAGTCAAACACATGATGTACAGTTATTTAACCCTGAATACAACAGAATGTACTGGCCTTTTGGTATCCTACTCTGCTTTAAGAAAAACATAATCCAAAGGCTTTTCCAGACAAATCAGAGATGGTGTGGGCTTGTCCATCTCTTGCTGTAACTGTTTAGGAGCATGAACTTGAGTTGTAGTGCTCTGGAAGGAGTAACGAGGTTTGAGCATAGGTTCCCAGAGCCATTTTGCTTTGGCAGATCTGAGGTGCTAAGCAATTGTGCCTTCCTTGCTGTGGATGTCCTGGTTCAGGCCAAGACTCCTAAACCATGACATGGAGGAAGTGAACAGGGCTTGGTAGCAGATCCATAACAGTTTGGTGGCATATTCATTCCCTGCTGTCCCTAGGATGCAACTGGGGATCCCAGTCAATGGCCAGGCTTTGGTGTCCCTGACTCAAAGGGGTCCCATGTGCTACCTAGGGTCAGCTCATCTGCTTGTTGTGCTTTAGGAGTCCCCTCACCTATTTATGTTGTCCTCTCCTTAGGAACAATAACTGGGCTTGCAATAGAGCAATTGAGTCTTCCTGCACCTTGTCCCTCCCCAGTGCACTGGCTGGGCACAGCTGTGAATTAGTCTCATGAAAAATCCTGCTGCATCTGAGACGGATAAAAGGAACTAATCCTGAAGAATGGGCAACCTGTGGGGGTACACACACTCAACTGTGTTGCACACCCAGCAGTGTCTGGATGGTCAGGGGGAAAACCAGGTGGAATTTGTTTAGATTAACACTAAAAAGCACAAGGTTAAAAAAACATAACCTTTCTCTGTTCTGTTAAGGTTCCAAATTCCTCTTTTTTTGGTGGCAGGAAAGCAAGAATTTAGGAAAGAAGATCAGGATTTGTGTGTTTAACCCCTTCAGCCTGGTGAAGGATAAGCTATATTTCAAAGCAGACTTCCAGAAGCTGCAACCACACCAGTGATTGTCTGTATATTAATCCCCAATAAATATTTTCAGGATGAGTGGCACAGTTCAGAAGTTATGAAGAGGGACAACACCCTATAAAGCACTAAGAAGCAAGGAAGCAAGAAGATACAGCAGAAAATGCAATTATAGTAAAGACAGCTTTGAAAAGAAGAGAGAGCTTACAAGCCAGGGTTACTTTAGCCTGCAGTAAGAGAAGATTAATAATGAACATAGATTGCTCAAATGAATCATATCATAATGGATGCCCTGAATGTCTTGTGATGGATGGCTAGACAGAATTTAGTGCCATGAACACTGGTGATTGAACTGGCATACAAAACAGGTAGGAAGGAGGTTTCGGTCAGAGAAGGGCACAGGCAGCATCTGTCAGTAGGAGGGCAAAACTCACCTCCTGGAGAACAGCCATAGCCTCCAACCTGTGATACGGGGGAGAAAACCAGTGAAAAGAGAACAGTCAATGCTCGGACAAGGGCAGCCACGTCAGGCTGCACAGAGACTGATGGATGTGCTCAGGAGCAGTCTTTATTACCTGGAGCTTCACTGTGGGTAGTTGCAGTTATATTGGATTAGGAGCTTGCTCAAAACTGCTTTTCTGCCCTGTGGTCTGCTCAACCCAAACAACACTCTGAATTTGCAGTTTGGATAGAAGCTTGAGCATTTCACGCCAATTCACTGTAGACAGAGATAAGACAATTAATAGGTGCTTTGTATATAATATTGTTATCCTGATACAGCAGTGACTCTTCAATCTGCTGGCTAATGTAGCAGAGTTTGCTACCTGGCACCTGATAAATGTCATGACTGTGTCCCTAGGGCATCTGCCAGCAAGTAAATTCGGGGCAAGCTGTTGAAACTCTGCTAGGTAGTGAACAAATGTCCTACAGGGCTGGCTGGCTGGACCAGAGCAGCCACAGAGGTTCAGAAATTCACCTGTCCCACCATATGCCCCTACCAGCCCACCAGGGCCAGGAAAGTCCATTCTTGTATTCTGTTGTATTCTTCTCTCATGTCTCTCTTCCCCAGGCCATGGAAAGTCTAGCTGGCCCACTGAGAAAAAAGTCAGAGCCTCTGAACTAAAAAAAAAGATGAAAAAAATGGCAAACTTTTTCCTCCACTGATGACAGGCACGATTTAAAAAACAAAACAAAGCAAAGCAAAGCAAAGCAAAACAAAACAAAACAAAACAAAATAAAACAAAACAACAAAAAACAAACAAACAAACACACAGACACAAAAAAAAACCAACCCCCCCAAAAAACCACCTCCCCCCTCCCAAAAAAAAAGAAACAAAACCAAACCAAACCCAAAAAGACCTCAACCCAACAAAAACAACCTAAAGCAGCAACAACAACAAAAAAAACAGAAAGAAAGTGCCTCTCATTACCCTCCTTGCTGGATAGAAGAAAAACTAATTAAAAAAGCAGCGGGAGAAGGGGGTGTGACACAAAACTGCACTGCACAAAGCATGGTCCCTTTCTTCTTTTTTTGCCAGAAT
>WEIT01025782.1:96498-124671 GCA_013389985.1 Dryoscopus gambensis | reverse complement strand
CCCCCCCCCCCCCCAAAAAATTATTATGCAAGTATTTTCCTAAAGAAATTGGCTTTATCTGCTAAATTGATGTCATTAGCATCCCAGGTTAGACAAGATGTGAGAATGAACAAGTTACTGATGGACGGGCTCTGTCTCTCTCTCTCAGGTCCTGCCTTGCTGGCTGGTGCACAGGGCAATGCGCCAAAGAGGTGAGGAGCTACAAGGGCCATTCCTGTCTCCAGGAATCTGTGAGGCATGGACAACACTGGCACAGAACCTGGGATTGCCTCTACTGCTCCACTGCTTTTCTGTCTCTTTTTCTGTGCTTGGGGAGACAGTTTACTTATGACCACAAGATTTAAAAAACACTTTAATGGTAGGTGGGATTTTTTTTAGCTGAAATAGTTTCAGAGTGGAAGCAATCAAATTTTACAGAGAGTTTTTCCTGTCTTATATCCTCACCTGCTCATAATCCTACTATTACCCGAGGTTTCCTTCTAGAATATTGTTTTTCTTGCATCCACTGCGTCAAGACTATGAACTTACACGGACAGCACCTCGCTCTCCCAGGATGGCTACTCCCTTTTGCAGAAGTCTGGAGACGCGGCCCTGATTCTTTATATTCCTGGTGCCACCCAGTGTTGAAAGACTGGAAGTGGCACTGCAAAGGCGCGCGCTTGGGAAGTCACAGGGGACCGGTGCGTCTGGCACGTGTCCCGCAGCCAGGACCTCAGTGCCACCTATTGTGACCACACGCTGAAGACCAAAATCTTAAACCGTCTTCTTTCACAGACAGCATGACTTCAGTTTCCTCTGACGGAACTAGGCACTTCCAGTAGTATATAGTTCTTCCTCTGAGGTTCTTCCCTTTTCCTGATTAGTACTAAAAGGCAGAGGAAATTTTCACTTGAGTGTTTCAAGGCTCTTGGTCCCACATATTAAGGGGGTGGTATTATCTGTCTCTTTAAGAATGATTTTGGGGATCAGTCACCCCAGACACACTGTTACCCCACTGTGATTAACTACCCTCATACAGATTTTCAGCCAAGAGGAGTAGCGTGGTACCTCCACCACACCATGCAGAGCCTTGCAGACAGATAGGAGATGTGGGTCAGTGCATGTACATTTCAGAGTACTGTGCTGACTGAGTCACTAGAAGAAAGTTTACTCTTTCTTCAGAGATCAGTTGGTATCTTGTTTCTTTAAAGTATGAGAAAATCATCTGACCTAAGAGAGGAGCATAACCATCTGTAAGATTGGTACTGCCCATTTCCCAGATCCCAAATCTATTCCCCACATTTCTCTTCCTTTTTTCATATGGGTCTCAGCTCTTCCAGGGACTATCTGCTTTCAAGGGCCAGGGACTGTGGCAGACCATGACGTACAACAGCATTTAACTGGCCTATTGCCCTGTGATCAGCCAGACCCCACCTTCACTCTCCTTTGTCAAAGGATTCCTGCTCCTCACATAGAATCATAGAGTATCCCGAGTTGGAAGGCTCCCACACCATGTGCCTGAGAGTATTGTCCAAATGCTTCTTGAACTCTAGCAGGCTTAGTGCTGTGTGCCCTTCTCTGGACAATCTGTTTCAGTGCTCAACCACTCTCTGGGTGAAAAACCTTTCCCTTATATCTAACCTAACACCCCATCTCCCCCAACACAGGGATCAGCTGTCTCAAGTTAGCTGCAGAGGTGAAAAAACATGTTGGGGCTTCTGGACCACTGTAAGCATTTTATTCTTGGTTTGCCAGGGCAACATAAGGTCACCCCCTTTCATTCACACTTAACAGCCACAATTTGTTCATAGATTCCCACTCTACTAGCTATCCAACAAGATTTCTTTCCTAGGTCTTCACAGAACAATCCCAAATTTGGTATTACTGAAGGAAGGCATGGTTTTGTCCCATATCTATTTTACTCTCTTAGAGATTGTTACATAGTGGTGACAGAATTTAGAGTGGTTCTTTTACTGTGTTTTACAATACTTTCTCCCTCTTTCGTTTGTGCTGATTTTGACACAAGCATGTCTCAGCAGTAACTCGCTGCACTGCCACCAGGCAGTCTGACAGAATTCATAAGCCTAGATTTGCCATCCAAAACCCGGGGCAAATGAACAGTCATGGGTTACAAGGAGTGGATTTGACTGAAATGCCTTACATGCAGTTTGTTACTGTGTGGACACTGGCATAAACTCTCAGCTGCAGAAAGGCCTTTTCCAGTCCTAGTTCCCAGAAGGATGCCAGCAGCAGTATGAAGCAGAAATAAATCAATCAGCCAGCCAGTCTATAAGTGCATTGCATAACCAGGTAAACAAAGAAGGACTAGACACCCTAAAGCACTATTTTCCCCTAGTCAGGCCAAGCCATTCCAGAGAATCAATAGGGGGTTTAGGAAAGGTCACTGACTGCCTGGATAAATCTCATCAAAAAGCAACAACCAAACAGCAGTGGCTCCCTAAGAAGAGAAAGGAATGGTCTTTCAGGGAATAAACCCAAAATTACAAAGGTGCAGTGAACAAGTATTTAGCATAAATACTATAAACTAAGGAAATGTTGTAGAAGAGGAGGATATTCAAAGCACTGGTCTTTTTTCTTGGTTTCTTACAGATGCAGAGGTCTCTATTCTCTTTTGGCACATAGGAGAGGAGTTCTGGAAGAAAATGCTGATCTAACTTGATGGATGCAAGTATGGATGTAAAGTATTAGCTCCTCCCTGAGGAGAAGGACTTGAGGGCATTGGTTGATGTGAAGCTCAGCATGAGCCAGCTACATGCACTGACAGCCCAGAGAGTCAAAAGTTTCCTGGGCTGCATGGACAGGTGCACAGCCAGCAGGGTGAGGAAGCCTCTACTCTGCTCTCATGAGACCCCACCTGGAGTATTGTGTCCAGCTCTGGGATCCTCAGCATAAGAAAAACATGGAGCTGTTGGAGCAAGGCCAGAGGATGGACACAAAAATTATCAGAGAAACAGAATTTCTCTTCTTTTAGAAAAGGCTGAGACAGTTGAGGCTGTTCACCTGGAGAAGAAAAGGCTGCAGGGAGACCTTCAAATGGGGCTTACAGGGGAGATGGAGAGGTACTTTTTGCAAAGACATGTACTGTTAGGACAAGGGGCAATGGCTCTAATCTGAATAGCATAAGTTTGGATTAGGTAATAGAAGGAAATTATTCACTGTCTAAGTGGTGAGGCACAGGCACAGGTTGCCTAGAGAAGCTGTGGATGCCCCATCCCTGGAAGAGTTCAAAGCCAGGTTGGATGTGACTGAGCAATCTGGTCCAGTGGAAGGCGCCCCTGACCATGGCAGAAGTGTTGGAACTAGATGATCTTTTAGGTCTCTTCCAACCCAAACTAGTCTATGATTCTTTGAGCTAAAACCAATGCACCAAAAGTGCTCAGTACATCTTTGTTACCTTGTTAAACATTTGGATTTTAATAAAAAGGTTATGGTAGCAACAGCCAAAGTCTTTAACAACTCTATAGCCATGAAAACAGGAGTTAGTATGGGTAAATATGTCCAAACAGATGGCTTTTATTTAGGAAGATAAGTGGGATCCCCCACATTCTCTTTATTAGCAACGTTGTATAAGTAAACAAGTAATTAACAGCAAATTACTGGAGTAGACAGTAAGCACCTGAGGATAAATTGCTCTAAGTGACAAATAACCTTCACAGAGACACATTAAATTAATTGAGGTAATTGGGTTACTCAGACATAAAAGAGGACTGTAATTTTTGTTTGGGACAAAGGGGTTCTTACCTTGTTGCCCTGTGACTGTCTGTCAAACTGAGGTTCAGGCGGAAGTATTTTTGGCAGTACTCACTGAAACACTGATGACATTTGAATAAGGTCCTTGTATGAAACTTCTGAAGTTTTCATATGAGGAAAGTCTTGGTCCATATTGAGTAACTGATAAGTTGCTTGCTGCCCTTTGCCAGCAGGGGCTCACTTGCTTTTGGCAACCTGCAGGAGGGAGACAGCACTATGTATGTCTGTGCCGGCTAATGGCTCCCTGCAGAAAAACTCACTGAGCTTTTAGGCTCACAAATCGTTGCACTTTCTCAGTCTGAAACCATGAGGTAGCTCAGCATGTCCCAGGCTACCTATGGACCAGCTGTGTAGATCTGATTAACACCATCTGGAAGGACCCGCGCTGGGCAGCCTCAGCAGTAACCACTTACTCTGTTCTTCAGGGAAAAGTAGTGTGCAGTCACTTAGATTTGTGCAGTCATTTAGGACCAAACATGGAGAAATATTAGCTATGCTGTAAATCCCAATGACAAAAGAAATATTTACCTAAGTATATAACATAAACATAGTCTGTGTACCCTCGAAATGACCTGCTCTTTGAAAAGGTTTTGTATTTTGCCATCAGAAAAAGATCATCACTGAGAAACTGAAAATGCCCTACAGGAAGGAAAAGGATCATTGGTCAGTAGTAAATGTAGACATAGAATAATTCAGATTATAACAGAGGAGGAAAAAAATTTCACTTTCCACCTGATCTATTCTTAATATGTCAAAAAGATTTAACAGAGTCTTTAGATACATGAAATACTTAAGACCTTATTTCTCTTTCTTAAGAAAGAAAGATTACTGAGGAGATGCAGCCAGGGGAGCGTGCCACACTAAGACAATAACCTTTGCTAAAATACTTGGGAGAACAGAACTGCAGTTTGAACTCTGTCCATTGAAAATTAAAGGTTAAAGGTTTATTTCCCGTATTATGCATGGTAAGAAAAGAGAACAACTTGTGTTGATATTCACAGAGCTAAAAAATAGCTTGCAGAATTAGAATTTGAGACTTCTCTAAGTTTTATGGTAGTGAGGAAAAATCTGTATGGCTAAAGACTAAGCATAGCTCTTAGGTCTTTGGATGCGTAAATAAGTTGCACTCACAGTTTATCAGATTAATATCTCAATTTGGCATATGCATTTTGCTGATTTCATTCTGAAAATTTTGCAAAACTTTAAGTAGTGTTGCAAAGCACAAAATCAGTGAGGAATCAGGAGAGAAAATACAGACAACTAAATAAACTTCTGAACAAGCTGTGAAAATTTTGCATCACAGACTCCATGAGGTCTTTCAGAAATGGCACCTAAGTGTCACTATTTGAGCTCTTCTCTTCTACTGCTTGAGAGGTGCCTTAGTGCACACAAATGTATGTACTGCGGCATTACCTGCATGTGCTGTCAGTCTCCCAAAAGCAAGGTGCCACAAATCAGATGCAGGGATGTTTAACTCCATCTTCCAACCTTAACCAAAGGAGGCAAGAGACTCAAGAATTAAAATGTCTTCTGTGCCTACCGTGTAACCCCCACACAACCTCCCTGTACAGCTGTGCTATGGGGTGATGGAAAACCTCTACTTTCCTTCTGCAGATGATGCCCCTGAACAGAGAAAGCATCTGCAGATGCTTTGGCTTGCTTTCAGCCTTTTTAACCAAATCCTGTCATTGTTTAGCACACATCCATTTTGTGCATCACTTGGAAGTGCAGTGCCTGGTGGCCTGAGGCATAATTTCTAATTTGTAAAAAAAACATTCAGCATAAGCACCATACGATAATTAATCAGTGGTCATTAAAGCAAGAGATGGCCATGATGTCTCTGATGTTTATTAAAGCCTTTCAATGGTATTTTAATCACAGTATTGCCATGGCAGGGTTTCCTTTTATTTAAAACAAATGTTGTACCTTGCAAAATGCTTTATGGTGGGGTTTTTTCCCAGATTCCTGGGAGTCATTCCTAATGATTCTTTCTGTCCCTTAGTGATAAAATGAAAGCAGCACCAGGATTAAAATAGTACCTAGATCAGGAACCTCACAGATCTTAAATGCGAATGTTTGGGTTGGCTTAAGCTTTGGTCCAGACATCAGGCAGCATTACTACACCAGAACATTCACTCCCCAGAAAATGCAACAGGACTAAGGGTCTCTGAAATAAGAAGACACAAAGTAAAATAAGAAAATAAAAGAAAGGGAGGAGAGGAACAAAATCTACCACCTCATGGAGCAAAAAAAACCCCATTTGATTTTCCAGAAGTACAAACTCATTATTTAAAGTACAGTGATTTTGAAGTCTATACTTACATCAAATCAAGTAGGATTTGATTTTTTTTTATGAGGAAAACAAAGTGTTATCCTGCTGCATGTTTCAATGTTTTGAACATGAGTCTCTAAGGTCCATTTTCAAGACACATCTGGGGATTTCGGAACAGAGCCTCAATGATATTTAGGTATAAAATTTTGACTGAAATCAACAGTGAAGGGAAAGGGAAAGAAGCTGAGCAGCTGGCTGTAGTGATTCCTGAACCCTTTCAAAGACTGGTGGGAGTAACAGGGGCCTGAGAACTGTGGATTTTAGACCCAGCTCCTGCCTGGTGATGACGGAATATTTAAGATGTCTGTGGTGCATGGAGCAAGAGCTGGGTTATTCAAGAGAGCAGAGAGTATTTCCCTTTAGGAGGCCTTAGATTCACACAACAGAATGTGGACATAGACATGAGTTAATACCTCTTCATTGCTAAATCAAAGCAGTTGCTCTCCATCAAGAGATAAAACATATCCACAAGACCAACTTTAGCTCATGACCTATCATGGCATGCTAGTACTCTCTAGGTTTCTAACATGGCGTAGCAGAGTAAGATGTTAACTGCAGTGGCAAGCTAAGGGAAAGGCTAAGGGGAAGGTTTAGAAACATATCAAAACATAGATATATATACTTTCTACACATAAACTTCCACCTTCATGCATTCTTCTTTTTTTTTCAAGCCTTCCCTGATCTAATTTTTCTTTTGGCACTACAGCATCTGAATTTTACAGGTTAACCTACATGTATGTCTCTCACAGACATCATATCATCTTCAGCACTTTTGGCATTATAGCAGCATTACTTTACAGCTTGAAATTTATGCTTGGTTTCTACTCAAAGCAATCCTCCTGAGTAAGTCCAAGAATTGTAACTTTACAGAAATGCCATGAATTCAGGCCAAACTTTTTTCTATCAAGCAAAATCACTTTAATCTTTTCTTGGGAAAACTATAGCTGCTGCATATGTCATCCTATTCACAATTCATTACTTAAACTGAATGATAGGGGCCTTGCAAGCAGCTAGTTTCTTCTAGTTATATTTTTCTGCTGAGCTGAAAACCTGTTAAGGGCTGACACCTAAAATGACCCCGTTTTCAAGAAACTCTGTTATTTCAGTCAGCTAATCTGTGTTTGTTGTGTGCTAGTTTTGTCTGGGATAGAATTAATTTTTGCTTTACCTATTAAGCTTCTCTTATATGAACCCAGGAGTTTTCTTCACTTTTACTCTTCCATTTCTCTCCCCCACCCTGGCATGGGAGGAGTGAGTGAGCGGCTGCATGGTGCTTAGCCGCCAGCTAGGTTCAAACCATAACAGTTATTTTTTGTCTCCCAACATGGGGCTCAAAGGGTTCAAGATAATGACAGGTTGGTTTGGAATGTGCTAGACTGAATTTATCACCGTTCTTGCTGTTCAGCTATTGATTGACAGGTTCTAGTGCTTGCCATGGGGCTTGCTTGCCAGGCAATATGTTA
The DNA here is from genome assembly GCA_013389985.1 of Dryoscopus gambensis. Taxonomy (NCBI): domain Eukaryota; kingdom Metazoa; phylum Chordata; class Aves; order Passeriformes; family Malaconotidae; genus Dryoscopus; species Dryoscopus gambensis. The sequence continues at coordinate 117,126 of WEIT01025782.1, read as the reverse complement.
GACCCTAGTGCTCCTTCGTGGCTGCTTTTTCCTTTCACTGTTCACGGTAGTGCTGTGCTGCTTATCATCAGCAGGAGCCCCCTGGACCAGCGCAGGAAAGCCTTGCAAGGAGCTGTGCAAATGCAGTAGTGACCTGGCCCGAGCTGGCTTTAGTGCCCAACTAATCCCATGCAACACACTACCCTCCTGTCCTGAGTGACCACCAAAACAGATGGAGCCCAAACTCATGGATTAAATTAACACAGTGGACATTTGTGGATATTTTACATGCGTTTTGCAGGGGTGGGCCATAGACCAGGGGAATGATATCTGTGCATCAAAGGATGGGAAGGCAGGCGAGTTGTTACTAAGGGTGTATTGGATAGTGTGGGACATGAGCATGACATAAATGGTATGGGTGGAGAATGTGCTGATTCTGGCTGGGTTATAGTTATTTTTTTCCATAATAGCTGGTATGGGCCTATGTTGTGCACTGGTGCTGCAAACAGTGTTGATAATACAGGGATGTTTCAGTTACTGTTGAGCAGAGCTTAAAATAAAGTCAAGGCATTTTCTGTCTCTCACCCCACCTCACCAACAAGGATGCTGGGGGTGCACAAGGGGGCTGGAGGGGATACAGCTGGGACAGCTGGCCCCAGCTGATCTCATGGGTATCCCATACCATATGGCATCATACTCAGCATATAAAATCTAGGGGAAGAAGAAGGAAGGGAGGGATGTTCACAGTGATGGCATTTGTCTCCTCAAGTCACCATTACATGTGATGGAGCCCTGGAGATGGCTGAACACCTGCCTGACCATGGGGAGTGGTGAATGAATTCCTTGCTTTGCTCACTTGTGTGGTTTTTGCTTTACCTATTAAAATGTCAACCCACAAGCTTTCTCACTTTTACTCTTCCAAATGTCTCTCCAGTCCCGATGTGGGGGAGTGAGGGAGTGGTTTTGTGGGACTTAGTTGCTGCCTGAGGTTAAACCACAGCATGTTGCCACATAAATCATTCCCCACAGTATTACTTTTGGTGGTAAAATAAACTGGCAGTTTCTAACAAGATCAGGAGAAAAGATAGCAAACTACTTAATCTCTTTTGTCTCAAGGGGCTGAGACTTTTTTGGATGTACTTGCTTTAATATATAACCAGGACTAAATAACTTTGCTACTTGAAAACCCCATCAGAAGAATTCTTCTCACTTGACCCTTGCCACACGAACATGGACAAAAGGATTATTTAGGCACGAATGATCTGAGTAAATGCAAATTACCTAAAAGTGACAGGTCATTCAGCTGAAGTGCTCGTTGGCTACGACATGTGCTGCTTGGAATAGTGATAGGGACTTCAGCACAGTAACTTGGAATATTTTCCTAGTCTTAAAATTTGGTATAGTGATGAAATTACATTATTGAGATAAGGCAAATGTCAGTTTAATGTTAACTGAGACAACAGTCTCCTAGACAGTGTAGTTTATGATACAGACCCAGGCTTTACACTTGCTTTTTGATGAAGAAACAGGCAAAACATATCTAGTAATATCTGCTGCTTTGTTTTCAGGACCCCTTTATGCAAACAGCTTATTTAATGTGATGCATTGTAATGCCAGTATACGTGGTTCTCATCAGGATTTAGAGCTTCAAACATTGAAAACTCCACAGAGGAATTTTACTTTTCCAGTGCCTTCTTTTGATGAGCTGATTGGTTGGCTTAGGGGGAAAAAAACCCAACAAAAAAACAACAACCAAAAACAAAAACAAAAACAAAAACCCAACAACAACAACAAACAAACAACAACCAAACAGAATGAGGCGTAAGTAACAGGTTTAGAAAAATTTAAACCCTAAACAGTAAATCAAGCAAGTGCTTTAATAGAGTAACACAGATACGTTCAAAGAGAACAGGATAATGCAGTGGGTTTGCTTCAAGCTCAGCATTCTTCCTTTGTCACCCTTGCAGTTGTATAAAGTCAATACTGGCAGCTTTCAACTCTGTTTCTTATAAGGTGTTTTCAGTCACAGACTGGCAGCTCCTCTGCTTTTCCTAAGGAGCCTAGAGATGCCTTTTCTCTGAGTTTGGCTGCCCGGTACAGCAGATCCCATTCTGGCAGAAGGTATTAGAAGTGGTGGTTGTTCTGCCAGAGGGTACCTGTGAATCCTGGGACCAGGAATGGGTCTCGGCAGCCAGGTTTGCATGTGCCTTCCACCACCCATGGGCCCGGGGTTGGGCATTGGCCACTCCACATGTGGGTACGGAGCTCAGAAGTTCAGTGGAGAACTCCAGGATGGGGGCAAGCCTGAGAAGAACAGCATGGAGACCAACCATCCAGTCTGACCTGCCAGTGCTCCGGAGAGAAGCATGAGCTGAACTGAGGGCTGTGGCAGTTTGTCTGCTCAGGGGGGCTGGATAAGGTTGCAATGAGGAAGATCCTCACTGTTCAACAGCTCAATACCTGTGTTACTGTGTGAGCAGAAAGTGTTGGACAGTCACTGCTTGCCCAGGGACTGCAGACCTCTTGAACCTGCTTACACATGTCCTTGGCTCACTGGTATGCCTCTCCCTGACCACCTGAGACACGTTCTCGCTCTGAACATGCTTTCCATGGGAAAGGTGCTCCTCCTGGACAGACAGGGTCCAGCTGCCTTTAAGCTCTGCTGAATTTACAAATGCCTCGTACTTAATTCATCTGCTCTTCTCCCTCAGGTACTGAGAAATTTTCTGTTATTTCTTTCTGAGTCACGTAAGAGGAAATAAACTAAAACCTTGTCCTGCAGTGGCTGGACATGAACTGTGGCTGAGGAGGCAAGGTTTGGACAAACATTGTATCTTCTGTCTTTTTAGCAGGGGGAAAAGTAGAATTTTCCACGCTCACAGAGTTGTACCTTGGTCTGACTCCACACAGTGGTAATGTCAATGGACATTGTGTCCCCTGTGGAGCATCCCAGGCACTCTGAGGCAGAGAACCAGCCAATCGTACCTCAGGACACGGAGGATTCCCTATCCTCTCCCCAGCAGGTAGGAGAGGATCTAAGAGGCAGGGGGGAATGGAGGCAGGTCTCTGCTTGAGGTGACAGGCAAATCCCCTTCCTCTCCCTCCCAGGTGTCCCTATGGAATAGTTATGAGGCTCTGTAAACCAAAGGGCAGGAAAACAATGACATACATGAAAGGCACTCTGGGGGGTTGCCTAGGGTTAGTTAGCACAGTTTAAGGGATGTGATGGGGAGAGATGATGGCTCCGTTTCTGACGGGGACAACAGTGCCAGTAACCTGCCCCTCAGCCTGTTCCTCCAACACATAAATAAAACTCTATGCCCATGTTTAGAGCAGAGAACACATGGGATGTGGGGTAATCCAGCACGCTTGGACTGCAGTACTCCATAGACTGTGACCTTGGTATTTGGCCAGCCATTTTCCCCTTCACTTCAATGAGAAACTCCTTTTCCATTTCCTCCCAGCACAAAGTCTCCTGCATTGGTCAGATTTCCTTTGCATCAACCTTTTTTCTTTTGGATGAACCTGGTGAAGATAAAGACTGACCACACCATAAGCTGCTGCTCAGACAGCTAGATGATGACATCTCCATCCTTGGAGTCACTGAGCACTCAGTTGGCCACGGCTGATGCCAGCCATACTCAGCTGTTGGAGGCCATCAGGGCAGTCTGAGATGAGACTGAGTTCTTCAGCTTCATCCATCCATCCATCCATCCATCCATCCATCCATCCACGGCTTCATGCAGAGCTGCCACAGAACACTAAAGTGTCACTTGAAAGGTAATTGCTGGATGTAGGTCAAGGTGTGCCAGAATAGGCTGACAGATTGGGAAATGGATGAACCTTGGCCTTCACCTATTTCAAGACCTTTCTTTGTAATGAGGTGTAGGTTGAGGAGGAGGAGAAGGAAGAAGAGGGGAGGATGGAAATTTTTATAATCCATCAGAATTCACCCAAGAGGAAACTAAATTCTTCCAATCTCACCCTAGGCAGAAAAGTTTGGTTTTATTAATACATCAAAACTTCCACTTTTTGCTTTGTAACACATTCCCAGCAAAACATAAAGCCATAAATCATAGAGCAGTGGGATGATTGATTTCCCTTAATGAAGGGAGACAGTAGGAGGTGAAGGTAAATCATACAGATGGGCTTGATTTGCGGCTACAAAAGTGATGTCCCAGCCTACATACACAGACAAAACGTACAACTTCCAGTTCTCTCTGCACCATTGCAGCTCAGTCCTGTTATTTACTGCACTCCTATAATCACTGCTGCTCAAACATCCTGCAGATACACCACAATTACTGCCAGCTCTTTTGCTCAGAGGAAACCTTTCTGTTCTGTGGAGGAGGGAAAAACCTTAATGACATTCCTAGTGCTCACCATTGTAGGTCCCTGCTCAGTGTGTTGCAGCTTGCATGGTGAACCACACCACCTTGTCCTGAAACTGATGCTGCTGGACTCAGGAACGAGATGTTGTGGTCCTGAAGACCTCGTACCAGCAGCACCCATTTGTTTATATGAGCTGAGCAGGGGGTCACCAGAGCTCTCTCCCCTGCAGATTCTGCAGTGTCTCCAGGAGCAGCTGGGGATGTAAACCTCTGTCTGCAATCCCAGTCATCATGTTCTTAACTCCTCGGGGCCAGCTGTCTGTGCCCAAGGCCCCTGAGCCCCGCTCTGATACAACCCTTGTGGCTGCGTGGCTGTGGCTTGGGTTGCTGTGGCTATTAGAGTTACCAGAAAGCCTTGGGACATCTGCAGGACAGAGCCAGGAAAGGCCACAAAGGTGACACCACAGGCACACAGGGCAGCTGAGATGGCATCACTACCAGCTCAAGGGGTTGTGAGAAAAGCTCTATCATGGGAAGGTATAAAATGCTCAAGAAGCAAAAAGGGAGGTGAAGTAAGAGAACTCAGCACCATGGAGGATGTGCCCTGGGGCTGCAGAGACCAACTCTTCCCCTGAGGTGGCGGCTGTGCAGCAGCAAAGGGGCTGGGTGCTGAGCGGAGGTGGGTAGCTCACCAGCAAATACAAGCTTTGTTCTGCACGGCTCTGTGTCCTGCTTGCAGCACCTCCTTGCACATGCAAACAGTGACCCCAGGGGGAGGCTCATATCTCTTCGGGGCTCCTGTACTAAGCACCATCAACCAGGTACAAACAAGGCTGCTCCCAGGAAGAAGACAGACTCTCCATCCACAGCAAAGTTTAGGATCTGAGTCATGCAGTATGAGCCTAGCCACAGCAGCCGGTGAACTGCATGGGCAAAAAAGTGCTCCAGGGGAAGCAGAAGAAGCATTTACAGTGCCAGGAGAGCACTAAAGTCAGGACTTATTGAGGCTGCTGGCAATGGGCTTTGTGGAAAGTTGAATCTACATTGACTACTAAAAGTGATAAAGGGAAGGCTAGGAGACAGAATTGCAGATCTAGAAAAAGGAATGATGGATTTTAAATAAGAGACTGAATTACTAAAGAATTGAGGCAGAAACACACATGCTTCTGTGGCAGAGGTCCTCATCCACACCAGGGGGGGAGCAAGCCCAGGCAGGATGTGATAGATGGCTAACAAGAACTAATAAAGCAGACACTGGAGATCAGGATCCAGCTTGGCAACAAGCACCTGTGAGGACAATGGCAAGAGAGACTCAGCAGCATGGATCTGAAGCTTTGGTTTGCCAGAGGATGACTGAGTCCTTGGAAGACCTGTGCGGGCTGTGGCTGCAGCCCTCCGAAATGGATTCCAGAGGGGGATATTGACCCCTGGGCAGGGGAGGGAGGTACGTGGTCTGATCCTAGGCTGGCTCATGTGCAGCTACCAGGTTCTTCCTTCCCCGCTGACCTCTCCTCAGCAAAGCTCTGGAGTCCTGCCCCTCCTCGTGTCCTCGGTCACCACTGGCACAGAGCTGCCACTGAAGAGATGCAGTAGCAGGTTTGACCCAGACCGGAGTCAGAGCCCAGCACAAGCCAGAGCTGTGTGCTGGCTGCTGGGACCCTGTGTGGATACTGCTGCACAGGAGTGGCAGGACTTGCAGGAGCCCTGGGAACGGCTGGGAGTGATCACAACCCCATTGCAGTGCTGTCAAACCTCGTCCCAGTGTCAGCAGCACCGGGGGAAGAAGCTGTGGGAGAACAGCAGGGCCCACTGCAGAGGACTGCAGAGGCACTGCTGCTCTCCCTAACATGGTGCAGGTGTTCAGAAGAAGAGAAAGCTGAGCAAGGACCAGAGGGGGGTGGATTTAATCTAGAATGCAGGTACTGAATACAAGAGCAGTTCTCACACAGGAGGGACTGAGACACCAACGTAATGCTGAGGTTCAAGATTAAACCTGCAATGATGGATGAATTGGTACCAACTGCTCAGGCAATTACTGAACCTGTAAATCAACAGCATTTGACTCAGCTCTAGCTTAAGAGAAAAATCATTCTGGCAGAACAATTTTACCAGGCACAGATAACTAGAAGATGTGAAGAGAAAGAATAAGGTCTGTGAAACAATCCGAGCAGTATAACAATGCCACTAATTGTTTGCTCCATAGAAAAGAAGGTTAATGGAAAAAAGCCGGTATTTCAAAATTGAGGCAAAGGCCAGAACTTTTGAGGAAAGACCAGAACACTGGTGGCAGAAACAGAAGAGGGAATTTCAGCAGATCATGGAGCTGAGGACTGAAAGTGAAAACATAAATGTCGGTAGAGGGGCAAACTTTAGTGCATTTTAAGAACAACAACCCAAATTAACTAAACCACAAGAGCTGGAAAAGGAACAAGCTGTAAAGGCTGACCCAAAAAAAGACCTGATTTTGCCCATAGGGATGCCCACCTGCTCAAAACCTCCAGCTACTCCTGCCCAGACCCATCCGTACTTTATGGCAGGCAACCAGCAACTGAAGCACTGATCACAACAAATTGAATGCAAGTAGTCCCCAATAAGATTTGTCATCAATCTGGGTTCAAGTTTTGAGGAAATGTGCTCACTGGGGCTGGAGAAGGCATTCCAAAGGGAGCACATCACTGTACCAATATTGCTGTCTCCACACCTTTCTAATCTGGGCCACCCATGATGCTGGGGACCTTATCTCCAAAATCCAAGGTGCCACTAAGGTTACAGTGGGCATTAGGGGGTGTTGTATTGCACAAGTGTGGTTAGGTTATTGATATGTTATTGATGGGTTTTGCGCTGGGAACGCTGTGTTGTACAAGTCTGGACTCGTCTCTCGCCTGAGGGGGTGTTGTAACCCCTGAAACCAAACACCTTCACCTGGACTCTGCCCCCTTTTCCCCACATAAATTGTGAAGCCTATTGGTGATGGGCTTTTGCCCGCTCCCCTTCCTCCCTGGGGGGTCAAGAGGGGTCCTCAGGAGGCCCCCGACCTCTTCGCCTCCTGGATTTCGATGGAATAAAGATCTGAGAACGTTATCCCGAGGAGAAGAGCGCCTTCTTTCTTTTACCTAGGTTCTCTCGACACGTGTTGCTCCTGGGGGTCCTGAGCTAGCCCTAGGACCCCTCGGGACCACCACTTTGTCAAGGGGGAGAGTGAAGAGAACCACAAAGCCTACAGCTCTAGGGCCACTGGGCCTGGAAAAGCCATGCCAAAGGGAGCGTGGCACCACACCACTTACTGCCTCTACTACCTTTCTAATAAGGGCCACCCATTGTGTTGGGCCTCATTCTCAGCCAGCACTGCTGTCACAAGTGTTAGGATTAGAATTATGGTTAGGGTTAAGAAAACCACAAAGCCTCCAGCCTCAGATTATGTGGAACACTGGAAAAGGCATGTTAAAGGGAGCAAAGTACTGCACCAACATTGGCCCTGAGATTGTTTACCAGTGGAAAAAGATGGAACTGATGGATATCAAGAAAATCTGCTCCTCTCTCCACAGGGCCATAGGCCCCACCAGGAGCCTGCTTGCATATGGGCTTCCCATGGGATCACAGCCTCCTTCAGGCATCCATCTGCTCCAGGGTGGGGTCCTCCACAGGCTGCAGGTGGACCTCTGCTCCCCCACTGACCTCCATGGGCTGCAGCTGGACAGCCTTCTTCACTGTGGTCTGCACCATGGTGAGCAGGGGAATCTCTGCTCTGGCGCTGGGGCACCTTCTGCCTCTCCTTCTGCACTGGGTGTCTGCAGGGCTGCTCCTCTCGCAGTTTCTCACTCTTCTCTTTGTCTGCAGTTGTGCAGCATTTTTTCCCTTCTTGAAAATGTTATTCCAGAGGCAATTTCCAGAAAATGTGCCACTTCTGCCTCTGCACATGGTGTTTGCTCTGCCTCTATCCATCATAATCTCTTTTGAACATGTATATAGGTATGTATCTAGGGCATATAGAAAAGGGTGTTACACACATCCTGCTGCAGCATGAAAAATCCAGTGAGCCAGAGTGTTCTTTTACACAGCAGTGGCTAGTGGCAAATATTTTAAGAGGTCTACAATTTCCTGTGTCTGGGGACTATCCACAGAAGTCATTTTAATCTGTCTCTTCATGGGAAGGATTCAGAAGCCCTGAGCTTATCCCTGGCTTTCTCCACACTGTCAATAAGCTGTTCACAGCCGTTCTCGCCTTGCCAAAGTCTATCCTGTCTTAAGCCTGGTCTTGTGCTTTCTACTTCAATATGGTCAGTGAACAACTTCATGTATCGAAGGGAAGCTCTGCCACTGATTAACAAAAATTAAATTATAACATTCAGTTCACATTTATTCTGCTATGGTTGCTGGAGTGTTTCTAAATGGGCAAATGTCCCTGTGATCGTGTCATTTGGCTCTCATAATGCCGCAGGCTGAACAAGGGTATAAATATGCAAAAGCTGCTCCATTTTGCTGTTGCGTGGATACTAAGCAGATGGATGGGTGAACGAAACTCATTCTTAGAAAGCCAGTGCCCTTGTCAATACAGACTGCACCCGTCTGTCTCAGTTCTGCACCCAGCTTGGGGAAAAAGAAGGTGAACACCATATTTAAACACTATCACATGTTTCTGAACAGGGTGATAGGATTAACAGTTTGGTGCTCTATTTCCCTTTCTGCAGTGGCACATTCTGAGTCCCACTGGATGATGATCCCCTCTGGAGCACAGAAAGACGCTCTGTCCCCACTTACCTCCCTCCCTCTTCTGAAAAATGCGTACAGCCACCACATGTGCCTATGTTTTACCACAGACCACAGGTGCAGAGGAGTGTCTGGGCCAAGACTGGACCGTCCAGTCACCTTGTTAGGGGCTAGCAGTCTCTTCCACTAGATGCTGAAGGCATTGTTGGCCCAGTCACTGATCACCCCTGTTCAAGCAGTGGGGCCAGACCTTCCTCTAAACCCCTACTGCCCAAAGCAGCCATTCACAAATGGCAGCAGAGACCAGGACTTGGTGCCCATAGCAGTGCCCTGCTGGCGAGGGACTGGAGGTGGTCTGGATTGTGTCTTCCCTGATGAACTGACTCACACTGACCCTCACAGCTTTGTGAGCAGCAGAACCAGGATGTCCCAGCATCCAGCATTTCCCTCTGGGTTCTCTGATGTCTGATAAGACAGGACCTCCTTTTTTCCCCTCCATGAGAAACCAAGTTCTCTAGCTATTTTCACTAAATATGTGCTGATATTTTGGTTTATTTGATTATCTGATAGATCTACTTTCCTGTCCAGTGGGGTTGAAACTGGATCCAAAATTACTAGTGGGAGAAGTACAGAGGGAGAGCACAATGACATGATCCCATAAACCTCACTTCCTGAGAAAATTCAGCCAAGAAACAGTAGACAGTCTGTCTGAACAGACAGCCAAAACTAGTCCTAGTCCTGGTGTGGATCCACTGACCTTGTCTGCTATACCAATCTTCCTCTCACCATCCTGTGTTAAAAAGAAAATACAGGAAAAACCAGTATAACAACCCCAAAGGAAATGCATTCTGAGAAGACAGAAATTTGTCCAAGATAGATGGTGATTTTTTTCTGACTATAGTCCCCTTGAAAATGCAGCTCACCACTCAGATGGAGTAATCAGGACAAGCATCCTGAGGGAGCTCTGCCAGCAAGAACCAGAGTAGAGTGTGCTCCCATGGCCAGATCAGCTCCAGAATTCAGGTGCTGCCTCCCTGGGAATCAGCAGGAACTCAGGACAGGCATCCAGCTAAGTTTCAGCTCTAAGCACATGCTCCATGGCCTGGGTGTCTTCATCAGCATCCCCCACCCACAGATCTGACCAAGAAGGACTTAATGAGGCATGTTCACAAAACTGGGAAACCCAAGCAAAGGAGTGAGCAGGCCGTTATTTTTCCACCAAGGCCAAGTGTCACTTTTAGGGGAAAAAAAAATAGACTTTTTTGTGATGTTCTTACTTCCAGTTAAAAAGCAAAAGAAAAAGGACAAAAAAAGAGAGACAGGCAATCACCAATGATATGAAGTTTAACAAGGGCAAGTGCTGAATTCTGCATCTGGGATGGAGCAACACTGGATGTATGGACAGACTGGGGAATGAGATGCTGGAGAGCAGCGCTGCGGAAGGACACCTGGGGGCCCTGGTCAGTGGGGAATTGAACACGAGTCAGCAGTGCCCTGGCAGCCAGGAGGGCCAAGCGTGTCCTGGGGGCATCAGGCACAGCATCGCCAGCCGGGCAAGGGAGGGGATTGTCCCCTCTGCTCTGCACTGGGGCGGCCTCACCTCCAGTGCTGGGGGCAGTTCTGGGTGCCACATCAGTAGTGACTGACCATCACTCCTTTGGTTTCTTCCCTTGCCTACACACAAACATGGTAAGTCCTTGTTCCTAACTTGCAGGCACTTGCTGACAGGCACTTACAGACCACCAGAGATCCAGGACTTCCAGCTGTGGAATGCTGAGTTCTACTACGCAGATGCTACTCCTCTTACAAGGAAAACGAGATGTGCGCCTGGGAGCTGGCTTGTCTGAAACCCACCAACAAGAACCAAATCACTCCAAGGCAGGTAATTAACTATGGCTCATTCCCAAAGGCAGGGCATCATTATCATATTCTAGAGTTACAGTTGTCATTTAATCACCTTTTTGCGGAAGATGGGGGAATTTGTGCGCAATAGGCACTTTCAGTAACTATTTGCTTCAGTTTAAAGCAATGAATGCTCAAATCACTGGTATTGAGCTGTTATAAACAGACAGAAAGGCACAAGAGACATTACTATAATAAATATTCAGCAAGTGTCTGTAGAATAAAAGTATACACAAAATTGCTCCATTTCATGGTTAAATTAGAAGGCACAGACGAGCACAAATCCTTTCTTCTTATATTGCTTCTGAGGGAATTTATTTTATAACTTTCAGTTATTTTGTTTCTTCTCAAGCTTTCAGTTTGGCAGCTCAGAGGGGATGCAGGACCATGGCCTATGTGGCAACAGGTCCAGCTCTGCCTTCGGCACTGGGAACTAGGTACCAGTCTCACACCAGCTCCTTCCCTGACTCCCCTATCAGGGGGCTGCTCTGCCCTGGGGGGCACAGGAGCATATGACACCTCAGAGAAAATCCAGCCACTGGAGATGGGGTAGAGCCACCAGGGCTAAAAGTCCAATGTAGTCCTGCCTTGATATTTGGTGTGCCTTCAAATCTGGGCATCTACCATGCCCCACATCACACAGAACTCTGCAGAGCTCACCCCTTTCTTCCTAGGCATCAATCATGTGGAAACTACTGAAGGGCAAGTGTGCTTTTAGTGAGTAGGGAGTGCCATGGCTGTGTAATGCTGCAGACAGCTACAGATGTGGGTTTCTTTTCCCTCTCCCAGCCTCCTATGCCTTGATTATGCAGAATAATCACAATGGTTTCTTTTCCTGGTGCCTCTATGAGCTTAAGCATAGGCAGCTATTCCAAATCATGCTGTGATATGTGGGGGAAGTGGTAAATCCCATACCCACTGTGGGCACAGGAGAGGAGAGTGGGACTGAGCAGGTCACCCTGGCCTGTGCAACATGGCCCAGCCCTGCTGCAATTTGCCATCATGTGCTGACACTGACCCGTGTTCAGTCACTGCACCCTCAAATAGTCATGGGTAACCCCAAACCCCGAGGAGCAAAGTCTCTGCCAGGACACAGCAGGCAGGGGAGGCAAACAACATCACCCACACTTTGAGCTGTCAAGTCTAACCAATCCCAAAAATTAACTGTGCCTTTCCTCTTCCTATTGCTTGTGCTAACAGAAGGCACTAACTGACCTTGCAGCTTTTTTTCAGAAATTCAACTATTACTCACTGTGTGTGTTCCTGAAACATGCACTTGCTGTCTTTCCAGAAATCTGTGCATCTTCTTGCTTACATGGAGTAGTACTACTGCTACGAACTCTGCAGAGCCAGGAAACACCCACTGTGTCCTTCTCCCTGAAATTTAAACTGTTTCATTTCTGCCTCATGTGGGGCCACTTTCATGACCAGCAAATATGTTTTCCTACTTCTTAAAACATAGTTTCAAGAATGTAGTCAATGTTCAAAGCCCTAATTTGACAGCTGTACCCTGCAGTACAACCTTTCTTTTCCAAAGATGTCAGAAAATGTCTGTAATTCCAAGGAAGGAAGATGACCCCAGTAACATTTGAAATGTGCCCATGCTGCAGACAGAGGTGTCAGTGATTTAGAGAATTAACTGGTCAGTTTTATGAGGTTAATGCCAGTAATATGATTCCCAAAAGACTGTATATCATCAAAGGAGAATTCTGTTTTTAAATGCAGACATAGAGCAAAATTAGAATCACAAAATAATTTAGACTGCAGTGCACCTCTGCTGGTCATGTAGTCCAATGTTCACTCAAAGCAGAGACAACTTCAAAATAACATTAAGTGGTCCAGGGCTTTCCAAGTTTGTTTATTTTCAGTGAGCAATTTTTGTCTCTTCTATCCTCTGACCCTGAAATTACTATTTCACATCTTGGCTAACACCTCTGCAGGCACAGGAGCACTGCACAGGTCTGTGGACTTCAGTACTCTCCCTCCCCTCCATCTGCAGCATCTGCATTGGCACATCTCAACCATCTCCTCTCCTCTCCTCTCCTCTCCCATCCTATCCTACATCCTATTCTATCCTATCCTATCTCCTATCCTATTTCCTATCCTATCCTATCCTATCCTATCCTATCCTATCTCCTATCCTATCCTATCCTATCCTATCCTATCCTATCCTATCCTATCCTATCCTATCCTATCCTCTCCTGCCGCTAGGGAGAGCTTGATAACCTGAGCAAACCCTGTCTGAAACCGCGGCCAGCAGTACTCTCACAGCCCGCTAGACGGAGCCGTCCTAAAGGCGTAAACCTTTAGCGTTAGACTCCAATTCTGCTTTTTTTGTGGAAGATGCCCTGCAAGTGCCCCGGGGACCGGCGGTGTGCTGCGGGAACAGCGCCCGGGGCCGCAGGAAGACCCCGTTTGCCGGGCCTCTGCCCGGAGATGCCCACCCGAACCCGCAGCTGTCCGGCCACAGGCACCACTGCAGGCCCGGGGGTCCCGGGGTGCCCCGGTCAGTCCCGTGCAGCCGCGAATGGACGCAGCCAGGCACGTGTCCTTGCGGAGTGGCAAGTCACAGCAAAAAAAGTCACACCAAAGTGGCAAGTCACACCAAATGAGCAAAATTTCCACGGAAGTGCTGGTCTCTTTATTTCCTCACCCAGATGCACTTGCGCGCCATGGCCAGGAGCACAATCACTCCCAAAGCTTGCGAGCACAAACCCCTTGGCGAGTGCAGAGCTCAGCCCTGTGCACAGTCCAGCCCGCGGCCCAGGGGAAGCCAGTACAGCAGCTCCAGGAAATACCCAATCTTTCCACCTGCTATGCACCTCCTGGGGCCTTATCCCATCTCCCCTTGACTGGTGAAATGCTCTCCCTCCTCACAGAGGGCCTGGCTCCAGGGTAAGGAAAGGATTTCGCATCATCCTGACAGTGTCTCAGAGCTGCAAGCACATGAAACATGGTTGTCAACATGGTTACCACTTCACGCCAGGTATTTCCCACTTCTCACCAAACAGGCATGCTGAGATGTACCACAACCCTGCCCAAATTAAGGCCCTGCTCCTTTCTCCCTGAACCTGACTGTTTGGAGGGGCTGTGCTTTCTGGGATGTATCACAAATCCTTTTCAATGGCAAGTGGCTGTGCCACTGCCACAAGGCATCCCTAGAGATGTGCTGCCCTAGGAAAGCGTCACTTAACCGGAGAGCACGCCTGAGGAGGAAAACACAAGGGTTAGTCACCCAAATTGCTACTTCCATGAGGCACAGGTAATTTCTAGACCCTCAGAAAAGGCGTCATCATCACTGCCAGTGAAATCTCCTGAAGCAGGAATTGGGGAGTCATTTCCAAGGAAATGCTGCAGTTTACTCACTGGATTATCTCTTTTTGCTCGTATTTGGCACTCTAAGAAAATATGTGCCATTCACAGAAAGCTTCATCAAGTTACATTATATTTGTATGCTTCTATGGGATGTGTCTTGCATTTCTATAATTATGCAATTCACAGAAAAAACTGTTATGTTCTATACCACCATCCCAGTTAGAGTGACTTAAAAACTCCTAGGTGTTTGACTGCTTGGCTTTTTTTAACATGACACAAGCAGAGGTGGAAACACAATGATCCAGTGAGTTAGAACATGGGGTTCAATCTCAGTATCAGATCTTCACAGCAGTTTCAACAGAAAACCTCTTTTAAGTCTCTTCCAGTCCAGATTAAAACGTCACCTCATGTCTAAGGAGGAGCCAGCGCAGCTCACAGCTTTTGCTCAGACAAGGCACAGCCACCTAACATGGCTCCCAGATAGGGCACTGACAAGGCTGTGTTTCCTGGCTTCAGCCAATATGTTCCCCTTGTTTTTCCACTCTTCCCCTCTGATTTTCCTTAGTCTAGGAGCAGCTACAACCAAGATACTCCAAGCTTCTGTGTGAACCAACCCTACAAGAAATGGCATTGCAGGGCACACAGCTTACAAGGCAGAGGAAGAAGAAAACCTTTTTGCTTAGCTGAGGAGCTATCAGTTCACATCCCCTTGGGCAGATGATTCAAAGTGAACTTGGGTCTTACCCAGAGGAACTCAGAGATTGTAAATAGGAGACCACCTCATCATCAGCCCTGAAACTGCTTTTCAGGGAAACCATTTTGCAAATTGGGTCATACCCACTAATAGCCTGGTGATGACCAACACTGCGCTGTTGCAAATGAAGCATTCAACAAAAGCAGTTCAGCCAGTGCTACTGACAGGTCCAAACGGAAGATCAGGGCCTGAGGCTTTGTCTAAAATCAAAACTTTCTGTAATTTAATGGAATTCAATTAACAAAGCAAATTAATTAAACCAGTGCAAATGCCTGAGCAGGCTATCTAAATCTGCTGTGCCTTAAGGCTTATTTACAAACAGTTTTGTGCTGCATTGACAATTCCTGTATAGCTTCTTTATATCAGTGTAACTCATCTGTGGAGAGACCTCATTATATCACACCAGGGGATGCCCTGATTTAGCTAGAGCAATTTCCAAACAGAGGTAGTGAAAACAATACAAGCATTGTGTGTGTGAATTCAAACAACTACCCAATTGATTTAAGCTAAACTGGGTTTAGATAAAGTTAAGCTGTCCCTACAATATTGTGTTAGTTGTAAATCACTGCATATGCTTTCACCTTCTCCAGAGGAGAAACAAATGGTCTCATTAGTAAGTGAGACTAGGACAAGACATGCGTTAGCTGTAAGCTGCCGTGAGCAGGCTCTGAACGCAGCTGATGTGTTAGCTGAGGATGAGTGTCATCAGCACAGCGTGCTCACGGCACAAATGTACCGAGAACACGGCCAGTCCTGCATGTCTCCTGATTTTAAATCATCTGCATACTCAAGCCACTTGCAGTTCATTGCTGAAAGGCATTATCATCAAGCAGCAGCACCTCTTATCTTTCCTCCCCTGGGGCATCACTCCACCATCACATGCTAATAGCCATAAGCCACTTTTCATCCAGCACAACCAGGTAGCAAGATTAATGCAGGATCTTGTCTGCTTTAATGTACTCAGCTTCTTCCAGAACAGCCACAAGCTAAATGTGCCTGAGTGGTTTTGGCACCAGAGCTATGAGATTTTCTTCTTAATCACCACATGACTGCATTTCCCAGGAAGCTACCTGCCTACAGTGAAGGGCTGCATAGCTGCCTTGCTTCTGGAGAAATTGGGAACTACATAAAATCGGTGTTTATGGAACAGTTTGTTGGCTTCTCTTGACTTAACTTGAGTGCCAGACATCAGGCTTTTGCTCCTGGTTCTGTCACCAGCCCTCTGTATGGTCCTAACCCCTTCTGTGACTTGGCTCCTCTTCTGCCGCTTTGTCCCTCCTGTATGTGGAAGTCACAAATGTTTTGGGGCAGGAACCAACACTTCATTCTAAGAGGTTTTCAAGCCTCAACTGGATGAAGCCCTGAGCAGCCTGGTCTGATCTCAGAGCCAACTGCTGTGAGCAGGAGGTTGGAGCGGAGACCTCACAAGCTCTCTCCCAACGTGAGTTATACTGTGGTGCTGTGATTCACAGCAAATAGCACATAGAATTGGTGTGGGTTTGGGGAAAAGGGTATGGAAAAGGCTTCAAAGAAAAAATATTTTTGGTGGTCACATCATCCTTACTACAGGAGAAAAAAGTATTTTCTCCATTCTTAAATATATGGAATTCATCAAATTAAAAGGGAAAGTCTACCTGAACATTCAACGTAGTATTTATCTCATGGAGAGCTTTGGGAAGCAATAGTAAATGAACAATAAATTCTGTCTTCTGGGAGTTCCGGCCAAAGCTTTCAGCCTTGTCTGTAAGAGTTTTAGCTTGTCTGTACAAAACCAGAAAAATTAAACTACAGCTACTTTGGCTAAGTGTAGATTAGGCCATGGAAGTTTGAAATTAAACCAGTATAAATGAAATCATCGTGAAGGTCCAAGGTTAGCTCCTGTACACAGCCTCCTTCTTAACACAATCAATTCATTTCCTCTGAAGACTCAGAAGAATAGTATCAGTAACCACAGCAACACTGAAACGTAAGTATCATTTTTAGCTCCGTGATGTAGGCTGCACAAAATAAGAGAACACAGTTTGAAAGTTTTCATCACAACCTACTTTATTTTTTTTATATTTTTTTGTTATATTAATAACAAAACCTGTATCTGGGATTTTTTTAATCATTCTTAAAATTTTCATTGGCAGATGATTGGTTTACGTTGATTGTAGTTCGCAGTGAGGAAGTCAATGAAGCCTCAGCTTTTCTGCCTCCCAAGGCATTCTTCTCAGCACTGAAGAGATAAATTTGGTCACTTGTCCTTATCCTTTCTGGACCCAAAGCAGAGTTTGAAACCCCTGTTGCAAACCATGGAAGAGGCCCAAATGGTATTTTTGAGCATCACACCAACCAGCCCAATGGATCTCAAATATCTAAATCAGTGGCTTCCCTCCTGCAGCTGGAGGACAGCCTAGGCTCATGCATGAGAGCTTGTCCTGTGGGCCCTGCAGCATCAGGATACGTTCAATCAGCCCTCAGCACTGGGGGCCCCTGCACCATGTCCCCATAGTGCCTGGGGCATGACTGGCCCTGCCCAGGACAGCACCCACCTGAGAGGAGACTTCACAGCAGGACGCTCATCACAGCCACCTCTACACCTCAGGTACACCAACTCACTGGACACACTGACTCCAGGAGATCAACGTGAGCCTTGAGAGCTATAATGACCCTTCATTCAGAGGGGTACAGGCTACCAGAGAAGGTTGCAGCACAAACCTCCATCTCGAGTGGAGCTGCAGAGGTGATGGAGTTTTACAGTTCCAGAGGCACCCCTGCAGGGCACTTCCCTGTCCTGAGATATGGGATATATCCATGTACACTTCTTATTGAGATACCTGCACAGGTCAACTTTTAAGATTACTGTATTAACCTTCAGGAACCTAAATAGAAGCCAAATAATTTATCAGCAGTCCTGGCTAACCAGGGAGGTCCCAGGTGACTGGTAGTTGGCAAGTGTGACACCCACCTCTGTGGAGGATCAAAAGGAGGATCTGGGGAACTACAAGCCTGTCAGCCTGGCCTCGGTGCTGTGGAAGGTCATGGAACAGATCATCCTGAGTGACATCACATGTCACTTTCAAGACAACAAGAGGATCAGGTCCAGAAAGCATGGGTTTGTGAAAGGCAAGTCCTTCTTGAACAAACTTCTGCTGCAAAGTGACTTCTACTGCTTAGTGGATAGGGGAAAAGCTATGGTTGTTGTCTACCTGGACTTCAGTAAAGCCTTTGAAACTGTTTCCCTCAGCATTCTCCTGGAGAAGCTGGCTGCTCACAGCTTGGGTGGGTGTACTGTTCACTGGGTAAAAAACTGTCTGGATGGCCAAGCCCAGAAAGTGATGGGGGATGGAGTTACATCCAGCTGAGGGCCGGTCACAAGTGGTGTTACCCAAGCATCAGTTTTACAGCCAGCTCTGTTAAACTTCTTCACTGATGACCTGAATCAAGAGCCCCCTCAGTCAGTTTGCAGATGACACTAAGTTTGGCAGGAGTGTTGATCTGCTGGAGGGCAGGAAGGCTCTGCAGAGGGATCTGGGCAGGCTGGATCAAAGGGCCAAGGCCAGTTGTATGAGGCTCAACAAGGCCAAGTGCTGGGTCCTGCCCTTGGATCACAACAACCCCAGGCAGCGCTACAGGCTGGGGGTAGTGCCTGGAAAGCTGCCTGGTGGAAAAGGACCTGGGGGTGCTGGTCAACAGCAGCTGAACATGAGCCAGTGTGCTCAGGTGGCCAAGAAGGCCGATGGCATCCTGGCCTGGATCAGCAGTGGTGTGGCCAGCAGGACCAGGGCAGTGACTGCTCCCCCTGTACTCAGCACGGCTGAGGCCACACCTCCAATCCTGTGTTCAGTTCTGGGCCCCTCACTGCAAGAAAGACATTGAGGGGCTGGAGCGTGTCCAGAGAAGGGCAGCGGAGCTGGGGAAGGGTCTGGAGCACAAGTCCTGTGAGGAGCAGCTGAGGGAGCTGGGGGTGTTTAGCCTGGAGAAAAGGAGGCTCAGGGGGACCTTATCCCTCTCTACAGCTGCTTGAAAGGAGGGTGTAGCCAGGTGAGGTTGGCCTCTCCTCCCAGGTAACAAGTGATAGGATTAAAGGAAATGGCCTCAGGTTGCACCAGGGGAGGTTTAGATTGGATAACAGGGAAAATTTCTTCATGAAAAGGGTTGTCAAGCTCTGGAATAGGCTGCCCAGGGAAGCAGTGGCATCACCATCCTCGGAGGTATTTAAAAGATACATAGATGTGGCACTTAGGGACATGGTTTAGTGCTGGACTTGGCAGTGTTCGTTTTATAGTCAGACTTGATGATCTTAAAGGCCTTTTCCAACCTGAACAATTCTATGAATCTGTGGATTCTATGGAAAGTTTCTTTTTTTAGCCAAATACATTAGAAGAAAAAAATAGAAACACCAGTATTGACAGTGCAGAATCACTTTCACTGAAAGACTTGACAGGAAAAGAAGAAACTGAATGAAATCCTATGAGGTCCTGACATACTGCTGCTTTTATGCAATGAAGAGTCATTTATTTCATTTATCACATGTCACTCTAGAAGGAAGTGCTATTACATAAAAGTACAGCTATGAACTTCCTCAAAATACTTGTCTGATACCTTCCCACCTCCAGCAAGAGATTTAATAACTCCCACAAAGATTCGAAAGTCTTTGAATACCTCTGTATCCATGTCTTCATTTTTCCCTAGTTTTAAATGAGTTATTAATCCATGAGCAAATGTGTTCTTTGATCCTTGGCAACTTAGGATTTTTGAAGGGTCTTTTGTGTTGCATCTTCCTGAAAGCCTTCTGGAAACCCAAGTATATGAACCAGATTGCCTTAGCTCCCACAATAATTTTTTAAGGATGGCCTTACCTCAATCTTGAACCACAGCAGTTTGATGGTGGGTTTTTTTCTTGGTCTTCCTACTACTGAGAGGGATCGTGCATTTGTTCAAATCTGTGGTATTTTCAGACAGTCCTTATGTCACCTGTGAACACTTCACCCTTTCATTTGTTTCCTTTCAAATCTAATTATTTTTATATTGTTTTTTGTTGCTTTAGGGTTTTTTTAATTGAACATCATGGCTTTGACCACGATGTAGGATTTTAAACTCAGGCCTGTGCACATCTCCATTTTCAGTAGAGAGCTTCTGTTTCACCTGCTTTTTCTCTGACTAGCTCCTCTATGGTGCAGTTTACAAATACAATCATACTGCACATACTTAGTTTATATAAAGAAGCTCATGTACCTCACTGGGTTTCCTGCGTTTGTCATCATTATAGTCATTCTAGCCATCCATCCTGGACTAAAGTATAGTTTTAGAACTGCATTTTTGGTATTTAGGTCTGGAGCTCTTATGCATGGTGACTTTGTGTTTTGAGTCAATGACTTCAACTAATTACCTGATTTGACTTCATGTCTTCTTTAATATACAGCAGCACTGTTAGAACTGGGCAGCCACTCTTTTTAATTTTTTTTTCATTTTTCTTTTTGTTTTGTAATGATTTTTCCCTAATTGTTACAATATTCCAATAATTATTGTTTTCCTTTCCAGTTCTGAGGTGTCTGCTATGTCAACTTTCAAATTTAAAATCAAACATACCTGTTCCATGATTTCAGCTTTTAGACTTCTAGTATTTCAGGGAAGAACACCCTTCTTGATACAATT
>WEIT01025782.1:71310-96456 GCA_013389985.1 Dryoscopus gambensis | reverse complement strand
TGTGTGTGTGTGTGTGTTGTCATAGGTACATGCACCTTGTTTAAACAGGAATTTTTTTTCTCAGAATAACCTTCACTGTTTCTCTCCTGGGCTATCAGCCTCTACACTGCCATTCATCTGAAGATGCTGTTTTTCATGCCCTTGTGCCAGAGGACATGCTTTTCAGATGCTATAGCTCTTTGCTTTCTCACAGTTGTTTATTAATCTCCCATACAACATTTTCCACTTTGAATACCACCTTCCATTTCTGGCATTTCTTAATGTAGAACCCACATTTTCAAAAGTTTCCCATGTGTGTGAATCCTGCATGACTTCTTTTTCTCATTTTCTAAATCACAACCAGAGACTGATTTTCAGTCTTTCTGTACTGACATGTGGCACTGGGAGCATTTCAGCAAAGAGAGCCATGGGAAAAGGCAGACCACTGTGCAGCCACTCCTTAAAAGTTTAGGTAAAGATCTACAATATCTCCCGCTGTTGCATTTAGCTTGCATCAAAAACCCAGTTATCTACATGCTGGACAACTAAAGCATCTTCCATTTTAACTTGCCTCTTACCGTCCATGAGGAGAAACTTCCCATGGCACTCCCAAATGGAGTATCTCTGGTGCAGTTCTCCCAGGGCAGAAGGGGTCTACCAACAGGATGATTTCCCTCTCTGGCAGCTTGCTGCCTTTCTGCCATTAAAGTGTTTTCTCTGCAGCAGTCTGTGTAGCTGGCCTAGAGGTAAGATTTTTTTATTATTTGCCTCAAGGTCTTGACAACGAACATTTTTCTTTATTTCCAGCTTAGTTTTCTTTTTTTCCTCTTAGCCTCACTAGAGAGCAGTTTGAACTGAACTAAGCCCATTTTCCCAAATGGAAGACTTTTCTCCTCCGATAAACTAGGATGCTCTAGGGGGATTTAAATCTGCAATACAGTGAAAGTCAAACGGTATCAATTATGTGTTATCCTACAGAAGACTGTTCACGTACCTGAACAAAGAGAATATGACAAAGCCCTAGAAGTGTTTATCAGATTTGAGAGATTGTGTAACAGCAAGAGGTGGTGAACAGTAGGTAGGTAGCATTTATACATGTCTTGTGAATCATAAGCTTCTTCAAAATAGGGTTTAACACAGGAAATTTATACCAAAAATACGGTCTGCTTGTCTTCAGAAGCTGGGAAGGGGTTTCCTTCAAACAGAGAGCTACAGACCCTTTTATTTCACCAAAGAAATGTCAGGGGAAAGAAGGCAGGAGGCACAATTATTGAAAAGCATTTTGAAAATTAATAGCAAAAATGTATTTTGAACCTAACAGGCAGACAGACCCAGTATATTGTCTAGATACTGTCAGGGTGTGTTGAGTTTGGGAAGTTCATCCTCACAACCAAAGTCTCTGATAACAAAAAAGCTGCAGAAGTGTCTCTGGTGGGTGCAGGCTAGTGGGGCACTTGTCACCCCCATGCCATGCTGGAGCTTGTGCTCATGCGCCAGTGCAGGACCTCAGGCTCAGAGGGAGGCTTTGCACTGACTTTGGTAGATAGTGTCTGGCTCCTAATCAGCCTGTACAAAGGATATGCCTGTAAACAACTTCATCGCTCTTTGGGATACTGGCCCCTTGGTGATTAAAAAAAAAGTTCCAGTATTACAAATACAAAATTATGTAGGAACAGCAATTACACTCCCTTCACTGTGGCCCAAAGCAGGGAGGAAAGTTACATCATTTTTCTTCAGGAGTTCCTGTCTGCCATTTTGGGGAAATATTGAAGCCCTGGATTGTTTGATCAAAGCCTTCCTACACTGTCAAACTTGCAAATAATTCATGGAGTGTAAGGGACGGAAACCTGTCATAAAGTATGCTGTAATGGTACACTTTTTTAAAGATGTTGGCTATATTCTTTATAGCAGCACTTGGAAATAGGCATAGCCTTTAATTGCTTAGCAGCTGCCAGTTTAATGCTTAAAACATGATTTAATTCACTGAGTCAATGAATCAATTCCTTGTGCTTCCAAGGGATATGCTCATTGAAATGTCTGGCAAAACATTTCTGTGACCTCTTCATTCACATCAAGATGAAAATTCCACAAGTAAGCTGAAACTGTAGGTTCACCTAAGTGGTGCACTCTGAGTAACAACAGACAAATCCACTAAATCATCTCCTAATCTCTTAATATTCATATCTCTTCCACTGAATCTCAATTGTGCATACTCTGATCTCAATGTGAAACATTTGGGATTAATGTCCACATTTTAAAAAGCAGATGCTGGTTCTGGTGACCTTGCTATCTGAGGACCAGCTTGAGAAATTTGACCTGAAACTGGATAGAGAATCTGATTTGCAGATGGCACAGAGCCTCCTACTCCAAAAATCAGACAAATTCTTCTTGACGTTTCTGATCCAAGTCTAATCCTAGAATAGTTGTTTCTGATTGATTGTTCTGCATTCTCACTTTTATTGCAGGATGGGTTACAGGCAGTGGGAAAAAGAAGGCTCAAGAGATGAGAGCGGCCTGTTTTTACCTACCAGCGCATAAAGTGTCTCAAAATCTTCCAAATCTCATCAACCTGTTCAATTTCTGTTCACTCAGGAGACAGCAGAGTCTCTTCATACCTAAGGGCAAGAACAGTGCCACATGTGCCCTCTTCTTCATGCTGCTCTGCCCCAAATAGACCCATCAGCCATGACCTCAGGTATGCAAGGGAATGGCATCTAATGGGAATGCTGCAGATTTCAGTGTTGTAGAAGTAGTGCCTAGTAGTGCTAGTACTGGCTTTGAGACAGGCAGCTCTCTGAGGATGACCTATAATCAAAGGAGAATAAAGCTCTCCCACCAAAAGCTGACCCTGGCATCAGGAAGGTGAAGTTCCCATCAGTTACTAGCAGCAACAAGGAGAGAAAAAGATGCATTTAAAAGAAGCAGTGGCTGATGGAGCTCTCAGACTTACACATCAAAATAAGAACGCTAAATTATAGGCTCTGTGCCTTTCTGTGTAAGAGATACTTTTTGGAGTCATAGGTAACGGGTTTCTTCCTGCGCTCATTTCAGCTGGGGTAGAGTTAATTTCCTTCACAGTGGCTGGTACTGGGCTGTGTTTTGGGTTTGTGCTGAGCACAGGGTTAATAATACAGAGATGTTTTTTCTATTGCTGAGCAGGGCTTGCACAGAGCCAAGGCCTTTTCTGCTTTTGTACTGCCAGGCTGGGGAGGGGGCTGGGGCTGTAGGGGAGGTTGGGAGGAGGCACAGCCAGGACAGGTGACCCCAACTGACCAAAGGGATATTCCAGACCATCTGACATCATGCTCAGTTTATAAATTGGGGGAAAGAAGGAGGAAGGGATGTTGGAGTGATGGCTTTTGTCTTCCTAAGTCACTGCTACTCGTGATGGGGCCTTGCTCTCCTGAGGATGGCTGAACCCATGGGATGCCTGCCCATGGGAAGCAGTGAATTAATTCCTTGCTTTGTTTTGCTTATGTGCGTGGCTTTTGCTTTCTCTATTAAACTGTCTTTACCTCAATCAATGAGATTTTTATCTTTTACCATTTCGATTTTCTCCCCAATCCCACCAGTAGGAGAGTGAGCAGGAGACTGCGTGGGGCTTGGCTGCTGGCTGGGGTTACACCACAACACCTCCTCATCTCATTAAAGCAAATCTTAAGCCTTGAATATGAGATTGTATCATAAGCAGCCTTAATCAACTTACTATCACAACTCTGTTCTCTGATCTTGAAAACGCATCGTTTGTAAATACAAGTCCCCTGTTTCTTCTGTTTTGAGATAATCAGACTTCTCAGCAAGGCATTTGGAAAACTGAATTACTTTTGTTGTTGCTCATAACTGCAAATTTTTGCAGTTCAAATTCAGTAGAGCTGGGATGTGAGGGGGAAATGCACAAAAAATATTACAAACATACCTATCAAAAGGGAGATCGTTCTCTGCCATAGGTTGAATTTTAAATATTCATTGAAAAGGAGCTAAGAAATAATTCTGTAATAAAAGACTTTTTGGCACTAGATAAAGGGGACAAATATAAAACCAAACTTTGAAATCTAAAGTCTCTATATTTAAATTTTGACTGGTGTTCCTTGTCAGAGCTAAATTTAATATTCAAGGTCAAAAGAAAACTTGTACAGGAAATCCCTTTCTAAGCCAAGATAACTCATTAATCTGATTGATTGAAAAAATAGCTTGGGAAGCAAGAAGTGTGCCTTTTTGCTCCTAAACTTAAGATCAGTACATTAAGCGGTCAATGTTTCTGGAGTTTTAGTTCGACTGAATGAAAAGAATTGATTTTCAGAGGCTCGGAGTTGGCACATTTGCCAAATCCAGCAATTTTTGTCAAGGTGTCAAGGTGTTTACCTAGGAAATAAGATGTCTCAAGTGATTTTTCAGCTTTGAAGGGTACTGGCCAAGATCTGCATTTTAGAATTTGATCATTTCAATGACTCCTAAAATGCTTTGCAACCATAATGAAACTTAGGACACAGTTGGTAACAAATCCCCACGTTTTGGTACTTCCGTTATATTTTCTTATTTAAAACAGTAACCCTGGATTTGCAGAAGGCAGCCCAAGGTGGAAAATCAAGGTTCTTGATGCCATCATAAAGGAGTCATAGGCTCATGTGATTGAAAATCAAGGTCTTTTTAGGAGATTCAAACCTCACTCTAAAATCAGAGGTGACGATCAAAATACAGTCCATTACATATGATTCATTGAAATGGAAAACAAATGCTAAAATCACACTTAGAGAAAAGTTAATATCAGGTAGAAGAAAAGTTGTAAGCTTTCTGCCTTTTGGCAAACTTTTCACTGTCAAACAGTCTCCAGAGATGCTGAAGTCCAAACCAACCTCTCCACTAGCACATCTAAAACTAAGATCATTTTATCCAAAGTCCTGGAATGCAAGATACTGGTAGAAGTAATGAAGCACAATTAGGGCAACTGCAGAAAGAGTGGCAGTGATTGATAATGTTATGCGCAGTGGTACTTCTCAGTCTCAAATTCTGGTCTAGATGAAATGAGTGAGATAACAGGTTGAGTAACCTGCTATACTATGCAGAAATTAGTAACCAAACCAGCATTGGTTACTCAGTGCACAGAAAGAAGGACATAGAACTTTAAATGGTCTTTCGAGGTCTCTCCATCCATTAAGACAATTTTAAATGTCAAGCTTATTACTCAAGCCTCAATTTTACTGACAAAAGACCTTTACTTAAAATCATAGCAGACACAGCAATTTTCCAAGTACAGAGCAAAGAGTTCCAAAGTAATATTGCTACAGATTTTGGACTTTGGATGTATTCATGTCACGTAACTTCAGCTGTCTAAAAGTTAGGTGTCCAGCCTCAGTTAAAGATTAAGTTCTCTCTCTAGTCAAGGAGGAAGTGAATCACCCTTTAAATGTCTTCCTCTGCCTCTCTGGTCATTGATGGAGGCTATTTCAAAAGCTTAGCCTGGACCTTACTTCTGGACGACTGGAGTTAGTCTGCCATGGCTTCAGTGCCCCACTGGTAGAGACCCCACACAGGGGGTCTTTGAGGTGTGAAGAAAATGTTCCAGGTGATGTGGTGTTCTTGTGACATTGATTTCTCCAGCCTGTTTGCAGTGTATGAAAGGTGTCTGTCACTAATCAGTCAGCATTTTGGGGTATCTCATCTCCTATATTTGGCCCTTCACATAATACCATGTTGCCAACACTGACTTTTCAGCTGTAACCAGTACATGTGCAAAAACCAGATGGAAATAACTGTGTAATGGAAAAACTGTATTTAGAATAACTCTTCGTTAGAAGAAACTAAGTTTCAGAGTTAATATATAGAGGGAAATCAACTAGCAAGGTAGATGAGATACATAATCAGTGAAGTCGTGTTGCTCAAAACAGTGCTTTGATAACTTCTACTGTTTAAATACTGTCACAAACAAATCAATGGATGTTCGTCAATTTATCATTTTCTGTGGTTAGAGATTAGTTCCTACGAAACAACTGCAGTATCTTAGCATGATTACACCATATTAAATAATTATTCAATGTGAAGTAATGCTCTTCACCAGCACTACCAATAACTCTGAACATTCAGAGTTTTGCCTAAGTAAAGAATAAAAGTTTTTGTCTGTTGTGGCAGCTGAGCCAGCAGCGGTGATGGCTGAGGGGCCAAAGAGCTCAGGTACAGCAGCTGCCCGCTGGTGCTCCACCTCCAAACCCTAAGATCACCCCCTGATTCAGGGCGAGAAAAGCCACTCCCATCAGGCTTTGTGATTCTACATAGAGTCGGTCTGTTTGGTTGGCCAGCTGCCATACGCCCCTTGTATCCCTAAAAAGGATGTAATCCAGCCCCCACTCCGCCCCCTCCTTGTCCCCATTGGCTGTTGTTGTATTACCCCGTCTCCTTTCTGTACCCTTGTAAGTTAGTCCCGGTTGTGAGCTCTTTTTCTTTTCATTCCTGGGCTCTTTAGTTGTGGTTCGGCAATAAACTCCTTGGAACCCTATACAGGGGCTGCCTCCTGACTCTTTGGCTCTAGTGACGCCTGAGCTGTCCAGCTCAGTGTGAGTGTGTGCTCCCACCGCACAGGTGAGAGAGCCGGCCTGACAGTGTGCTAAACAGCACCGCTGGGGCGATTCATGGCAAGGGATGCTTTCAGGAATAACGCAGCGGCCTTTCCACTGACCACCCCACACAGTGATACTGGTCCATATTCAGGGGTTTTTGCCTCATTTGTTCAAATGTAAGGATGTACTCTACAGTCACAACTGTGTTTAATTAGTGCAAATGCCTTCTGTGTTTATCAGATGATGTCCCTGTCTCAAGGTATGGTTAGTGAAGGAGATAAGGGTAGTTAGCTGAGTGCAGCCAGCAGCTGCAGAGTATCCTTGTACTTTTAGAAATATACTTAGGGAAGTCTACCTGTTTTAGCACCAAGGGCCCACTGCGGTCAGTGGAGATACAGAGCTCAGTTCAGATTAGGTGTTCAGTGCCGTTTGACACATCTGGTCACCAACTGCAGCTACGTAAGGCATTAATCTCCTGTGGACTCCTATGCCGTGTGTACCAGCCCACGTGGATGTCTTGGATACTCAGGCACATCTCAGTCACCACTACGCACCCATATGCAGACAACTGGATTGAATCCTGAGGAAGTACAGCCAGCAGACCTCAGAAAATAATTCAGTTCACCCTGACATATTTGCCTACTGCTTGACTAAGTTCTGCATACGCAAGGATTTAGTGCTCTTTGGGGTGCCATGGGACACTCAAGATGCAGCTGGCAGACACTGCCCATGACCTACAAGGACCATGGCCTGCTGGAGGCAAGGCAACTTCAATGATACTGTGTGCTGGCACCCAGCCGGGCATGTATGTCTCTAGTGCCTGGCTACTGAGCAGCTCCCTCCACCCCAGAGATGTCTCAGCTGGGATTTCATTACCGGTGATGGGATCCTTGGCATTACAACTCTCGGTCCCCCACACTGAAGTTTCATAATCTCAAACTGAGTCATACCCTGAATGTTAGACAATTGTGTCTTCTCTTTTACTCTCTTGCTGAAGAAGCTGGAGTGGCCTCTAGAGAGTTTTATTTCTCAGGGGTTTAGCAATACTCCTGGGTCCAAAAGGCCTGAAGAAATTCTCTTTTCCACTCTTTCCACAGATGCAGGGAACTCTAGGAGAAGTGGAAAGTGCCTGCAGCTCAGGCAGAGGACTCTTAGGTAAACTTTCTCCAGTGTCACCTCCTCTCCCCTGACCTACCCTCCCTTCCCACAGCATATTCATCAGATGATTCTTCAATACCCCAACCCAGTCTCACCTGAAAGGCATCTGCCTCTTACTCTACGTGCTGAGAAATGGAGGTTCCAAGGAGGAACAGCAAAATAGAAGGAGAGAAGGGGGAAGCATGTTGAGGAGTTGTTTGAGAGATTGATTACTCCCGTAAATTCACTCTTGCTGTAATCCCACAACCTGTAATAAACTGCAGAGAGAAACTCATTCCAAAGCCCTTGGGCTTTCATAAATTGTCTTCTATGGGCCCAAACCAAAGGCTACAGAAATGAATGCATCTCCTCTCCATTACTTTAATGATCTTCAAATAACCTTGGCATAATTTCTTCTGCTCCCCATCTTTTCTTCTCTATTTTCCTTCTGCTGCAAAATTTTACAGGCTCAAATACGCTGTGAATTATGGCAACCAGCTACAGAAATCTAATTCATCAAGTATCTGTATTATGTTCTGCCAGATAATCCGTCTGTGCAAACCAGCCTCAAAACAAGAATTCAGCCCTGCTGAAATTGAGAGGAAACAGAAATGGAGATCTGCTACTGAATTTTAAAAAAATGTGGCCATGATCTCGGTTAATCTGTTCCATCTGTGACACTCTCCTATAAATAATACTGCTCTCTCTCTGGGCGCACATGTCTTCACAAATCTGGTGCAAGTTGACCATGTCAAATTTTAGCTGCAAATGTTAAAATTCTTTATTCGTCTATTGAACCAGCCCCAAGTGCCACTTTCTCTTACTATTTCAAACTTAGGGTGGCTGGACCAGGCTTATACCTCAGCAAAAAGCTAAGTCACTTTCCACGTTCCTCCTGCTTTAGGGGACGTGATAGTTGATGCATCCAGGCACAATGCATCCAGCTGATTTGTATTATCCAGGCAACCAAGAGGTATGATAATGGCTTTGAATAGGTACAGCTGGGAAATTTGCTATGAATTAGCCAAACTAAGACGAAGAGCGCTGCCTTCTTTCCCAACCTCCTGTGCTGAAAAACAAGAGAAAAAAATATTTCTGTTTTTCCTTAGCATAATATTTATACTTCCATACTTCCATAATTCCCATTTACAGATGGAATATACAGGCAGAAAGACAAAGGACTGCTCAGGAAAAGTTAAAGCTAGAGAGAAGCACAGGATGAAGAAAAGTCAAATTCTTTCAAAGAGATAAATCATCTCATGGGTGAATACACTGAAGGTGAGCCAGCAGGAAACCTGGGGAAGATATTCACAACCAGCTCAGAGCAGGTGAGGTCTCAGCTGAGGCCTGCTCATCCCCATCATCCTTAAGAACTTATTGGATAAACATGTTTCAGGGATGGCATAGTTACAGTTCATTTTCCCTTGGGTAAAAGGACAAGTAGGTGACCTGTAAGGAGCCATCCAGCCCTGTTTTTTTCCAGCTATAATTCTCAGTCACATAGGAAACTGGCACAAGAAAAGGGGCCAGGGTGTCCAACATCACACCTGGGTTCCCATATGGTAATTAGGAGTATAGCAGGTCCCACAACATCCCCAGCTTTGACACTGCTAGGAAAAACATCTGTTCAAAAGGGTACTGATTCTGATTCCATTTAGAACAAATAGCAGCTGGTTTCCTATGCTCTTCCATGTAACCTAACAAGTAATTGTTAAATTAATTCAATAATTCAATAAAATGTGAAAGATTTCTTTGGCTGAAAGCTGTTAAATACTACAGTTGATTTACAATGAAAGGCATGGGTAAAAAGCAAGCTCTGTTGCACTGATTTTTAAGCACATAGTAAGGTGTGTGTCCTATGACCAGGCTGAGAGTTTTCAGCCTTAAGAACTAAGGTTCACTGCAGAAATAACCTGCTGGATTTCCTGCTCTGCTATACCTGGGTAAATATTTAGCAGTTGCACTGAGTTCAACAGAGGTTGAAGTTAACCTAAATAATCCATGATAGCACTTTCTATATTGGATGGAAGTCCACTTTAGTAATTTCCTTGTTTTTGAAGGACCATGGGATCAGCCCTTTGTACTCTTCCAGAGAGAGAATCTGGCCAGGAGAGTTAAACTCTGATTTTATGCTCAGGATGTTGCACGCAGTATATGTACAGCACGCCAGACACCTGGAATACAAATCTTGTTCTTTTAACAGTGAAAAACTGACCTTTTACTGGCTTCTGTTTTTAAAAAAACCAACCAACCAACCAAAAACCTGAATCATTTATTAAATTGTTGTTATTAGAGTTGTCAAACAGATAACAGTAAATGACTGAGAACTGTTTTTTTCACCTTTGCATCCTATTTTATTCCAGCTATGCAGCATGTGCCCTTGCATACCAACTGGATGAGGAACTGTTGCATGGTGTATCTGCAGTGAAGTGTTGCTTTGTTTAAGCAACACTATACTCCATGCAGGGACCAGGATTGTGTATGGTACTTAATGAGCTTCCTCTGCTTTAAGTCCTCAGATTTTCCTGATTGGCTTGGCAAGACAGTGAACAGAGTAGTGAGTGTTTCTTTGCTTCATCTCAACAAAAACCTAAGTGGATTCGCTGGAAGGCTTCACTGAAGGGGTTGAGGACTTTTTATCCTCCAAGATAGCCCATTTATCCCAGTCCTCTCAGGCTGAAGTAATTTCAGAAATGACTAGGTTTCTGATCCCAGTTCCACTATTAATGGGCATTTATCTGCACCCCCAAAGCTGCCAGCTTCAATCAGCAGACTGGGACAAAGGGCAAATGGGCAACACAAGGCAAGCATCACTGCTATCCTGCAACCAGTACCTGAGACAGCTGGATAAAGCTAGCCCATATTTAGCCCTGTACGGCCCTTACCCCTGAGGCTGTTTGATGGACAGGTTTTCAGACAGACCAAAACCATGACAGGCCCTCCAGAAGGGACTCTGTGAAATAAAAGTTATGTCCTATACATAGTCTTTTGGACTACAAATTTATATTATTTAGGCTTTGTAAGTAAACAGAGATTATCGGCCACTAAATTATGATTCTGCATCAAATCCCGAGCGGACAGTGCTTTACAGATTGCCCCTCAGTAGGTGATACAGCATTGTTCATTAAGTTTGGTGGGAAATGACACTACATTTTTCACAGTGCTTGAATGTGATTTGTTCACAGCAAAAGTACATGGTGAACGCTGAAATTGCCATTTCTCACTAATTACGTGGAAAAATCCACTGAGGGAGAAAGAAACTCTTGCAATATCTGTAGCTAACAGGAAAAGGAAAAGGACATGAAAGGCAAATGTACATTTCCACAGAACTATTACTAGAAAATTGTTTCTTGCCCTCAAGGGCTTTGAAGAAGGAAAAGGAAGGTTATGTTCAGGGTGAAGTGCAAGGTACTGAGTCAGGGCACGGAGGATGAGGAATCGTGCCCACGGCGTTGCTGCTGAGGCAAAGCTGCTGGTACATAAGGGTGATTGAATGGGACGGCAAACAAGGATGTGTTCGGGTGCTCTGGTTCCTACAATATGGGGTATGTGGGCTAAGGCTGTTATGGGTTTGCATCCAGGAGATTACACCAGAGATGTCAGTAGTTCTGGTTCAGAGAGAAGATTAAAAATAATATTAATTAGGGTTTTAGCTATGTTATTAACTTTTTCCTATAATTTCAAGGACAAAACGTTCAGTTCCCCTCTCTTGCCTATTGTTTCTACAAATTAGTTCTGGGTATCACTGCAATTAATGACCACAGGAGCATTCAGAAGTGTTAAATGCAAGGAGAGTTCAGCCCTGCTGCTGGAACTGACCCACCAGGAGAGGAGTTCAGCTAATGGGGAGGTATGTTTCATAACAGGGACAGAAATGATTTGTAGTCTATTTTTAGGGCTCAACCATTTTATATTTGTTTTTTACAATCCTCTTAGCCAAAAAACCTAAATATATACTATACGATAGTCTGGTTGTTTTTTAATTTTATTTTATGTACAAATTTTTGGCATCTTTAAGGGATATATTTTGCAGAAGATGAGTGATGAGCACTGTTCTTATGCACTAATTAGTGGAAAAGAAACATGCTGACATCTTTGGCTCCAACCACCAGTGTCCCCTTCAAAGCATGGCACTCTCCAAAATTCTTTTTGAGTTTATCCTAATGGTCTTTCAGGTCTAGATAGCAGGATGCAGTATAAAATGGACTCAGAGCAAGCCGATGCAGGACATCAACTAACAGCAGATCTAATCCTGACATATCCAAGCCAAAATGTCTGCAACAGACTGACAGCAGTCATCAGCAAAGACCCAAGGAAAAACATATTTTTCTATGCATCTTAATTGCTCTCAGGAAAGAAAATCCCAGTCCTGGACCAATTTTAAAGTAAGGTAAGCACTTGCCATAGGCAATCCCAGTAGTGAGTCAGGGAGGCAGAGATATCACAAACACCTTGATGATGCTCCTTAATGCCTTTTTTTGCACAGAACTACGAAACTGTTCCTTGAGTTCCTCATCCTCTGCCCTGCTCCTCTGACCATGTTAAAATACATTTTCCTGCATGTTTTTGCCTTTTCCCTCTGCCCTTTGAATTTGCCTAAGGTCTGGGAGTAGGGTCGCCATCCTCAGTTGTGGCTGACATCTGTGGTTTCGGCTGCCAGGCTGTCATCTGAACTCCTGCCCATTTCCAGCTCAAAGCCTGGTGCCAGCGGTCATGTGAGGAGCTTGGCCTTTAGCATAAATTAATGCCATTTTTAACTCTTACCATGGAGGAATAAAGTATGGAGGTATGAGCAGGCAGTGGGAAGGGAGGGCCAGAAGAAAAAAAAAGTTAGTGTTTTAAAGAAAACAGCAGCAATTTGAGTGGGGAAGGGGAAAGGAGAGGGGGGATGTAGGAATCTAAGTCACAATTTTTCAAAAACTGATTTTGGTAATTTTGTGAACATCTTTCCAATCCTTAACCCTACCCTGCCTCCCTTGGGCTGCTGCCCTTCAAAATAATCACTCTGCAAGGGCTACAAGCAGCTAGTCACTGCTGAGTATGAGGGATGGACCACCTGCTGCTCGGAGACCAAGGAACCTGATGGGCAGAGTCCACAAGGAGCACAGAGAGCTGGAGCTCAGAGCCATAAAATCTGGTAGGAAAGTAGAGATAAGGACTTCACATCCTTGTTCCTCCATCCGGGGCTTCACCCTGAGCCAAGATGCTTCAAACATCTGATTAGTGGCATCTTGTTCTGGCTCCTGCAATTCTCTGCTGGCACATCTGACCTTTAATTTGGAAAGGTACCATTCAGCCTGGCCTTCTACCTTGGAAAGGATGCTGACATCTGCTACATATTTTCACTTGGAAAGACAGAGTGATTCCTGGTCTCATTAATACAGTAGGTAGCTGGGATGACCCAGGGAACAAGCTAGATGGATATATTGAGAATGATGATTCCTAATTAAAAGCTCAGCTGGAAAGGGATTTCCATGTTTGTGAGTCTGCTGTTAGTTTGGTATTTATTTAGCTGCTAGTATGCATGAGTTCCTCTGACATTAAACAAGCTCCAGCACATTCAGGGCTTTAAACACACCTCTCTCAGAACATGGCACTACCTTTGACCTTGAGGAAGCTGGAGTATGCCTGGTATGGGACAAGTCCAGAATGTGCCCCAGAAGAGGACATTGTCTTCCATGACACACCACCCCAGAAGCAGCAAGAGCAGGGGCCCAGGAGGCTCATGCCAGGGGTGTAAAGGGCTTTCAGGGGATGTTGTCCATGGACCAGGCACTGTACTGGGAGGACAGACAACACAGGGTAGAGCACAGTCACAAAACAAACACACTGTCACTTGGCACAATCAAGTGTTGTTGTCTCTAAGCTGACTGAGACCCATGTAAGGGCTCTGGCGTATGGCACATCACAGCTGGGGCTGTGCTCTGTGATCAGGGACAGCTTTCGGGGCAGCAGGGACAGAGCAGCACACTGTATTCTTCTCGTCAGGCTGTGTGTTAGAAGTACTGCAGGAGAGACCAAAAGGACTCCTTAGATGCTGCATTTTTTGGATGGTAGCATGTAGCACACTGCCTAATTTTTTAAGAGGGCCTTAAAAATCCTTTTCCTTATTTCAAAGAGAGTAACAAAGAGTTACAATGGGTTAGAACAACTCACTCCTACAGGAATTGAAACTGTCACATGTTTAGCAGTAGGGTAATAGGTGCCTTTGATGACAAGGCTATTTTTCTCCTACCATTTATTTTGGGGAGGAGGGCTTATATACCATCCACTTACTTCTCCATGCTTTTGGGGTGTTACTTATGCTGAGCATGGAAAAACATTAAAATAGGAAAAGAAATGACAGAGATTCATTAAGCACTGTGCTCCACTTAATCAATAGTACTTAAGCCAGTCCTGAGCCAGATTTTCTGAGGATCTCACAGCCTTTTCTCAACATGTGCTTTACCTCAAAGCACTTCTGTAATACTTTCTAAACTCATGTGACAGAGAATAATTATAGACCATAAATAAATACAGTCAATGAGGCTCATTTGACTATCTGTTAACAGCACACAGTGTAGTTATATAGAACAGCTCAGAGACTCTTAATCTGACCAACTGGCTCAGCACAGTCTACATCCATGCAAATACCCTCCCTCATCCATCCACTACAAGAGAGTTGCCTCCTCCAAACTGCCTGCAGGGAACAGAATTACAGAATCATAGAATCATTTAGGTTGGAATAGAGATTTAAAGTCATAAAGCCCAACCATTAAACAAGCACTGCCAAGTACACCACTAAATCATGTCCCTAATAGTCCCAGGACTGTGCTAAACCAGGCTTTATCCAACAGAGCAACAGCTGGCCTGGGTCAAACCAATGTGGGACGTGTGCTACAAACTCAGCACAAATGGAGTTGGTGGTGGGACAGTCACTCTGAGAACACTGAGCTGCCCTTTGGGAACATCTGCTTCCTAACTAGGGCTGCAGATGGAGCCGGGTAGCAGCAGTTCTGCACAGGGACTGTTTGGAGTGGTCACTCACAGATAGCAATGCCACCAAAACTGATAGCAGTTGAGGACACTTTAGGATAAAGTGGCACACATCAGAGCTCCTCTGATCAACACCATCTGACAGGTTATAGCAATGGTTTTCTGTAAAGAGCGTGGATGCAGAATTAACAGAAACATGACCCCGGCTGGTTTGCAAGTAACTGCAATAAGCCTGTGATAACTTTGTTTTATTTGATGCAAAACCCGTTAGTATTTGAAATGAACAGGAGTCTTTCCATAGTCGCTAGTGCAAATCCTCGGTGATCAGTCATTTTCTCCTTAAATGTTAATATCATCATTCAATGCTTTCTCTGGACAGAAAAACACATCAACATTTCGTAAAGCCTGGAACAAAATCACCAGGCAGAGGGGAAAAGTAACCTCCTATCAAAATTTTTCATGGTGAAATCACATTCATCAAATAGGAAGAAAAACATGGCAAGATAGAACAATTTTTGAAGGTATCTGTTAAGTACTGCACTTCTTGAGAATGAAAAGTAGAAAATAGCACAATCAACAGGTGCAGAAGATCACATGGTATGGGTTAGTAATGCCACCCTCTCTGATACTACATAGATATCAGGGCACAATGAAAAAAAAAGGACATTTAAAAATATACCTCATTTGATTGCTACGCAGTGAATAAATTAGGAGTTCAAAGATGAATATGCAGAAAGTATTTAACCTTCTATTTTTATATGTGTAAGTATATGCATATATAAAGCCTCCCGCAAGCTGGGGGTCTTAAAAACACATGAGCACCAGCTGGAGTTATTGCAGTTTGCAATAATGGAAATAAAATTTTTAAAAAAGACAAAACTTCCAAAAAGCTCCATTTCCTCCACATCCCCTCAACAGAGCAGTGAAGTATGAGTGCCATCAGGCCAGGAATGAACAGTGGGAATCTGCACTATGAATCTGCTCCTTCAGCTGAACCAGGCACCTCCAGAGTAAAGACTTTGTGACAACATCTGCTCAGGGTAAAATGTTATTTCATGTGCAATGACCAGGACAGAACTGTCAGAGGTTTTATCAGCTTTCTAGCACACATCATGGTATCCCTGTGTCAGAAAGCCAGACCTGGGGGACCACAGCGAAAGAGAGGCATTATTTGCCACCAATGTTCTCATTCCCAGATTAATTTTGGTATCTTCATAGGTATTATCTATAAAGCACCAGTAATCACTTACATTTTTCACCTTTTTATAAACATTCTGTCTCTGATGAAAAACTCAAATAATAGGCTCATAAAATTTCATTTTCAGTGGCAACATTTTACAATTATAAACTGTACTCCAAAAGTCCACAAATAGCTTTACAGAAGTTCACTTGAGGGCTTCCTTGAATTCTTCTTTGAAGGCTTCTGGAGAAAAGCAGTGATGTAAGTTTGAACCAGAATAATCAGAACCCATTTCAAGACAAGCAAATGTGAGGGTTAGGGTCATTGAAAAACTGGATCCGGTGAGCAACCTGAGAGCTTTGTAGGTGAACAAAAAAGAAAGAACCTCACGTACTTCTGTGTGATTTTAGGGTAGCTGGAAAAGTAGAGACTAAAATACACCAGAATTAGGGGTGGTCCTGAAGACAGCAGATTCCCTTTCAGACTCCTTGGAAGCCCAGTAGATAGTTCAGGAGTGGGATGAGAGACACAGGTTAGCCTTCTTCCAAACACATAACTCTCACTCAGGCAAGCAATAAATTACACTAAAGAAGGAAACGTTTATCTACTCTCAAATAAAAAGTGTTAATCCCAAGGTATGACATCATTTCAATCAAATTTAATAATCCTCAAAATAAGGACTTATATGGAAGAGTTGTTGTGACATCTAAGGCAAAGACCTGGCATTTTCCTAATACAGAAGATTGTAACCTGTGCAAAAATGGCAGATTGATCATCCTGATTAAGTATGATGCAAATACACATGCAGTAATACTAGAAGGTGATCTGAAAATGTTTTAAGAGAAAATGAGGCAAGAACAGCAAGTTTGTTCAGGCTTGCTGCAAGCTCTTGTTGGATAACAGGATACAAACTTAATTTTATGCCAACCATTATTGGAGCATCATCCTTCTGCAACTGTAGCCTTCAGCAACACATTTGGAGGCTTCCTTCATGCATCAATATAGGCCTAGAGCCAGTGCTAATACATATTATGCTAATTTCTTGGCAAGACACCTATAAACTATTATAAAGATGGCTAAGCTGAGCCTGAGTTGTGAGCATCTAATCTTTGGTTAGCAGTGCCTCTTGCAGAAGAAGGTAAGACTAAATTCAAGGCCTGGCTGATGTCAGGCAACTATTTCTTACTTTAAAGTCTCACTGCTGTCTACTAAAAAGCAGCAAAGATGAGACCAAGTGATTCCCTTTTAAGTAAGATCTAGATGAGGCGAAGACCTTGTGATTTCTTCTTAGTACTCTCTTGGTTCCCTCTCATGTGACATGAGATTGTTCCAGGAACACCCAGCTCTGTCTCTAACAGGTTATGGCTCTAAGAAGCAGCCTGCGGATTTGTTTTCTCCATAGTAGGGATTCATTCCTCTGCTCAATAAACAGGCACACTTTGGTTGCCAATCAAAAACCACCCAAGGATTCAAAGTGAACATAAATCTCATACAGGACACCCAGGTAGCAGCTCCCTGAACACACCCACAAAGCAGGACTCTTAGCTTGGACAAAACCCACAACCAACATGAGCTAAAATCCAAGCTGTTTAATGCTGCCAGCAAGCAACTGCTCCCATCCCCAACAAGAGGATCCTCTAGCATCACACAGATCTGGAACACCATTTCTCCCATCTATCCCAGGAATAGAGCATCTCTCAAAAAACAGAGCATCCCCTCAAAAAACAGAGCATCCCCTCAAAAAACATCAAGACAGATTTACCTCCAGTAAGACAAATCCACTGAGGATTTTGCAACAGGCCTGTCCCCTTCATTAAAATCAGAAATACAAGTTCTCTGGTGCCAAAGCAGATACACAGCCCAGACTCTTCCTGCCTCCCCAGCTCCTGCTGCTTCAGTAATTGTACTAATGTTGTTTCATTACCAACCTGTGTCTCTCCCTAGGCCACAGTCTGGATATTTCTGGTATATGATGGAACCTTCGCCACGAGCTGCTGAGCTCTTTCATGTATGATCAATAAACAATCGTTGAACTCCATAACCCTTTGAAGCTGAGGATACACTTGTTAGCCAGCCCATCTTGTGGGATACATCTAAGGTGTATTGCTCTTGGGGCCACTGGCACAGTGAGCAGCATGGACTTGTAGCTCTTCCCAGAATAGAACTCCTCAGAAGTGTTCATTTTCATTTGAACAGTTGCCGCAAGCTGTGAGGCAGACGAGCCTTCCCCCTGCTGTGCATGTTTATGTATAAATGTAAATCTTTCTTACCTTTCATCTGTGAAAACTGAAACTTCACCAAATGTCCTCGTTTACTGAAAACCCACATGCTGGGGGTTTTCAGAGAAGCAGCTTTCCATCCAGCATTATGTACATTCCTCTAGACCTGTGCTAAATTAATCTTGGATTTTAATAAACAATAGCAGTATTATTTTTACATGAACCATGAAGACAATCACAATATATTGTAGCCAATGTGTTCTATACACAGTGAAATGCAGGAATACTTTTGTGGACTCGAAGACATTTGAAAGATTAATCATCCCTTTTTAGGGCAGGCCTAGCATGGGGTAAGTATATTTGGGTTAGGAAAGGATTTCTGAGCTGTTTTTTCACCTCTGCCTAAG
The DNA here is from genome assembly GCA_013389985.1 of Dryoscopus gambensis. Taxonomy (NCBI): domain Eukaryota; kingdom Metazoa; phylum Chordata; class Aves; order Passeriformes; family Malaconotidae; genus Dryoscopus; species Dryoscopus gambensis. Next base: position 78,008 of record WEIT01025782.1, on the reverse strand, counting down.
ATGCCACCCTTTCAAATCATGTTTTGCATAAGTAATTTTGACAAATTGCATGCAGAGAAATCAAGCCAGCAAATTCTGCAGTAGGACATACTGAAACATCAAATTGGAAATGATTATGCCTTTCTAAGGTGTTAATCTTTTCACACCACCATTTTTAAATAGATGGTGAGATTTCACCCCACAACAGTGTGCCCAAACAATAATAAATCTGCTAACACAGAATCAACCCCAATTAGTGTCACTCTGCCTTAAGTTCAATAGCCTGCAGTGCTCAAACAATTCAGACCAACCACAGATAGAACAAACATCAAGTAAAAGCAATAGTGGTAACTAAAATTATCCTGATATTTGACAAGAAAAAAAAAAGAGAACCGGGATCAGGGCCTCTTCCACATCCTACCTCTCAAATGCTAAGCAGTGAGCCATGGTTTCAGTTTGATTCTCATGGTGCATCTAAAGAGAAGACGTCTTTTAACACAGGCGACCTACAGCACAGTTAACTCTAAATTCTGAGAAGTACTAGTGACATGCTTTGTAATTACTATTATATATTACTTGGAAGAAGTCAAAATCAGGGAGATTGACAATAAAATTGCTCAATATTGATCCAAAGCTGTAGAGTTTACAGTATGCAACCTTGTGTTTGTGAGGTCTGGGCTACAAGACCTAAAGAGCCTTCCCTCATCCCACTGTCCTCCGGGGAAGAAGCAAATGGCTAATGATTTTCCCACCTGAAGAAAATTTTCAGGAACTGAAAAAAATTCTCCACCCCTAATCAGGATAAGAAGTGTTTGTATCAATTGAAAAAACCCCAAGAAACCAAAAAGACCAGAGTTTAAAAAGCGATTTCAGCTCAGTTTTGATGATTTGGTTTTTTTCATCATACAGTTTCAGTAGGAAAGTCACTTTCAAGTGAGAAAAATGGAACTGTCTACATGTAAATCTTGAAATCTCTCATTTCATATCTCCAAAACTGATGGTTGTTCAGATCACATGCCTCTGACTGTGGCACTATCCATCTTCTCTTGTTCTAAATTAGGTGTGCTATGAAGGGGTCAGAGATCCTCTTTTCATTCCCCATACAACATCCACAACAAATCCTCGATGTACTACTACTACTACTACTAAGTGTAACAATAATACAAACAATAAATAATAACTGAATAACTGGAAGAAACAAGTTGTCCTTTACGTCAGCAAGTCCTGAACAATGTAAAGCCTTAGAAAGACAAAACCTATTCCTCAAAGGCCAGGGAGAAATGTAGAAGCACTTGTACATCATCACCATGAGTCAGCAGTGCCCTGGCAGCCAGGAGGGCCAAGCGTGTCCTGGGGGCATCAGGCACAGCATCACCAGCCGGGCAAGGGAGGGGATTGTCCCCTCTGCTCTGCACTGGGGCGGCCTCACCTCCAGTGCTGGGGGCAGTTCTGAGTGCCACAATATAAGAAAGGCAATAAAGTATTGGAGAGTGTCCAAAGGAGGGCAATGAAATGGTGAAGGGCCTTGAGGGGAAGCCACTCCTCATGGCTGACATCACTTGGTGTGTTCAGCCTGGCGGAGACTGAGGGGAGATCTCACTGCAGGCTGCAACTTCTGTGTGAGGGGAAGAGGAGGGGCAGACACTGATCTCATGTCTGTGGTGACCAGTGACGGGACCCAAGGGAATGGCCTGAATCTGTGTCAGGGGAGGTTTAGGTTGGATAGTAGAAAAATGTTCTTCACCCAGAGAGTGGCTGTGCACTGAACAGGCTCCCCGGGGCAGTTGTCACAGCACCAGCCTGGCGAAGTTCAAGGAGCATTTGGACAATATTCTCAGGCATGTGGTGTGACTCTTGAGGATGGTGCTGTGCAGGGCCACAAGTTGGACTCAGTGATCCTTTTGGGTCCCTTCCAACTTAGAATATTCTGTGATTCTATGAATAAACTGATTCTGATTTGACAATAACTTAATTTTAAAAGTATATCAAGTAGCAGCAACAATAGTAAGAGAACATTGCTGGAGAGATTTGTTAATGAATAGCAATATGAATTCAAAGCACTATGGTGCCAGTGGAAAATCTTAAATATTATCAGGTAATACCAGTAAGCAGAAAGTATTCTATCAAGATGTTGATTCATCTTGAATTTCAGAATCACAAAACCAAAGAATTCTCAGGTTTTTAACATAAGAACCTTCAGTCCATCTGTCAGGTCACATAGCTGGGACCCATCCAGGGTCTGCATCAAAACAACTGATCAAAAAAACTCATTCCAGTAGGCTCTGCCCAAGGGATCTGGAGGTACAAGGACATTTTATACTTGAAAAATTAATTCATCTCTGTCTTCACAAAGACAAGTATGTCCTATCTTTCCTCTCAGATGGCTTTGAACCCAGAATATCAAAGTAGCAGGAGCTACATATGATGTTTCTAGATGAACAAACACTGGCAACAGTGCATGAAATAAATTTTCTATCTTCAGTCTTAGTTTCTATCCTTGAAACTTTGATGATTTCTCTAAACCAATGATAATCATGTGAAATTCAGAATCCCAGGTTACATATGCCTTATGGTCATTATTGGTATCATAATGCTATTAAAATTAGGGTATGATCAGTGTAGCATGGATTGACCCCAAATACTCTTTGCAGATACAAATGCATTCTCTCACAGTCCTAACATCACTCTGGTCACTTGTATTTCATTTTCCTTTTTATTTCATTTGACCTCAGACAATTCATTCTACTTGAAGTTTGTTCTGTAATTCTCACAAAACTGTTCTGAGTTTCTTATAGATTGATTGACAGATGAACAAGTAGAAAATTCAGAAACAATTATCCTCCATCATAGGATGTACTATAGTAATAAGGAATTTTTAAAGGAGCTATTATTTAAGCTGTTTATAAAAATAGAACTGAAAAGAGTAATATTTCTGAACACTGAACTACAATGGACCATATTTTTAGATCAACTTGCTTTTCAGATATATGCAAAAAAATCTTCTTAGTATTCCTCCCTCACATGTTAATTTGAAAATTTACTCCACAACTTCAAGAATGAAGGCGATACCTTCTTAAACCTGCAATAGAGACAATAAAAGAGCACTTCTGGCATCTTGCTTTCACAAGCATCTTTTTTAAAGCATTGTAGACATAAAACATCAAGAAAGAGCCAGCACTCTTTTGCTGATGTGGTGCCTGCTGATTTTGAAACTCTTCTACCAGGCCTTGTGCCTCACTGGTATGCAGTGCTCAGCTTCACAGCAATTACAGCCTGAAGTGAGCAATGCAGAGCTGCATGTACTGCTTTTGCCTCAGTGGTGATGTAATGGGAGAGGGCTTTTCCTCAGATCAAGTTCCCCACCTGCCCTCCTAAAAGATAAGCTGAGGTTCTCGAAGAGGACGTTTAATGCCATGCAGTCTCTCATCCACCACATGCTTAGTTTCAAGTTCCTTATTATGAGAACTGTGTGAACCAGCTGAAAGGATTAAAAGAGGAACAAAAAGGATGACTTGAGAATATACAGTGTTCAAAGAAATAGCAACTGGTTTCGCCTTTTGAAGATGAAAAGCAACTCATAAAATAAGGGTAAACAGTACAACAAAGAGGAAAGGAATAAATTGCACTCCATCCTGGTCCTACAGATGAGACAGAGAGAAATGTTTTTCAATATAGGTTAGATATTAGAGGTGTTCTTTCCATCTCAGGTCTAAAGACCCACTGGTAGACAAAAGAAGAACAATCCATACCTCCACTTCTTCTAGCAGAAACTTAGAAGCCTACAGTACTTGTAGATATATACCTGTAGACATGTGCAATTAGAGAATTAATCCCATGATGATTATTTGAAAGGCATTTCCCAGGGAAACTATTAAAACAGTACAGACCAGTCAGTACTGGAGAATTTTGCCTACAGAGTATATGGTGTCTCCATCAACACACATTATTTAGAAGTAGGACAAACACCTTCAGCACTAATTTACATGGAGATGATCCTGCTGTGGAGTATAATGATGGGCCAAACAATGTCTCTTCCCATACTATTTTCTATGATTTCTATGATGCTGCTTAAAAGAATAAAATCATAGAATGCTTTGGGTGGGAAGGGACTTTAAACATCATCTACTTCCGACACCTCTGCTGTGGGAGGGACAACTTCCACCAGACCAGGTTCCATCAAACCTAGCCTTGAACACTTCCAGGGATGGGGCATCCACAACTTCTCTGGGCAACCTGTGCCAGTGCCTCATCACCGTCACAGTAAAGGACAAACAAAGGTGACCAGGAATGGGGGAAATAGGCTCCAACAGACTCAAAGACTGGAGCAGATTGAAGGTAAGTGTCTAAAGCCAATATTGCCCCCCAACTAAAACAGAGACACTGGAAACTGTTCTATTGGTTCAAAAAATTGGTAAAAAAATCAACGTGAAGCAAAGTCTAACAACATGAATGCTCAGTCCCAACTATCATAGCATTTCTATATCAAATAGAATGAATAAATAAATACTGAGACGATTCAATACTTGCTTGCTTTCAGGTCTTTGTTCAAAACAAGAGGACAGAAAATTATATAAATGGAAGGAATAAAGAAAGTAGAGATTCTCATCTCCAAGGAGATGAGGTATAAAGAACAGCAATCATTAGGAGAGAAGATATTACTGCTCTCTCATTAATGATATGCAAAACCACTAAGAAAATGGCAGCATGTCGTTAGCAGCTTTTGGGCAAATTGCACAGTTCCTGAAAAAAACCAATTTTCACTGCAACCAAAAGCCATTTTGTGCATTTGTGGTAACTATTATGTTCATTTCTGAGCCATCGTGAAAAGAAATCTATAGGAAATAATACTAGGCCCCCTCCAGGAACAAAAACCAGTATAAGCATAGGTGTTTGGGGGGTTTTCTTGCATCAGTAAAATAGGATTTCAGCAGAATAAAGGAAACAAAATGGTATCACTTCACCTTAAAAAAACACCAACTTCCCACAGTACTGAGGTATAAAACTTATAATAAAAATACTATCTGGTGAAACAGCAGAATATGACTAAGAGTCATACTGATTGCAGAAGAACAGAAAAAAGCTTGTTCCTCTGTAACAATCTGCAAATTTTTGCCAGCTGTGAAGAAAATAAAACATTTGAGTATCTGAAAATTATCACCTGAGTGCTCTTTAATTTGAATTTTTAGCATTTAAAATATTTTCAGATAAACTAAAGGAAATTTCAGTGCAAATTTCTTCCTAATCAAGGAGTCAAAAGCCCTACTAAAGATGGAAGCACAAACTATTTTACTTAACAAAAATTCTGCAAAATGCAAAACTGCTCAATGCTTTACATTTTTTGATTCAAAATTTGAAATGCTGTAGCAACTATTTTTCCTTGAATTTTCATTGCTTTGAAATACAAATAACCAATAGTAAATACATGGTATGAGGGCATTTTATACTCCCACGTCCTCTCCATATTCACTAAACCACAGCATGATAGTCACAATAGATGGATATATGGGGTATATAAAGACCTCCCCAAACTGTTTTTTTACTGCTAGGTTACTCCATCACCCTTTACCAGTGTTCCCCACAGCCCAGCGGGGATCACAGGTATGAAGAATCCCTCAGCACTGGCTTTCTTCCTCTGCCTGTAGAGTCTCACAGTTTTCCAGTAAGCTGCTGCTTGAGGTGACTTACACCCTTGCCAGTCTCCAGAAGCCAACAGGTGCACATCCTGCTAATTGAAAGCCTGTTTAATATTCCTGTCAGTCAGAGTTTTTCAAGCATCAAATTCGTACTTTCCTGTGTTCTGCAGTGAAGAACCATTCATGCTAGTTTTCAATCATACCTCTGTATATGTTGACAATGGATACTTCTCCTTGCTGATGCTCTGGAAATTTTGATAACAGTGAGCATGACCCCTGCCCTGACCCACTTCAGGGATCCCCCAAGTGATGTCTCCCAGCTGCAGAAAGTAGTTTTCCATCCGTTTGATTCACTCTGGCAGGAACAGCAAGGGAATTTCTTCACTCTTTCCTCCACCCCCAGCATTATTGACCCTTTTTGTGGCCTTAAAGTGCCCTAGGAGTTTGCTTGGCTTTATCAGGATGCAGGAGAAGGTGATAATGGAGTCAGGCATCTGTCCATGCTTGACTGTGTCCAAGGATGTGAGGGGCAATTTTTTCTTTATTTTTTTCCTTTTTTTTTTCAGTTAACTTAAAAAAAAAAAAATTACGTATCAAAGGCAGATTCCTGCCTCCTGCTTATTCTTTTGATCACTTCCCAGGCTGTGTCTCCTGCAGTGCTGTAAGGTTGTAGAAGCACAGACCCACACAAGTCAAAGGGTGTCAGAGCCTTCTCAGTCAGCAGGCGAATTAACAACAAAGTAAGAATGCTCACACTGGGGCACATGTCTCAGTCCAGCCCAGGATCTCTCTCTGACAGTGGCCAGCTGAAGATGCCTTTTGCCAAACACAAGAATTAAACAAATGTGTAAAGGCTCCAGCAAGGCTGGAAGTTGGGGCTGCCTTAGGGACATGCTGAAATAGAGATCTCTACACTTTAGCTTTTAACAGCTCCAGATGGATTTTTATTCTACAGGCATATCCACTTGCTTCCTGATAACTTTGATAGTTTCAGGGAATTTCTCCTTTTGGGTCTCTGAAAACCAACATCTGACAATTTTATCTGATGCTCCCTAGCTCCAGTATAAAGACAGATACTCACTTCAT